>CAWUFW010007532.1:600000-998159 GCA_963921515.1 Calotriton arnoldi
CAGTATTGGCCGGTTTTGAGTTTACACCGGCTTTTAGGTTAGGTAATTTCTTCTTAGACATCATTTCTAGTGCATTATATTTTAGCCATTTCTTTACACGGAATACCAATTGAAAATTAATATTAAACTCCCGCAGGTCGTAGAATTTCCCTTATCATATCAGGTATGCGTTCCTTCTACTTCTCTTCTTGGTTTGCACTTAATTTCTTTAACTATCATCTCACTCGGGGTGTTGCCTCTTTGCACGGTTCACACTATAGCCGTTTTAACTGTGTGAGTCTCTCTCTTTCTGAGTCTTTATGATTACACTTTATATGTTTGACCTTGTTTTATGTTCAATCTTAATGCGATATAGTAATAGAGACAGGGTTATTCACTATAGGCACTAGCATGCATACGATAGAATTAGATACTTGCAAGTGAAATCTTAACGTTGTTAAACATAAATGAATATGTAAGAAATATTTCTCTTTTTCCATTATTACAACTTGTTGATATAATCTGATACAATGTTATCATTCTCATTTAATGTGAGGTTTCCACATGTGGTACTGTAGTGACCTATGTTATCTGTAACACAACACGACAACGCACATTTGTTATATAGTCCCCTTTTTTATGTTGTAAATACTATGTCACTTAGGGTGTTTTCTGCTGTCAGTATTGTAAAAGAGCCTTTTTTGTATTGTTTCCAGCCCTGAAGAAGTCCAGGGTTAATTTTCCCTTTGGACGAAACACGTGTTGGCTGGACCTTGTCGTGATGTTCTAATAAATAACACATAAAAGTTTTCTTATATATGTGTACTCATTTGAACCATCAAATGAATTTCATAGCGTGTGCATAGGCATTGTATGTTGTACAGGGACCTTGGTCCACCTTTCAAGGGGTTTTGTGGTTTCTTTCCCCTTCCTTGTGCACCGCAGAGATAGTCATACAGAATACTGGGCGTTATTAAGCGTGCGCCATTTACCTCCTGTGTAGAAACCGCCATTTGTCTAAATTTTGTTCTCAGATTGAAAAATCTAGGAAGAATGTCAACAAAGCTGTGTCTGCATACCTCAGAGACCATAGAATGGGGTCGATCTACAACAACAACATACGTTATGATATGGCTGATATCTACAGAAGTGATGGAGTACACTTCACAGATCAGGGAAATCGAGTTTTTCTGAATAACCTGAAGCTGTGCATCCGCACTTATATGTAGCTCCAACTAATAAACACAAAGGCTCTTTTTAGAGCCGCCTTATATTCCCAATATCGGTTCGCAGACTGACAACTGCGAACCGGCTAGCACAGGGAGACCTGTGGGCCGTCGGGCAGCCTCGCAAAGGGAGAGCTATGGCCCGTGGGCTCCGCTCGCACAGAGAGAGCTACGGGCCGTCGGCCTGCAAACGCAGAGCTGTGAGCCAATGGACTGGTAGTGTTTTATGGGTTAGGGTAGTGCAGTGGTGTTTGTGTAGTGTAGGGGGTCCTGCTGTGGGTAGTGTTTTAGGGTTTACGGTAGTGCAGTGGTGTTTGTGTAGTGTAGAGGGTGGGGCTGGGGGTACATTTAGGGTTTAGGGTAGGGCAGTGGTCTTTACGTAGTTTAGGGGGTCCTGCTGTGAGTAGTGTTTTAGGGTTTAGGGTAGTGGAGTGGTGTTTGGGTAGTGTAGAGGATTGTGCTGGGGGTAGCGTTTTATGGTTTAGGGTAGTGCAGTGGTGTTTCTGTAGTTTAGGGGGTCGTGCTGGGGGTAGTGTTTTAGGGTTTAAGGTAGTGCAGTGGTGTTTCTATAGTGTAGGGGGTCGTCCTGGCAGTAGTGGTTTAATGTTTAGTTACGTAGTGCAGTGGTGTTTGGGTAGTATAGGGGGTCGTGCTGTGGTAATGTTTTAGGGTTTAGGGTAGTGCAGTGGTCTTTATGTAGTGTAGGGGGTTGTGCTGGGGGTAGTGTTTTAGGGTTTAAGGTAGTGCAGTGGTGTTTCTGTAGTGTAGGGGTCGTGCTGGCAGTAGTGGTTTAGTGTTTAGTTAGGTAGTGCAGTGGTGTTTGGGTTGTGTAGAGGGTCGTGCCGACAGACTGACTCACAGAGCTCCAAGCCAACGGACTGGCTTCTAAAGGCATAGCCGCGACCTCGTGATGTGGGGAGAGGCAGCGTGAAAGGAGTATCTTACACAAACACAGATGCCAGTGTTGCCTCGAAGAGGTAAAACTACACACCCGATGGCTTCTACACGGAGAGATTCGAGCTGACGGACTAAGTCACAAAATGGCTGCCAACACTTCCTAGTTTCAACCGTTCACAGCCAATGAGCCGCGAGCTTGTGCTCGTAACCCTCAGCCAATCAGATGTCAGAATTCTCAAATATCAATATCTGTAAAATTTGATATTTCTCAAAAACTGCTGAACGGATTTACACAATTTCAACAAAAGCGCGCTTTCTCGACCACAACCTTTCTCCCTCACAAATTTGGCGTAATTCCGTTCAGCAGTTTGACCTGTAGCCTTGTCTAAAGTTTCCTATGGAAAATGCATTGAGAAAACACATTTTGGGACTCCCCTTTTTTCTCAGCCCCCCCTTGACCAATCGCCCCAAACTTTCAAGATAGGAGCTGATCAAAAAAGAGAAACTTTTTTGAAAATTTCGTAAAGATTCGTCAAACAACGCCAAAGTTATAAGCACATGGAGGGCTCCAGGAGAGGGGCCGCGCAACCCCCTCCCAACATGAGTGAAGCCCGGGGCTGCGGGGACCCCAGCGGGCCCCGCAGCCCCACCGACCCCCAGCTATTATTTTTTAAGAAATGCCCGCGGGACCTAGCCCACCCGGGGACCTCATTAAAATAAAACACGGAACCCGCGACCCCAGCGCGAATTGCGCCGATTTTCTTTTTAATAAAAATGCTTTTTTGGCCCTGGGGTCCTTCTGGGACCCCTGAGCAGGCCTAGGGGTCACGGTGTTTCTACCCTGCCCCCTTCTCTTGTTTTATACCTTTGTTTCTCTGTTTTCTAGTGACTCGCTTCTACCGAGCCACAAGATGGCTGCCAACACTTCCTGGTTTGGAGTGTTCGCCGCCAATCACAGTGAAGCTCGTGCACAGGACTTAGGCTCCGCCCAGATATCGAAACTTTTATTTTTCTTATTTCTCAGCAACCAATTAACGGATTTACACCATTTTACAAAAGGTCGCTTTCTGGGCCAATCACTACCTTTTTGCCAAATTTGGGGTAAATCCGTTCAGTAGTTTCGGCTGTAGCCTTGCACAAAGTTTCCTATGGGAAATTGATTTTTGACTCTTATTTTTTGTATTTCTCAAAAACTACTGAACGGATTTACCCTATTTAAAAAAAGGTCGCTTTCTGAACCAAGCTCTAACTTTCTGCCAAATTTGAGGTAATTCCGTTCAGCAGTTCGGGCTGTAGCTCGTCGCAAAATTTCCTATGGAAATTAACATGGAGAAAACGCGTTTTGGGACCCCCCTTTTTCTCAGCCCCCGCTTGACAAATCACCCCCAACTTTCAAGATAGGAGCTAACCTAAAAAGTGCAACTTTTTGCAAAATTCCATAAAGATTCGTCAAACAACGCCAAAGTTATTAGCAAATCAAAAAATGCTTTTCCAATGGAAACTAGGTTGTAACTATAACTACCTACTGGCGACCGCCAGTAGGTAATATATATATATATATATATATATATATATATATATATATATATATATATATATATATATATATATATCCAAAGGATTCCGCCACCATGCCACTTGGAAAGACGAAAATGCAGACCCAAGATCAGTGCAATAGTCGGTTTATTTGGTAAACTCCCGCACCTCCGCCATTACGAGTTTCAGCCTCCATGCTAAGAGTGCTGCATAAATTATGCAAAATAAAAAGAAGCAGGAACCCTAGGTTGGTCACTGGTTTAAGGTGGAGAGCAGTTCCTTTATATGGAACTGTCTATAACACCACCGACAATGCAAATCTCCTCACCTCAAGTGTCTGTTTTTCTAAAAGCATTTTTAAGGATAGGATTAGTACAAGGACATCCACGTAGAGCTACAAAGTGACAAAGCATTTTGCCATTTTTACAGCATAGTCTTTAAGCATAGGATTAGCAAGTAGCACACACACCAGACTGAAGAATGGCAAAAGCCTTTTACCATTCTAGCCATAGTATTACAGCCTTGGATTGGTAAAATACTATCCAAGCCAACCTGGAATGAATAAAAGCAACACCTGACACATGTGTGAATAGCCCCCTTAATGAGGTGTGGACTTGCACCCAGAGCTAAGAAAAAGGGCATAGGTGTGGGGTGATGTTCAGTTTACTTGGCAGGTTGATCATCTGAACTGTGCTTATTTAACTTGAAATGGTCCTTTCCAGTCACAAGGAGATGAAGCTAACACCTGGGCCTGCCCCTTCCTTTGTCCCCCTGTGTGTCAGTCACCTGGCTCAGTGGGAGGAGAGCCAGCCCAGAACCCTTTTTGAGTGACCGCAAAGGAGGGGTTGCTGATTTCCCTGGCCACACCTCTAAGTTGAGCACAAGAGCTCTACACAGGGAAGAAATGTTCTACCATGTTGGGTGTTGGAAGAGAGGGGCACTGTGGGATTTTTTGCAGTAAAACATACAGAATGTGCTGCAAAGGTGAGTAGGGACACCTCTGAGAAGGTTTATCCCATTGGTTAGGGAGTGGCCAGGACTTTCCCACACCCAACGGGTGGCACTGGGCATAAATATGGCACCCGCAGTAAACTTCAGCTCACTTCTGGACCTATCGAAAAAAAGAAAATGACTGGATCTGCTGTCTGTGACTTGATTAGAGACCTGAAGAGTGGACCTGCTCTCCCTCTTATACTCAATTCAAAGACATGGACTCCAAAGGTCATAAGGTAGACCTCCTGTTTGAGCTGCAAGGACACAACAAGCTTCAGGAGGCCTTTTTCTGCCTTCCCAGATGACCATTTCTAACTATACTCACCCTGGTCCCTACAGCAGGCCTCTGTTAGAGTGAGTCTTGACCCCATTGTGTTGTCCCCAAGGTCCTGAACCCTCAGCTAGTGTCAAAGTTTACTCCTAAAGTTTTCTGAAACCTAGGACTTAGAAACTTTTTGCCAAGCTTTTGACCTAAAAACTGGCATGGGATTGGGACCAACCCACCAATCCGATCCACCAAGGGTACATCGCTGCTGAGATTAAGTTCACCACAGGGCTAGGTTTGTCTCCACAGCAGCAATTTTGATTCAGCGGAACGGCCATTCACCGACTTCCGACAATATTGAGCCCTCTTCAGCCACAACCTGCAACTTTGCCCTGGTGAGGAAATCTGAGCTCCATAAAGGTTTATAAGTCTGAACATAGAAAGGTTCACCGGACAAAGCCGCCTGTACCTGATAAATGTCCAGGGCTGTTTGGGTGCCAAATCTAAACTTTTTCCGCTCTGACCTTTCCTGCATTCATAAATGATTTCTCCAAGTCCTTGGACTCTGGCTTCCCATCAACATCAAGCCCAGCTTAGGCCACAACCTGCTTCCTTGCCCTGCTGAAGACTTTTTGGTCCATAAATGTTTTAAGTGTGAAGGTAACTTTTTGACTGGAGTGAACTTGGTCACCTTATCCAACCCGTGCTTCATCGTGAACAGCCTTAAAACATACCCTTGTCCCGGTCAAGCGCAACCAGATAGCCGAAGTTGGCGTTCAACCCTTTTTCATGCTATTTTATACCTTAAAATTTTAAAATTATTCACTCCAGTTCTACTCATAAGATTTTGTCATTTTGTTGCCATTGTATTTATTAAAATTTGCTCTATTTTCTAAACTGGTTTTGATTTTTCTTCTGTAGTGCTTTAACTTGTTACAATTTGAGTACTGCATAAATACTTAACCATAAATACATGCACAAATACTTAACCACTTGTCTCTAAATTAAGCCTGTCTGCCGAAATTTGACGAAGCTTGAGATATTTAACACACCAAGTAATTACCAGATGTGGGATGTAGTAAATGCCATCCAACCTATAAGTCCTGATTAAACAGGTTTACACAGGAGTAGGAAAACATTGACCCACTTGCAATCAGGGCTTTAGTTGACTAAATTGAACTAAGGCAGTTTATTAGAGTACAACAAATAAATTAGCCACAAAGTTTTAAAAATTACAAAATGCAATCAAGTTGCTAGATTGTTCTTTAAGGTAAAATGAAAATAAAAAGCCAGTGAGCTTGAAAGACATGTCATTGGCTGTTAGTTGCAACCAGAGTCAACTACGAAGCTTTATATGTAGATAAATGTGTTCATGGTCAACTTCGGCATCAGGTCCAGTGACTGAATACATTGGGTCATAGATGGGCAGTCATAAAGCATGATCTTAAGATATACTAAGTGATCCAAGTTTATTGGTTATTAGAACATTGGAATGTTGAGAGTGCCATTGAAGACAATGGAGTAACTCCGGGCTTATAATGGCTGGTATAAGCCTTCTGCTCCAACAATCCAATGCTCATCTTTCTGCTTCTCCCTTTTTTGATATAGGGCATTCTACCCTTAGTGGGTGGAACTTTTTAATAGTCTTATAGCCCTTATGTCTCAGGCTATACCGGTTGTTAAAGGCCCTGTACCTGCCTGCAGCTCTGGCCTATATGCCGGGTTCAGGGCCTTTAACAACCGGTATAGTCCTTGGCAGTGAGCTATAAAGCTATATTAGAATACTGGAATGTTGAGAGCGCCATTGAAGACAATAAAGTGACTCAGGGTTTATAATGACTGGTAAAACCCTTCTGCTTCAGCATTCCAATGTTTGTCTTTCTGTTTCTCTCTTTTTAATTTAGAACATTCTAACGTCAGTGAGTAATACTGTCTCTAATATAACATTACCGACTTCTGCTTTGGGATATACTGGTTGTTAAAGGACCTCTCCCTCATTGTTTATCTCAGGTTCAGGACCTTTGACAACACTTATAGTCTTCAGCAGCAGGATATATAACTATATTAGAGATAAACTGAAGACTGTTTGTTTCAGGGTGCATTTCACTTATCCATTGTGATTTTGGTTGATGTCGCTTTCACCGTCACTGTGTTCTGAAGCAGCCTTGGTGGTATTAAACATTATTTCAACAATGCCACAAACTGATTGTGGGGACTTCCAACCTCAGACCTCAACGCGCCTGGAGTGGCTCCAATGCTACTGAGTGGAGGGGAGGAGGAGCCAGTCCCCATCTATTTAGAGCCACATTAATCTCCGCTGCACAGGATGCCACAAACTGGTTCAGGGGACTTCCAGCCCCAGAACTCAATGTGTCTGGCAAGGCATCAATGCTACCAGGAGGAGGGGAGGAGGAGCCAGTCCCCCTCCGCACTATTTAGTGCCACCTCTATCTCTGCTGCTCAGGGCCACACCCAGACAATGCCTGAGCCAAGGGTGGGCCTGTCTTCACCCATCATCACCTGGAAGAGGCTGGGCTTGGCCACTGCCCTTGGTTCTGGTGACTTGTTTTCTTACTGTCTAGGTATTAGTTATTCTATCTAGACGAGGTTTTGGATTACCTCGGTTCTACTTTCTTTTTTTTTTGTTTTATATATTTTTGGTGTATGGGCCCTTTGCCTGCATAAAAGTGAGGCCTGTTTATTGGTTGCTGCTTGGACAGGTTTAAATGCTCTTTTACTTTAAGTGGTCAACTAGTGCTTTATTATTGGCATCCTAATTTATTATTTTAAGAGCTTGCTTTTCTTTTTTGCCTTCTTCTTTCTCCTTTTTTATTTTCTTCCTTTTTGGGGCAGAAGGCCCTGACTCTATTTCTTATGGGGAAGAGAAAGGCACAGAAGGCCCCCCCATGGATCTCATAAGGTCAAGAAACCTCTTAGACATGCGGCTGAGAACTGCTTTATGAGGGAAATCGATTCCCTCGTTGAAAAGGTTGAATCCCTCATCAATGATGGGAAAAACCAGAAGGGCCCATCTGTCACATCTTTTTTACCAAGTAAGACAAACAAACTTCACCCGCTACTCTTGTTCAACTTGCCCAGGTACTCACTGTCAACTCTTCTGTTGACACCATACCAACCACCCTCCTTATGGAAAATGAGGCAATTAAATACCTTGTTCCTTGTAGTAATGAGTTTGCAGCATTAGCAAACTATGAAGACATTCAGACAGCCAACATCCAAGTTCCCATTGTTTCCCTTCCCAACCATGAACCCGTGCCTAAAAATTTGCCCCAAATTGATAGTATCCTCTCTGTTATCAGTTAACTCAAGAGGAGATTGGGCACCTCAAATCAATGATCCTTCACATGACTCAGAAGGTCCAGGAGCTATTAGCTATGCTCATTTCTCATGGGGGTGAAATTACGCCCCCTTAATTCAAGCCAAACATTATACTACGACTGACGCCTTGCTCTTTCAACTTTCTAGCAAACCCCACCGTCCTAATTGACCAACTAATTAGCTTGTGCCCTCCTGAAATACATCTAACTTTAGGGCAGTGGGGCATGTGGATAATAATTTATGATCTAGCATGCCTTATGGATTTCACTTGTAGACTTATAACACCTAAATACGATTACCTACTACAAAAATTACGTTTAGTAAATTTGCTATTTAAACATAGACTTTTTCACATTTGTAATGAAAAGAGTTTTTGTTTACAAATGAAATTCAGTCTTGCAAAAGTATGGCTCCACTACACTACTTCCTCTTATTCAATTGAAGATTCCATAAATGCTGTAGTTGCTTCAGGACAATCTCACTCCACAATTCAGTTAAATACTTCAACAAAGAGTGTGTAAGGAAACCTGTGCAAGAATTAAAATAGTCAAATGGATTGTAGCAATTTGGCATAATGGGTGCATGTGACAGCTTTTTTAGTTCTGCTTTGGTGGACCCTTTCTTGGCACCTTTATTCAGCCACTGTGGAAGAGCACCATTATCATACCTATTTTAAAAAAAGTGAATAGATATTTCAGAGGGCTAACATGCCTTAAGAGACGTGAAATACTGGGTCTGCTGCACGCCAGCCCATATGTGTAAACATAGAATGTGCATCTGTTCATAATGCAGAAGGTGAGGGAAGAGTTTTCGGGGGAGAGATTTGGCTGTAGTGGCTGCATCCACCATTTTTAGATGTAGAATTTAAATACAAAATATCAAAACATAAAAATAGATCGTTGGGAATAACTAGGGGTTCTAAAAAGTTTTTATTGTTTTTAAATAGCAACAGTATAGTTTTTTCAAAAGTGTATTAGGAGGAATTAGAAGATAGAAATTTTGGCAATGACTTTATTGCCAACGAGACAGTAATTGCTTCCCTGTGTTGTTACTACTGTGTAACTTCACAGTGTATAGTTAAAGAAATAGAATGCAAGACTGTTTCAACACTATAGTTTGGTTTTGTTGATCTGCAACCAGCTTTCAACAGAGTCTGTAGGAGGATATAGTGGTTGAAAATTAGTCTACTGAGGAATTAACAGCATCACACTGAAAGCCACTCTGCAGTTATTCACTAGCACTTTGACTCATGATACAACTTCAAAACATGAGTCATCAATCCTCACATCTGTGCAGAAGATGTTCTCAGGCATGGGTGCAATTTATCCCTTTGTATTCTTAGTCTGAACCTTGATTACCTTCCTTTTGTCTTAGAAGGAGTTAAGAGCGTTCCACTTAAGGTAGAGTGCAAACAAATATATGTCCTGTTACAATCATATACACATAATCTGTGACATCGCTCCAAGTACACTCCTGACAGCATGTCAAGTGCATGCCAAGCTGAATTACATCAAGTGAAACAATGATACCACTAATGTTTTGCCAGTTGAATCCCATATAAAATGGATTGCATGGACTTTTGTGTATGAGAATCTGGAAGTTGCAGCAAATCTTTGCAGTTTTGAGGTCAGTTTTACCGAAAATGTAGAATTATCCAACTTTCAAATTACACAAATCAACAATAAAGCTATATGAAAATGGCCTCTTAAAGTTTATTCACTCATACGGTAGAAACAAAATAGTGAAATTGATTGGGACTTACAACGCTAATATGATACCTGTCCACATTATTTGGGCATTACTGCTTGTCTCTAACTAAAGACAAGCAGGAATGAAAGCAACATGATTTCAAAGACAGTTCCTTCGATGAGATTTACGTCTCTGAAACACCAATGGGTCCATCACTGCATGCAATGAAACCTTGGGAGAAAACATGGTTCCTTTGGAATAATTTTAAGGAGAGTGTAACTTAAGGGTCAGTGGTGTTCCGGACCATCTGCAAACTTGAGAACCTACTTGACTGATCAAATATCCCCAATGTACAAAAGATAGTTGATAATCAATATCAAAATACAGCAAAAATGATTTAAGTCTCCAGCAAAATAAGAACAATGTACTACATCAGATAGCAAAGTGATGGCGCAGTGCTTAAGTTTGTCAAAGATATAAGTAAACTGAAATTTACACCAAAAAACACATCAACAGATATCATAATATTATTGCAAGAACTGCAAGTTAATCAGGAATTCATGTTCCAAAGTCATTGTGGAAAGAAGCAGACAGTACAAAAGACAAATATTGTTAAAGTTTCAATCCAATATGAAAAAGGTATCTTTTGGTCTTCATTGGGATAGGGGTCTAGGACAATAAAAGTAGCAACTATTAGTTACTGTTGTGATAAGTGGACAGCTAGTTAAAATCAGGAATTACCTAAATAGACTAAATTCCTCATAAGCATGAAGGAACTTTACTTCAAATTGGAGAGGAGTAATTCTCACAATGCACCATATATATAAAAAAGAGATCTTGCAGAGTGCTGCCATTGACAGTAAAATGAGTGGAATTTGTCGTCATCTACAGTATGAAAATATTGAAGACCTAGGGAACTACATATGATAAATGGTTGTCTTTTGTATTGAATAAAATTAAAGAAGTGAGAATCATTTTTATTTACAAAATATAATCTGCGTGAGAGACGTAAAATAACACTACATAGAAGTAGAATAACTGGCCCTGATAGATCTTTTCAGGTAGGCATGTATAATGTCTCAGATCATAGAACAGTGCCTAAATCAGCGAAAAGACAAAAGTTAAAAATCAGTTTAATGGTTCTCTAAGGAACTGAGTGAGGACATGAAAACCCTCAAAGCTACACGTCAAATCTGGCGCCAAAACCCTATGTAAAGAATTTGTAACACTTTGACTGAAAAGAAATAGATACAAAAAAATAAATGTTTTGTAGTTAAACAAATATTCATAACGAGGGAAATCAATCAAACCAAAAAGGACCAAAAAAAGTTATTCAAAATTGTAAAACAAAGCATGATGCCAAACCCTATATCATTCCCTGCAATGTAGGGACTCTTGCACTGTGGTGCAAAGGTGTCTGCGTTTATGCTAGGCAGCGAATTTTAGCCACAGCACTAGGGAAAACACAGGTGTGCACCGTAATGTAGTAAATACCAGTGACGGCAGGTAGGGAACGGTGGAAAGGGGAGGTTAGAAAAAAAAAGAAAAACTTACCTGCTGGTCGTGTCTGCCAGTCGCCACCTCCCCTCCGACACAGGAACCAGGAACAGGAAGCACACAGGCTCCCAGACTCCTCTAGCCAATCACAGCTCTGCGTTACAGCAGCATTGTCATTGGTCTGAGCGTCGTGGTTTGGCGCTCAGAGAGGGAGTGGGAGTCTGTGCATGTTCTCTACCCAGGCTGTGCAATACAGCCGGTGGAGGAAATGCAAAGTACGCATGACAGTTTGGCGGCCCAAGACGGCCGGCCAAACCGTCATGCGCACTTAAGGTGCAGCAGCAACCACTCCTCCTCCCTCTGGGTAACGGGAGCCCAGCCCACCCCCAACCTAACCCGCAACTGCTAGTGCAATACTAAAAATAAAATGATAATAATATTCTGTAATAATCATTTTATTTTTCCTCTGCACTGCTCTTTAAGCAGTGGGGTGACTCTCCTCCGCCTTGGCAGAGGAGCCGCCGCCGCTGGTAAACACAGCGCATCCCTGAGTTTTGGAAATGTTGGAGTGTGGCACCGCCAAATTTGGTTCAGCTCCACGCTCCACCATTTTGTTGTAAATAAGCCCCTTCGTCTCTTGCATGTCAAAACATGGGAAACACACACCCTAAACACAAAATCAAAAGTCTTATTGTCCACATTTAAACAAATAATTTAGTATGATCTAATCAGGACCATCCCCAAGACTAGATGCTTTTCACATTTCTATCTACCCACCCCATTCTCTCTACTTAAAATAGATCAGTTGGGTGGTTATCCCTTCCTTGCTCAATCTCACGAACACTTCTCCATCACTAGGAACAGTCCCAGGCTGCCTAAAATTTGGACAGGTCACACCTCTGCTAGGATAAATCCAAATAATGTAAATAATTTCTTCTAAGTTTCCACTCTGCCATTTTTAGACAAAGTCCTAGATAGCTGGGAGAAAAATGTAATCTAAATGTTCATTGATGAAAATAATCTTTCAAATGTATTGCAGCCTGGTTACAGAGAGGGAGAAATCACTGACACTGTAACTCTTAAAGTAGTTAATGATGCCCGCTAAATTGTGGACAATGGTGACTCACAACTCTTCATCCTACTTGATTTATCAGGGGTCTTCAACACAATGAATCATGTGTGGCTCGTAAAATACTCAAAGACAGTGTGGGGCCATATTATGAATCCCTTAGCTTGTTCTTGTCATTCCTACAGAATAGTGGTCAATGTATCAAAATACTGAACTCTCTCCTTTAAAACACAGCATTACTATGACCTTCGCCCATTTGATTCAGCATAATCAAGAAACCTCTTGCCTCCATTTTTAACCAATCAAACATCAGCTTTGATTCCTATGCAGCTGATACCCAACTCTGTTTGGAAATGTCTTCTCCTGAAGACTACAAACTGCTTTCACAAGGCCTCTGTGAGAATCTGTCCTGGACAACAAATGGATACCTGAAACTTAACCCACTAAAAACTGAATTTAATTCATCAGTACTCCAAGTAGCTACACACCTGTACAAAACTGGCTCCAAGAGTGGTCTATACCTAATAACAACCTGAACATTGTTGACTGTGCTAAATGTCTAAATGACTTTATCCATGACACAACTCTTAATTTACAACTGCAATCTTGCCAAGGGGGTTCAAATTCAGCTCAGACTTCTCTGAGGTATCCAGCAGTATATCCCGATCACAACTTCAAATAAATTGTCCAGGCCAGAGTTTTGTCAAGATCGGAGTGAGTGTCTTACTTACAGGTCGATTCAACACATGTCCTTGGATGAATTACCTTCTTACCATCTTGTTGCACAGCTCAAACGATAATAGGAGGATAGTGGCAGTAGACACATACAATGAGATGATAATAATTACACATGGTGTAACACATGGAAGAAACGTCTCATTATACTGACTATGACATATCTTTTTCATATGATTTTTGTTCACATTATAATTGTTTATTTAGTTTTCTATTGTAATGGTATAGTAATTTAAAACATGACATTAATTGATTAAATTGATTGATTGAGTCATTGGTTGATTGAGTGAATATTTGAGTTATTTGTTTTATTGTGATTGATTGATTGCACGATAGATATATTGATAAGGCCAACAAGTTGTTCCTGTCCAGTTAGAGGCCAATTTGAACTTCAACTATATGTGAGATATGATATAAAGGTGATCCCATGATTTAATTATGCATCTTTCTATTGCCATGATTTTGCAAACACCTCAATAAGCTTTGGGAGTGCAGGTTCTATTTTTCTACTTGAAACTGATCATGATGGACAAATGCATTCAGATACAACACATCCTGAATATTGGGTCTGTAAAATCCTTCAATAGAAAGGTACCATGTGACGCCCTCAGGGATCTACACATTCACCCTTCGTGTTCATAATCTGCACGAGCCAGGTCGAGCAGGGAATCTGACAGCAGCAGAGGCATTTGGGTTCAGAAAATTAAATCGGAGTCACGTTAGCAACATAAAGTCCCTCCACCATATCTGTTTCATGATGAAGAAAAATCGCCTCTGTTTCAACAACACAACAGAACATCTGGTGCAAGAAGCTGCCATTTGTATGTCCCGCTACATTAGGAATTCCCCTTGCTAGGACATAAAATTGAAGCACACATCCATAATATCTAGCTCAGACTTAAACGTCAGCCTCAAAATAAATGCAAAGGGTAAAGTTGCAAGCTTGCAGTTACCATACAGCTAAAAAGTTACTGCTCAGGCCTTAGTCGGTGCATTCTACTGATGAGACACCTCCTACATTACTATGAAGAAACTTTAGTTTTGGAGAGTTGCCCGATTCCTGGAAGAATCCTGCGAGCTTCATCAAAAAAAAGGGAAGGCCTATTGAGCCCAATTGCCTGAAGCAGAAGAGGAAACATTGTGATCAAGCATTTGAATGTTATCAGTGGTATCAAAGCGGTTGACACCTAGAACTTATTGTGTGCATATTGCATGTTTCCTGATAGCCCTTTATTCTGCCATGTGTGTTTGATAAACGCATTTTTATTGGTTTAAAACCACCATGAGTGGCAAAGTTAAACAGTTAGCACCAGCCGCGGTCCGTGCAGGTAACAGTGGTGGGGCCGGTTGGGGGTGGGGGGATGGGGATTCCGACGGACAATGCCGAGGGAAAATTAATTATGTATTTAATTTTCCCTCGGCATCGTCCATCGGAATCCCCCCCCACCCGGCCCACCGCTGTTACCTGCACGGACCGCAGCTGGTTAGCACACATTAATAACAGTACAAGAGTCGCCATTTACACAAAACAGCGGCTCTCAAGTCATACATCACATTTTGAAAGAGGTCCATGCAGATTACTACCCCACTTACAATTTCAAATGGATTGACACAACAACTTCCCCCACACAGTCCATGTTTGTGGAGGCAGTCCCCTGCCTCATAGACCATAAGCTCCTGCTGCGTGCACAAATCCACCCCTCGCCTCGAACTTGTCAAGGTGGGAGGAGCAGAGGACATCCATCGAGCAGCAATATCACAATAGCACCCAGAAATGATTGCTCAGCTCTTGTGTCTCCAGAGCCCTCAAACACACCTAGCAACAACATTAGGGAGAAAAGGAGGATCTCCCACCCAAGGACATCTGATAAATTCCGGGTCACTCTGGTCCAGTAGTGTGTAATCACAGGGCAGGACCATACCATCTGATAAAAATCCCCCGGATCCATACCACAACAGGGGCAGGAGGAGCTAGGGCAGTGGCATGCTCGGTACATTCGGTCGGAGAAAGGTAAGCGTAATAAAGGAAATATATTTAAACCAATCACAAACAGATGAAAATAGTGAGCTCCCTTGGCGCCATCAGGTCGTCCCTCCAATTCTCATCCTTAATAGGACCCAACAAACCCTCCTATCGGAGTCGAAGATGCTCTAGTGTACCAGGGTAGTTGATTACCAGGGTATGATAGATTTGGGAAATTCCCCCACGGCCTAGGTTACCCATAAGAAGTTTGGCCTCAAGAGGGTTAAACTCAGGTATAGAGTCAGATCCTAAGATTTGGGCATGTCGGAACTGAAGATATTTGTAAAATTGTTTAGGTTGTATGTAGCCTGAAGGTCCTGAAAGGAGCATATGTGTGTCCCAGACAAGACATCTCCCAATTGAGTGATACCAATGATATCCCAGGTTTCATATCCCCGAAGCTTCACCACCTCCCCTAACCAGGTGCCATGCCAAAGAGGTGTCTGCTGCATAGGTTTGCCATCCCATTGCACATGTCTAAGTGCAGCTCTCCAGGCATGTAACACCACTATAGTGACATGAGGCATTGTGGAAGGGAGTGGAGAACCATAAAGCAGGGCCTGCAAGTGTGGGAAACCCAGCAGGGATAATTCTAGTTGATAAGCAGGGTCAGACCATCCCCCATTAAACCAATCGTGAATAACAAGAAGGTAAGAGGCCAAATAATAAAGATAAAGATTGGTCATCCTCAAGCTACCATCATAGGGACCTCGTTGACAATGCATGAAAGCAAGACGAGGTTGAGACCCATGCCACAAAAACGTTGTGGCTGTCACGTCTAGAGCTTGAAAGCACATCCGCAGTAGATGGATTGGTACGTTTTGAAAGAGGTACAGAAACCTTGGAAGAATTATCATTTTATATAGCTCTGCTGGAATGTCTATGAGGATTTGACCAAATGAGTATTTAAGGCTAAACACCCCAGCTTACATATTTTGTCCTCTGGAAATCCTAATAGTTTCCCTTCAGGCCAATGGACCTTTGCCACCATTTTCTGAAGGAACAATAGCTAAAATAGAACACACAGGTTATTCATCATCAACTATTAAATACTTTATATTGAGTCAATAATGAGAATTTGTGAGTAGTTTAAAGGACTTTATTTTATAATTAAAGATAGAGGTTTCTCTGAGTCTTTATCGATTAGTCAAATATAAATCAGGTTACAGAATTGATAATAGAAAAATATAAATAGTTCATATTATAATAAACATACAACCCGTTCCATTAAGGAAAGAATACCTATTCTAAGAATTGGGGCACAAAATATATCAGTCAGAACCCTGGAAGAGTTAAAAAATAAAGGCAAGAGTGAGATTAGCATGAAGCTAATAAATCAATAATTGCAGTTTCCCATAAAGAGAAAAGAAAGCATAGAGCTAACAAGCCTTGGTAAATTCAACTAGTCTAAGCATAAAGCTTGGGGTGTTATTAAATGTCACAAGGACACAAAGTCTGTAGTTCTGCTCTGCAGCTCTGCTTCCTCATATCATCTGAATCAAAGTCTGCACTGCACCACCTTTCCTCTTTGCCATTCTCCCAGTCCTGTTCTTCTTCTGTTCTAAGGCAGCAGTCCTTAGTTCTGAAAGCTTCCTGAAGTTCTTAATCTAGGAACGCATTTATAAATTTGCAAATGTTACAGAAAGTATGCCATGTATCTTCGTTTCCTCCAATGGAAATCCAGCATTCTCCAAAAGGCACATCTACCCCATTTCCTCCTGTCCACACGTCATTCATCAGGCGCTGGCTATCGCTTTTTTCTCACAGCACATTTTGAATCTTATTCAAAATGATCTCATTTCCTAACCTTCTCTTAGAGAAACGTGCTATTCTAACTAAACACATTACATTTGCTGCAACAGAAACATTATTTAAGCAGGAAAAACATTAGAACATATGTAGGAATGCATTTTTAAATGTGTGTGCGTTATATTTCTACAGTAAATAAATGAGGCCTTAAGTTAATTTTATGAAAAGAGCTATGTTTAAGATAACATTCTACCAGCAACTACAAGTAACAAGGTTACAATTCTGAGCATGTCTATTTCGCAGCGCATTGCATTTTACTGTTATCTACAAGGTCAAATGATGAATCTTCCGAGCAAGCTGCACACCATTAATTCTATTTAGCTGTCATGCTCTGGTGCAATTTGTTTTTTAAATATGGAGTTAATTTAATACAAACTATACACTACTACTGCACACATGTTTAATAATTACTGTAAGTTAAGAAAACACATTCTATAATTAAAATAAAATCTAAACTAGTCACATTAACTATGAATTATACTTCCACTTTTTAACATTTGAATAGAGCATTATTTATTATAGGAGAAAGCATCTGGTGAAAGGCCTTTGAAGCCTCGTGTTTTCATTTTCTGCACCAAATGTCTACATGTCATTTTTAAGTCCCAGGCAGATTGTCATTTCAATTTATTATGCAAGTGGAAGTTTTATCTTTTTTAAAGTCTTTCCTACAGAGCTATGCACCCCATAACATTTAGGGGAAGTGTTTGCCATCTAATCAGGTCAGACTTGGTCCTCTGAACCAGGGGTTGGAGGTTGAGGGCTCAGGTAAGTTCCGGATAAAGAATGACCCACGAATGTTCGTCTGCCAGTGAAAACAGTCTCTATATGAGGCCAAGGGCACCAATACAGATTTAGAGAGATTCATCTTGAGACCTGAGGCTGATGCAAAACATCGCAACAGATGAAGACCATGGGGTCCACTCGTAGATATAAAAGGATGTCATCCGCATATAGAGCTATGTGGTTCTCCTGGTCAGCACTCCAATTCCATCCTCAGAACTGGGCATCATCACAAACAAGCTGAGCCAAAGGCTTAATTGCAAGTGTTATGTTATGTTAGGAAATTTTTAAAGCGCGCGAATACCAAAGGTGTCTTGGCGCTGCAGAAGAGGCCGGTGAGTAGAAGCATTAGATGTTAAATAGCCAGGTTTTTATCTCCTTACTGAACGTTGTTAATGAGGGAATAGCTCTGAGGTGGGGTGGGAGGCTGTTCCAGAGTTTGATAGTGTTGAGGATTATACCTCTACCACCCCATTGCATCTTATTGAATGTCGGAACAGCTAAAAGGTTGACATTGGCCGATCTGAGTTCTCTGTTGGGCTTATATCTTTTGAAGGCTGATCTGAAACATTCTGGGCCTACGTTATACAATCCTTTGTGGGCCAGGCAGAGGACTTTAAATTTGGCCTGTCTGCGCATGGGAAGCCAGTGCAGCTCACAAAGTCCCTGCTTGATGGAATGGAATTTAGGGAAATTAAAAATCAGTCTTGCTGCAGCATTTTGGACTAGTTGTAGTCGCCTCATATATTTTTCGAGAGTGGTTAGATAGAAACTGTTGCAATAATGCAATCTGGGAAGTACAAGCAGGGTTATTAGAGTTTTTCTTTGACTGATTGGAATAAAAGGAAGAATTTGTCTTATCATTTTAATGATATAATAAGTTGAAGATGTAACTGATGATATTTGCGCACTCATATTAAGATTGTCATCAATGATGATTCCCAAATTCTTCGCTTTGGTGACTGGGCGAGGAGGTTGAGGCAAGCTATCAGGCCACCAGATGGTAGACCAGGCCGGGGAGGGAGTGCCAAACACCATAATCTCCGTCTTTCCTGCATTAAGCTTAAGGCTGTGCCCATTCATCCAGCCACTGATCGCATTCATGCAGTTACGGCATCTTAGGGGGCCTGATGTGTCATTATGAGCTGCTGTGATTATAAGCTGGGTGTCATCAGCATACGAGGTTACCTTCAGATTAAAGCTTCTTATGAGTGGGGCGAGTTTAGCTACATAAATATTAAAAAGAGTGGGACTAAGGGAAGACCCCTGGGGGACTCCACATGGCAATGAGTAGGGTGGGGAGTTGAATTTCCCTAACATTACCGTTTGGTCTCTTTCCCTGAGAAAGGAGGAGAGAAGCTCGAGTGCGACCCCCTTAACTCCTATTTCCGTTAGACAGCCAATAAGAGTGGTATGATCCACAGTATCGAAGGCAGCAAATAAGTCCAGTAAGATCATAACTGCTGAGCCTCCGTCATCGACTGCCTTCCTCACTTCCTCCGTTGCTTTGACCAGGGCAGTCTCAGTGCTGTGCCCTGGACGGAAACCATACTGGGAGGAGTCTAGGAGCTGGTTGTTGAGAATGTATTTGGACAATTCCAGGTTCATAATCTTCACACAGATTTTAGCAGGTAGGGGTAGTCGAGCAATAGGGCGATAGTGGGCAGTATTGTTAACCTTTAGATTGGGCTTTTTTAGGAGAGGAAGGATAGAGGCCTGTTTCCAGGCGGAGGGAAACGTCCCTGTGGCGAACATGATATTAAAGCACTGAGCTAGGTTTGTGGTGATAATTTCAGGGACCAGCTTCAGGATTTTAACTGGGCAGGGATCATAAGGGGAGCCTGATTTGGATTGTAGAAGTAAGGAGCTTACTTGATGTGGTGAGGTGGCAGAAAAGTGTGTGAGAGAACAGTCGACTAATGTATTCAAAGTAGGGGCTCCAGGAGGATGAGGGTCCACCTTGTCGAAGTCCTGGAGGATAACTTTTACTTTCTCTTAGAAGGCAGTAGCAAGGTCATCACAAAAGGATTGGGTATCAGCGGAATTGGTTTTGTTTGAAATAGTCGTAAGTCTCTGAACTACTTGGAAAAGCTCTTTCGATGCGTTAGAGGCCCGGTCTATTGCCTGGGCAAAATAGGCACTCTTCTCATTGCAAAAAGGAAGGGGGATAGGGGACAGACCTGCCTAGTCCCCCACCCTATGGGGAAGGGTGTGGAGAGGACCCTGTTAATCTTGTCCCGTGCGGTAGGATTAGAATGGAGAGCATGTACCATTCCACAAAATTGAGGTCCAATGCCGGCCTGCACGAGCACTAATTGAAGGTTGTACGCAGTCCACCGTACTAAAGGCTTTTTCAAAGTCAATAAAAAGGAGAGCCAGATCCTGTGGTAAGCGGTGATGTTGAGCCAGGGCCTTGTGAAGCCGATGGAGGCAGTGCCTTGTGCCACGGGTTGTCATAAAGCCACATTGATCCAGGTGGGCCAACCCGGGCAAGGACGTGCCTAAGCAGGTTGACCAGCATAATGATAAAAATATTTACCTTGCCATTAAGAATTGATATTGGATGATTTCAGGTATAATTCTATTCACCTGCTGGCATGAGGCCAGCCAGTACAGCAGTTTCCCATTTATGACCCCAACCATAAAGACGGGCAGTTGTGGCCTGCGAAAGATGTTTGACCGCTTCAAGGGAATGATGACAGATTCCTCATGGAGAAGCCCTAGCTGTCGGGAGATGTTCTCCTCGAGATCAGATGCTAGACACCTCTCCAAGAGAAGGGACCTCCAACTGAGCGATGTGTGATGAGCGAGCACCCTCCTGCACCCTAACATATCTCCTGGCAAAGTCCAATATAGCCCCCTTGCTGGCATCCCATAGGGTGCCCACTCTCGCTACTAATCCCACGTTATTGTGAAAGTAAGCTTGGAGTTCAGCACTAAGGGCTTGAACAAAGTTTTGATCTTGAAGATACCAAGCATTAAGATGCCACATGGGTGCACGATTGGTTTGAAAGGTCCAGGTTGAAGAAGGAGTGCAGAATGATCAGATATACCCCAAGGTAATATTTGATTCAGGGAGAGTGCTTGGCAGTTGGTGGTGGGTAAGAAGACTAAAACTATTCGTGATTGAGTGTGATAGGCAGCGGAGGTATGTGTCAATTGGCAAGGTTTGGGTGCCATACCCTCCAAGCATCGCACAGGCCAAGGGTGGTGGTGCAGTCCACAAGGTGATGTGCCCCGGGTACGCCAGAGTTGGTGAGATCCCCGGTTATGTCAATCTCTGGGTTGGGCACTGCATTGAAGTCACCCCCAAGCAATGTAAAACCCTGTGGTAGATTCAAAAGGAGTTTAGAAAAGTCCCAGAGGCAGCCGCGGCCCGGGCAGGTTAGAGCAGTGAGGCCGGGTGGGGGGGATTTGGACAGACAACGACGAGGGAAAATCCCCCACAACCCAGCCCCATCACTCTTACCTGTACGGGCCGCAGCTGCCCGGAGGCAAACATTAAGGGCTGCAGGTGGTGAATTGACACATATTAAGGTAATTACTTGACCCTCTAAGGTTCCTGCTCGTTGCGTATTACATGGGGAAACAGCAAGGGGAAAGAAACGTCGCAGGAGGATAGCAACTCCTCGGGCTCCATGGGTATACCCTGCATGGAAGACTCTGTCATACCTCTTACGCACTAAGAGTCGAGCTGGAAATAGCAAACAGTACTGAAGTCCCATGGCCTTGAGTTTCTACTTCACCTCTGTGTAGGAACGCCAGCACTGCTGCACCTCCTGTGTGCAGTCTGGGATGAAGAGAACTTTGGTGTCCCCACATCAGAGCTCTGATCATATCCGAGCCTCTCTAAGGATAGCATCTCTATCCCTATAGCTAAGGATACAAGAAATAATCAGTCTGGGGGAGGCTCGGGTGGGGGTTTGGGAGTAAGCGCTTGGTGTGCCCTTTCTATAGGTCAGTGACAAGTGCTCAGGGGGCATCAGAGATTTAATCCAGTGCTCGAAAAAGTCTGCTACCATTTGAGGCGCACTGCCCTCCGTAATGCCAATTATGAGCACATTGTTCTGCTGAGAGCAGTTTTCGGACGGGCCTGTTTGCACATTGGTAGGGCCAGTAGTGTATTGGTCTATGTGATGTAGCAGATTGGGTGGGTCTATCCTTGTCTATCGCAGCTGGATCACTGGTTGTCTAGGCCCCCCCCGCTGGAGAGTGATCGGCCCGCTTGACACAGAAACGCAGGAGCACGAACATCCAGCCCCCCGGGTGGGAAGATCTCTCGCTACAGTGAATGGCGCTGAAGGCGTTCAGGGGCCAAGTATTTCAATAGAGCACTCTGCTGGCATATCAGAAATTGCCACCCCAAAGCAGGACACTAGAACATGGGAGGTAACGTTGGCACAACAGTGCAGTCCGCCACAGAATGGGAAAATGACCTAATAAAAGGTAAGTGGGTCCAACACAGCCAGCAGGTCACTCAGATGAGAAAAGGAGTGCAGCAACAAAGGGTGGCTGAGCCTTTCCCACCTCCCGAGGCCACAATATATCAGTTCATGTTAGAAATGGGGGTCTCTAGTTGGCAGAGGTAGGTACCTTTGTCCAAATAGGGTCCCTTCTTCCTAGTCAGGATAAGGGAGTTACACTCCTAAAATAACCCCTGTTCACCCCCTTGCTAGCTTGGCACGAGCAGTCAGGCTTATCTTAGAGGCAGTGTGTAAAGCATTTGCACATAAGCAACAGTAATACAGTGGAAGCACTACAAAAGGACACCACATCAGTTTAGAAAAATATTCAATATTTTTATATACTTAAGACAAGACCAAAAACAATAAAAATCCACAATACAGTACTTAGAAATCTTCAGATATCAAAATAACCTTGAAAAACAGTTCCTTGAAGTCAATAGCTCCCTCTGGGGCTATCACGGCATCATGAACAAACAAATCCAAACAGTTCTGGCTGACAGCGGCGTCGCAGGCCAGCTACGGTGTCGGGAAGACCCGCAAAACAGTACCTTTAGAAATGCAGGGCGTCGACGACCTCTCGTTGAGCTTCTGAAAGCACGGCGTCCACAGGCGTCGGTTCCGGAGGTCGGTGCAGGAGTCGTCGGGCCCTCGAAGTCATACGCGTTGCAGATCGAACTCTTCGCGGTTGAAGTCAGGAGCGCTGGCGTCGGGTGCTGTGGTGCGAAGTGCAGCGTTGCGGCGTGCGGTGCCCTCAGGTCGCGGTGAGAGCAGCAGCTCGGTGGCGGCATCAGATGGCGTCGTAGGTGAGACCAGGGTCGTGGTGCGAAGTGATGCGGTGCTCGTCACGGTGCTGGCAGGTCACGGTGCAAGCAGCGGCGGCGTTGCTGCTGAAGCGCTGTCGTCGGCTGACGAACTGGAGTCGATGGTGCCAGAGTCGGTAGGCCAAGGCTGCGGTGCGGGATGAGGGCGGTGCATAATGTAACCTTACGAGCGGTGCCCTCGAACCACGGTGCAAGCAGCGGCATCGATTTCGGCGTGGAGCGGCGTCGTCGGAGATACCAAGGCGGCGTTGTGAAGCGAGGCGATGCGGAGTGCGGTGCCCACAGGTCACAGTGCGAGCAGCGGCTCGGTGGCGGCGTCAGCAGACATCGTCGGTGAGACCAGGGTCGCGGTGCGGTGTTGCGGCAATCCCCTCTGCGGTGCCTTCAGGACACGGAGTCGGCAGCAGCATGGTAGATGGCGTTGGGTTGCTTTTTCTTCTGTTGCAGCACAAAACACACAGTTCCAGTGCTGAGGGAAGAAGAACTTGAAGTCTTTGATGTTCCTGAGACTTCTTGAACAGGGGGAAGGCTCTACCTCAAGCCCTTGGAGAAACTCACAAAAATAGATTGCAGAAAGTTCAGTCCAGTCCTTTCACTGCCCAAGACAGAAGTAGCCACTGCAGGCCAACACAGCAAAGCACTCAGCAAAGTGGTAGTCCCTCCTCACAGCTCCTCCAGCTCTTCTTCTTGGCAGTCTTCTTGGTCCAAAAGAGTTCTAAAGTTCAGGGGTTAGGGCCCCAATATTTATACCACAAAATCCTTTGTCCTCTCAGGCAGAGAGTGTCTGTGGCCAGCCAGAACCAGTTCTGCCCTCTCTGGTGTAGCTTCCTGGCAGGAGGTGGAGGCGGCATTGTCAGAGGCAGACCAGGCCCATTCAGGTGAAAGGAAATCTCCTCCCCTACTCTAAATGCAGCTCAGGTCTATTCAGCCCTTTCCTGACCCACCCAGACTATCTGTAGCCACGGCTCCTCCCCAGCCCCTGTCATCCAAAACCCAGACAGTCAATTCACAAACCCAGCAGAGGCCTACTGGATGGCTGAGCAAGAAAATACCTACTTTCTAAAAGTGGTATTTTCAAACACAGAATGTAAAAATCACCTTTACTAAAAGATGCATCTTTCGATTCTGAGTTCAGGCATACTAAACTTTAATTTTCTACCTAGTTCCCAGGGCCAGTTATGTTTATAAGATGTTATAAACAAACTCCTCATTCTGTCCTATGGGAACAGGTAGCCTTGCAATAGTGAAAAACGAAATTGGCAGTAATTCACTATCAGGACATGCCACACACCAGGGCATGTCCTACCTTTCACATACACTGCACCCTGCCCACAAGGATACCTTGGGCCTACCTTAGGGGTGACTGACATGTAAGAAAAGGGAAGGTTAGGGCCTATCAAGCGGGTACACTTGCCAAGTCGACATGGCAGTCCCAGACTGCACACAGGCTCTGCAATGGCAGGCCAGAGTCACATTCACAGGCTGTTTGTGTGGGTGGCACAATAGAATGCTGCAGCCCACTAACAGCATTTGATTTAAAGGCCCTGGCATCCTCAGTACACTTTACTAGGGACTGACAAGTAAATCAAATATGCCAATCATGGAAACACCAATCCATAACACAGTTTACAACAGGAGCACTTGCACTTTACCACTGATCAGCAGTAAGAAAAGTGCGCAGAGACACTAAGCCAGCAAGAACAGAGTTAAAACTGGGAGGTCAGAAAGCAAAAACTCAGGGGAAACACGCCAAAAGTTGCCAAGTCTAACAGTTCACATCCGGGGAGCTGCACTGAAGAGGAGCACCGCAAAGGCCAGAGACCCGTGAACATAATGGAGTGTGAAAGAGTCCCGGGCAACAGAAGCTGGAGGGGGTATGTTACTGAGGGCCTCGTCAGTGCAAGGCCGATTTCAGGAGACCGGTCCCCAGGGAAGTGACAAATTCATCTATGGCCCCTCACCAGGGCTGTGAATACCAGGGGATCAACACAGGGGAATGGCCTAGTTAAGCAAGCAGTATGAATGAACAGGAGCACCCCTCCAAGTGGCTCGTACCCCTCGTAAGGAGACAGAAAAAGGTCAAGGCAGGCAAACAAAGTACCACAACTCAGTGTCGGGCAGGCATGGGACGAAACCAGTCAAAGGGCCAGTGGCAAATGTCCAGCACCCACTGCAGGCCGCAGACACCAGTCACCGGAGGGGAATGGAGGACCCCCCCAGGCAGCACTCGCGGGGCACTGCAGTATATTTTAGGTGGCCAGATGTGAAAATTCACAGTGTCCCAGTTCAACTATCCATCCCGGGGGAAGAGCCCAGATATGCGTCATGAGGCAGAGGGAGAATTCAGTTGCAGGGCCTCCTATGGGGCTGGTCAAGGCCTGGAGAGCGGAGGCCGTGACAGTGCATGTATCACGTTACCATCTCCGGGGCAAACAGCAGTCTCCAAATAGGCAGAGTGGGTCCGCCGCCACACCCCAGTGCATACTCCGACGCAGAAGGGAGGGAGATGAAAGGCCTCACTGGATTTCAGGCCCTCCCCTTACCTCCGAACACCATCAGCCGCTGGAGTCACAATGCCGGTCCCTGATCCGCCGGGACCAGCTGCGTAGTCCAGAAACGTGGAGGTCCAGGTTGGTGTCTGCTCACCCCAGTAGATCCAAGGATGGGGTTCTGTTGGCAAAGCGGCTTGAGACAGGCCGCTACCTCGCAGTCCCCAGCAGCACAGCATGCCCTGCCACGCCATCAAGCAGCAGACCGTCTTACAGGGACTCCTGGAGTAGGGATGGTGCTGCCCCTGTACACAGGACCAATGAGATGGCTGAGGGGAGCTTGATGGCAGCTACCGTTCAAGATTATTGGCAGATCGGTAGGGTTCAGGTCACAGCTCAGCTAGATCACGGCTGCCATACTGGCCGTCCAAGCCATGCCCTGTGCACAATAAACACGTTTCCCTTGTTAGACATATTTTCATGCACAAAAGGCAAAAAGTAAGTGATATAATTTGTAAATATGAACCACTGAGTGGTGTAGGCAGCTACATCTGTCTCCTGAAAATTAATTGACGCTGCAACAATAACAAAATATCGTATGATTACATTAAGTCTCAAATTGGAAAACAAGAGCTAATGAGCGTCAGTCACTCCCAATTGACTCCATAGCTTGAATTCAAACTCTTTTCACCATCTATGAATCAGTTTACAGTGACGAAGGTGTTGAGAGAAGATTGTGCAACACATTTGAATTGCACATGCCATTACATTTCATATTTTTACAATTCAATCAATCAGGGAATTGTAAGCGCGCTACTCACCCATGAGGGTCTCAAGGCGCTCGGGGGGGGCCGCAGATCTGTTTAGCCGAAGAGCCAGGTCTTGAGGGTCTTCCTGAAGGTGTTCAGGGAGGGAGCGCGTCTGATGTCTGCCGGTAGCTCGTTCCAGGTCTTGGCTGCAAAGTGAGAGAAGGATCTTCCGCCTGCTCTGGCTCTGTGGATGCGTGGGGTTTCGGCCAGTGCGAGGTTGGAAGATCGGAGGTTTCTTTTGGGTACGTGGAAGTTGATTCTGTCATTGAGGTATTTGGGTCCGTTGTTGTGTAGGCATTTGTAGGCATGAGTGAGAATTTTGAAAGTGACTCTTTTCTCCACGGGGAGCCAGTGGAGACTTCGTAGGTGTTGGCTGATGTTTTTGTGTCGGGGGATGCCGAGGACGAGTCTGGCGGCGGTGTTCTATATTGTTTGGAGTTTGCGGAGTAGGGACTTGTTGATGCCGGCGTAGAGTGCGTTTCCATAGTCCAGTCTGCTGGTGATGAGTGCGTGGGTGACTGTCTTCCTTGACTCAGGGGGGATCCACTTGAAGGTCTTTCGGAGGATGCGGAGGGTGTTGAAGCAGCTGGAGGTGACGGCGTTGACCTGTCGGTTCATGGTGAGTGATGAGTCGAGTACGATGCAAAGGTTCTTGGCGTGGTCTGAGGGGGTAGTTGGGCTTCCAACGGCGGTCGGCCACCAGGTGCTGTCCCATGCAGAAGGGGTGGTACCGAGGACGAGGACTTCTGTCTTCTCGGCATTGAGCTTCAGGCAGCTGTTGGTCATCCAGACTGCGACGTCTTGCATTCCTTTCTGGAAGTTGAGTTTGGCAGTGGTGGGGTCTTTGGTGAGGGAGAGGATGAGCTGGGTGTCATCGGCGTAGGATACGATGTTGAGGCCGTGTTGTCGGACGATGGCTGCGAGGGGGGCCATGTAGATGTTGAAGAGGGTGGGGCTCAGTGATGAACCCTGTGGGACTCCGCAGGTGATTTTCGTGGGGTTGGAGAGGAAGGGTGGGAGTCTGATCCTTTGGCTTCTTCCGGTGAGGAATGATCGGATCCAGTCCAGGGCTGTTCCTTGTATGCCTGTAACATGTGTAGTCTGGCAACTAGTGTGCAGTGGGACACAGTGTCGAAGGCCGCTGATAGGTCGAGTAGGATGAGGGCTGCGGAGTGGCCTTGGTCCAGGAGGGTGCGGATGTTGTCTGTGGCGGCGAGTAGGGTGGTCGCTGTGCTGTGGTTGCTTCTGAATCCGGATTGGGAAGCGTCGAGGATGGCGTTCTCCTCAATGAATCGTGTCAGTTTCCTGTTGACTGTTTTCTCTGCAACTTTGGCTGCGAAGGGGAGGAGCGAGATGGGCCGATAGTTGTTGAGGTCGGTGGGGTCAGCTGTGGGCTTCTTGAGCAGGGGTCTGACTTTTGCACGCTTCCAGTCATCTGGGAAGATGCCTGTTTTGAAGGTGGTGTTGATGGTGCGTTGTAGTTCGGGTGCGGTGGTGGCCGCAGCTCTGTGGTAGATGTAAGGGGGCAGGGGTCGGTGGGGGCCCCTGAGTGGATGCTTTTCATGGTCAAGGCGGTGTCTTCGGCTGTGATCGGAGTCCAGTTGGAGATGGTGGGCTGGCTGGTGCTTCTGGGGGGCGGGGGGGCCGTCTGTGGCACCTGGTGGATGGTCGATGAAGTTGTCATAGAGGTTTTTGATCTTGAGGTGGAAAAGGTTCCAAGCTTGTCGCAGAGGTCTTGGGATGGTGTGATGTCTGTGGCTTCACTGCGTGGGTTGGTGAATTCCTGGATGACACTGAAAAGTTCCTTGCAGTTGGTGGAGTTGGCCAGGATTTTGTTCTGGATGAAGTTCCTCTTGGTGGCTCTGATTTGGTTATGGTAGTCCGTCAAGGCGTCCTTGTAGGTGGTGTGGTTTTCGGTTGTCTTGGTGTTTCTCCAGTTCATCTCTAGGCGTCTGCAGGTGCGTCTGGCTTCTTGGAAAGCGGTGGTGAACCAGGCAGCTTTCCTGGGGCGTTGTCTGTCGGGGTTGCGTAGCGGGTCGAGCTTGTCTGCGCAGTTGAAGATCCAGGTGTGGAGTTCTCTGGCTGCGCTGTTTGCGTCGGGTGCCCAGGTGTGGTTGTCTCGGGTGAGGGTGGAGTTAAGTTGCTCATCGGTAACCTTGCTCCAGTTCCTTCGAGGTGGGCATGGGGCAGGTTTGGGTGCCTTGGGTTTGTTGATTGCGAAGTGTACGCAGTGGTGGTCGGTCCATGGCGGCTGCGTTGTGTGGCTGAATTGGACGCTGTTTCCTGCCGCGAAGATGGGGTCGAGGGTGTGTCCTGCTCTGTGGGTCGGTGTGTTGACGAGTTGTTTAAGTCCGATGCTGGCGAGGTTGTCACAAAGGATAGTGGAGTTGGGGTCACTGGGGTTGTCGAGGTGGAAGTTCAGGTCTCCAATGAGTATGTAGTTTGCTGAGGCGATGGCGTGGGGTGCGATGAAGTCGGTGATGGTGGTGGCGAAGGGTGTTCGGGGGCCGGGGGGTCTGTAGATGAGGGTTCCTCGGAGTGTGGCATTGGGGCTGGTCTGGATCTGGAAGTGCAGGTGTTCGGCGGAGGGGAAGGTTTCACTGGAGGTGGTGAGGTGGAGGGTGCTCTTGTGGGCAATGGCGAGGCCCCCTCCTGGGTGGTTGGGGCGGTCTTTCCTCTGGATCTTGTATCCGTCTGGGATGGCGGTGCTGATGTCGGGTGCGGAGGATGCATTGGTCCAGGTCTCTGTGAAGAAGGTAATGTCGGGCGAGAGAGAGTCGAGTAGGTTCCAGATTTCCATGGCGTGTTTGTGTACGGAGTGTACGTTGAACAGGATGCATTTTAGGGTGTCCCCGGTGCTGGCGTCGGTGGTGTTGGAGGCCGGGGTGGTGGTGAGGGTCTGGCGGCAGTGGAGGCAGGAGAACTGGCCGTGGGTCGTGTTCGGCGAGGCCTGTTGGCCTTCTCTAAGTCTTCCAGGGTTGAGTGCGAGGAGGGTTGTGGTGTCGTAGCGATGGGTAGTGGGAGGTCCAGAGTTCCTGGGGCTGGCCGCAGTCGGGTTGCGGACGGGCGCAGACGGGCTTGCCTTTGGTGCGCCTTTGGCACAGCGGCCGCCATTAAGTAGGGGAGGTGGGAGGGAGGAGAGGCTGGGAGGCGGGAGTGGGGGAATTCCGGAGGGGAGGGGCCGCAGGGGCAGCAGCAGCGAAAGGAACATGCATGCACGAGAAAATAAAAACAGTGGTGGAATTAGAGCAAGACACAGATGGGCACAATAGCAGTGGCACAACAGGGAAAAATTAAGAAAAAAACGGCTGGGAAAGGTTACGGTGGTTGCAGGCAGCCTGGTCCCAGTTGGAGCGGGCAGCAGGCGCAGGAGCGGGCAGCAGCCTCGAACCTCCCAAGGAGGAGGTCGGGGTCTGGAGGCAAGAGACGGCACAGCGGAGCTGCGGGGAGAGAGTGGACTTACACCGAGGCTCGGAGGTCTTACTCGCGCTCCCCCGCAGCGGCCGCCATTAAGTAGGAAGGTGGGAGTGAGGAGAGGCTGGGAGGCGGGAGCAGGGGAATTCCAGAGGGGAATTCCGGGGGGGGAATTCTGGCGGGGAGGGGCCGCAGGGGCAGCAGCGGCGAAAGACCGAAAGGAACAGGCAGGCACGAGAAAATAAAAACAGTGGTGGAATTAGAGCAAGACACAGATGGGCACAATAACAGTGGCACAACAGGGAAAAATTAAGAAAAAAACGGCTGAGAAAGGTTACGGTGGTTGCAGGCAGTCTGGTCCCAGTTGGAGGGGGCAGCAGGCGCAGGAGCGGGCAGCAGCCTAGAACATCCCAAGGAGGAGGTCGGGGTCTAGAGGCAAGAGACGGCACAGCGGAGCTGCGGGGAGAGAGTGGACCTAGACCGATTTAGAATTGCATACATATTTAGAATTTTAGGCAGAAAAAGGTTAAGTGGTTTGTCCAGAATTACAACATTTTCTATTAACTGTAATAGCCAAGATCAGAACCAATATCTCTAAGTTCCAAAGTCATCAGCTTAGCCACTGGACCATATTTTCTCCATAAAATACAAATTAGTGGGCCAAATGCCCATGATTACTGCAACGTTTACCATTCTGCTTGGTCACTGTTGAGGAATTTTCAGATCAAGCCATACCGGTACATTTTGTCGACCAAAAACCAGTCAGCAAAAGCATATGAGCAGGTCTTAGAGTCGGGGATTTAGAATGCTTTAAATCTTTTTCTCAAGAGCATAAACCAGATTTTGTTCAGAAGAACTGATTTGTTTAAACATACCTTCAACTGCTACCTTCTACTTCAGAGTGTGGCAACAAAATAATGACGGATGGAGGAGTCACCTCATTTTTTACATAGACTCTAATTGCCCTTGACCAATGTTATCTAGCATGCTTCCACTTGGGCATCTCAGAAGCTTTTCTGCAGCCTGGGGCAAATGTTTTGCGCGACCTCTCTTTGGTTTCTGATCCAGGGAACCGCTCATAATTAAAAAGACATCTCCTGGAGAAAGAAAAAAAACACAGTATTTGCTGCTACTTGGTGTTTTTTCACTGTGAGGCATTCAGGCCTTCTGTTCATTCTTTTTACATAGGGGGTCCCAAAAAGCGCAGGGTCTGGGACAAAGAGCCCAGTTGCCCTCCGTTTGTGACGGCCCTCTTCCTCACTAACTACCTCATCAATGCCTAGGATCTGCAAGATGAACCAGCTAATCCATTACCTAATTCAATGGCCTCTGTGCACACATACTCTAACACTATTGCATCCCCACAATGCCAAAGCATGGGAGACATTCCAATCACTTGCTGATGCACCTTTGTGTAGTCACTACCTCAGCACCCATACATCTGTATAACAAAACAATCTGCTGTGCTCTCAAAGCAGCATGTGGTTTGAGGTAGAAAACACCTTCAGTACATTATTAATGAAATAAGTTCAGGAAAGAAATACCCAGGGTCCGCGGCCTGTGTCCTCAGGATATGTATGTGTATCTTGCTCACCACCTCTCGCAACTGGGATACTTTATGTCCTCTGCTGTGGATCGGCCCTCCTGGGTCACTATAGAAACATCTGTGGTGCACACTACACCTGGCCTGGATATATTATGCTGTGCTGGAGAGATGTGCATAAGAGCCTGGTCAGAAATGGTCATCTTCACCAAGGAGCACGACTCCGGTGTAACACGGCACTTAAAATAGGCCATGAAACTTTCTACTGGCCACAATGAGCTGAGAGAGGGATTATGGCAATAGAGGATGTTTACAATACCACTACCAATATGATGAAGACCTTTGAAGCCCTCTGTAGGGACTTTTCCCTAAGGCCAGTACATTATTGCCAATACCGCCAATTGCCCCATTGCTTATGCAGTGTGCTCAGTGGCGGCCCAGTGGCCCTATCAAAGTTGCCTATTAGGAAGTACTTACGTCTGTGTGGCAAATCCAGGGGTGCCATCTCCAACTTATACCAGGTTGTTATTGACTAACTATATTCTTGTAATATTAGCCGTGGGTTGAGGCGGCACTGGCAGACCTGCTTAGGTGTTGAGTATACTGTGGAAGACTGGTCGGATTTACACTAAAATCATGACAAGACCCTGAGACAGACACAATTAAAGTTTTCCTATTTAAACATTTTAAGTGACTGTTACTGGTCCCCTTGCAAGTTGATAAGGGCTCACCTATTGCCACATGACAACTGTTGGAGGTGCCAGGAACCTAGGTGCGTACTTATCCATATACTGTGGTCCTGGACAAAATTATCCCGCTACTGCACAGGTATATGGAACACACTGCAAGATACTAGCACCATTCACTTTATTGCATCTGCCAAACTTGCTGTCTTACATGATGTTCTAGAGTTAAATGAAAGTTCTGTTCATTGAGAGAGAGATGGATATCGAAGGCCTTAATGGTCGCTATAGGCTGTATCCTCAGGCACTGTTGCCTGACGACACTTCAGACACACCGAGAATGGACGAACGAACTCTTCTGTTTAGATACTTATGAGAGGCACATATATAAAATTCAGGGCACACGTACCCAGTTTCAAGATGTATGGGGTCCGCTCATTAGATTAAATTAGCCCTAGCCCCCATCCCTTGACGATAAAGGACGGTTGTGTCTTTACTCATTAGAATCGTCATAATGTGTCTTCATACCCCATCCGCATGACGGGGACTCAACGGGAGGAAGAGATTTAAGAATGACGGAGTGATTCCGCAAAACACAGACTAGTGTACTGATAGACTGACTATGGAAGATGTGATGGACTGGGGAGAAAGGTTTGGGAGGAGGACTGCTCTTTGTTCTTGAATTTCTGCTCTTTGCTATTTGCTCTTTACTATTTACTCCTTGCTTTCAACTCTTTATTAGTCGCACTCTATTGACCACATTAGTAAAGGCTTATACTCTTCAAATTACCCTTCTTCATTTTGTGTTTTCATTCCACACCCTCTTTTTGCTTTTGCTTCTCTCTTACTATCAGGCACTCATACAGTTTCTATAAAATATGCTATGTTTCTTATGTCTGTTATGACTATATACCGTTATAGCATGGTTTATTTCTTTGAACATCTTGCATTATAAAATAATAAAGAAGGATTTAAAACAGGAAAGAAATAATTTAGTCCCATCACAAGCGTATTTCCACTGTTTCCTGATTCACCATTAGAATCTAGCTGTGAAAAGATTGCTTCTCTCCAAAAACAATCTGCTAATTGCTTTTTGCTGCACAAGGGTTTAGAAAATACCCTGCGCATTACATGAATTTTATCTGATACCTCAATGAGAAAGACAGGTCTCTCTAGGGTAAGCACGGAATATTTTTGATATTTAAAGTATTATTTCTTGCTTATTATATCCTTTGCAGATTTCAATGAAAATGCTTCACATGATTTAAAAGGATAGTTTCTCTTTAATTTATGAAATAAAGAAAGGACGCTGTTGATTCAACAGAAAATGGCCCTGCTAGATTCATCAATGCCCCTGCAGTACAGCCATGGTCACTCCTGTGGAAAATCCACAAAAAAACAATGAGATGCCAAATGACTTCTAAACACGCCTTTGCAGATGGTGAAACTAACATCTATGCGCACTTTCTAACGACATTGACGCTGGAACCAAAAATAAAAAAAATAAGGGCAACAGCACGAAAAAAAAAGATTTTCGAAGCTAGTTAAAAAAATGTTCGCTCATCTCAAAGACATTTCACCCCTGAAAGAGAACCAGAACACGTTTTTTTAGCTGCAGCACACTACTGCAGCAGGTGTCAACAACTACGGAAATAAACAGAACATAGCAGCAAGCACATTGGAATGACTATTTTGTTATATTAAAAACAGTGATACAGTTATGTAAATTATTATTTTTAAATTTGCGCCATCACTTGTTAATAATGAGTCCAAAATGCTAATTAGAAAATTGGATTGTTGACAGCTCCATTGAAGACAATATGGATATATAAGCCCACTGTTGTCGTCTTTGCAGTGCCCTAATCTACAACTGAGATGCCGAGGCAGTGAGCCTCCCATCCTCTCTTCTTCTGTGCTTCACCTTGCCACGGGAGCCATGAAAGGAGGGGACGGATTCTCCTCAGCTTCCGTATCTCCCTCAGCTTTGCCCAATGAAGAAAAGTGGTTTGGCAGTGCCCATGGAAAGTCAGGCGCTAACTGCTGCCCACTTTTACAGCTTCTGCCGTCCATGTTACACAGTCACAGCAGTGGTCATGTGCACAGCAGGCAGCAGATGTTAAACTTTGTGAGAGGCTCAGAAGGTTTGGAGCCTTCGGTGGGTGTAAACCCCCGTCTCACTTGGGAGATGGATTTTCTTAATTAGAACATTCCACACTCATAGCGTCAAATTTTCTACTAGTCTTAAAGCTTGTCATAGTAGGATGTCTCACATGCTTGTTACAGGCCCTCACCTGGGCCTATAACTCTGGATGGGCCTTTAATGACTGATATATAGCCATCTATGGTGGGCTATATGGCTATATTATGTAATACAATTAATTACATTAATAAATTGCTTCAAAACTATTATGTTAAGCATGACAAAGCCATGCTTGTATTCATAAGCAAAATTAAAAAATGGTTGGGGGAATACTCAGACATGTACCATAGGACCGAGCAAAGAAAATGAGCTGGACACCTAACGGGGGAGTTCAGGTTGCAATAATATTTTCCCCAAAATTTGACCTAATTGTTAATTTTACAGTACTATTTGCAATTAAACTGAATAGTAATCAGAGGTTTTCACAAGGAGATCTGAAGATATTTCAATGATTTCTGGCTTCCCACGTACGCTTGGACCACACCAGGGATGTGTGTTTGCCCACCAAATACATTTGGGCATCCTACACCTTTTTCAAGCAGAATTATCTAAACAATTATCTAAAAAGCCAGACGTTTTACAGGTAGAAGAAATAATAGGATGAAATTTGGCATGGGCTTCTATAATTTTCGAAGTACATGTGGCATCTTCCATCATTTCTTACTGCCATTTTCTCATCTTGCACCATCAAGTAAATTCTAAGTCATGTTTTGTAATTGAGAAGCTAGTTGCAAGGGCAGGATAAGGAAATTAAAAGTTAGTCAGCTTTCATTATTACAAATTGTAGTCAACAGAGCTGTCCTTTGGATTAGGCAAATCTTACATATTTCGTGCCTAAGTCACAAACTGCACTTTTGAGTAAGTTTACACATCTGAGTAGGTTTGCTACTTTTTGCTATTTACAATCTGCACTTTTGTAGTAACTTACACTTTTGTAGTTTATATTCCTTTTGGACTTAAATGAACCCCCCCCCTCTTTTTAAGGTTAAATAAAATAAATGATTTGAAATAGGTAAAAATACAAATAAATATAAATAATATATATGTATTATTTTTATTTTTTTATTTATATTGTATTTTTAAAAATGTTATTTAATTTAACTTTATTTTCTTTAGTGTTTTATTTTAAGTCCCTACTTCCCATCATACTACGGAATGGTGTTGCAGTACCAGTGGTTGGCCATGTGCAATGCTGGGTTTAATACAAAAGGGTAAGTTGCTACAAAAGTGCATTTCGTGAATACTGAAAAATAGTAAACTTACTCAAAAGTGTTAGTTACCCTTGTCAAGGCCTTAAAAACAAACATATCCCTTATGTTACACTACACATCTAGGTTGAGGTCTCAGACAGCAGTGATGATGATAGTGTCATTGTAAACATAGACATCATGAAATAATATTCAGTGCCCTCCGACGCCCTTGAATAAACATCCCCAACTTGAATATAAGAGTGAAATATGTTTTGAAAATGTACAACATTTGTTTTCAAACATCAGTCCAATATTTTGGGAAAATACACTGTTTGCTCCCATTTTGATAAGCTAAGATTTGCTGAAATCATAGTTTACTATTTTTTTAAAAAAGAATTGAAAATATGAAGTATTTACCATGAAATACCAGTCTTTATTTTTTATAAATAAATCAACTTGCTATTTTTGATAATGCAAATGTTTCCCCAAAATAGCAGCTATTCATTTTTAGAAAACATAAAAGTTTCCTGCCTAAATATATCTACCCTTTTCCCACTCCACTTAAGGCCACTCGTACCATAAATCGCCTTGTTTCTGGAGTGGGCATTAGAGTGCAGGAAAAAACCTATTGCCAGGGTGGCCACCAGATGCCAGAATTGACCTTTAGTTATGAAGGATGCCCACTTAAAGTCACGGTCTCTCAATTAAGCTTCACATTATACCATGGACACTCATTATTAGGCCTGTCATTCTTGGTGTGGTCTTGGTGTGCTGTGTTCTTCCCTCAAACATTTTGCCTTCACCCCTCTTATTTTCTGAATTTCATTTTTGTTGGTATTAGTAATCTGTGCACTTTACCACTGCTAACTAGTGCTAACAAGTTCTAAAGTGCTTGTGCTCTCCCCCTAAACATGGTACAATTGGCTTAAACCCAATTGCCATATGTATTTACTTATAAGCTCGTAGTACATGGTACTACATGTACCCAGGGACTGTAAATTAAATACTACTAGTGGGCCTGCAACACTCATTGTGCCATCCACTTAAGTAGCGCTCTAAAAAATGTCTCAGGCCTGCCATTGCAGCCTGTAGGGCAGTTTTAAAACTGCCAATTCAACCTGGCAAAATAAAACTTTTGCCAGGTCTAACCTTCCTTTTCATTCATATAAGTCACTCCTGAGTTAGGCACTAAAATGTTGGGGTGGGCGTTACTTATGGAGCTTCATTCTGCGGAATTCCGTGAAGTTACATAAAATCTGTGCCATATTCTGCGGAGTTCCACCAACAGGCAGACAATATGCATGTTGCGCTGCTTGCATTGCAAATTTTTGCCAGTTGCGTGAGCAGTGTGAAAAATCAGCAAAGACGGCACCATGAGCTGCACACGAGCGGGCAGCCATTTGAGTTGACTTTGCTGCTTCTCGAGTAGAAAATCTACTTCAGCGGCCACAAATCTATTTGAGAAGCAGCCCTCTGATCCAATCGGATGTGACCGCCTGCGTTAAAACATTGCACTGGGTGACGCCAAATTTCCTCTCGTTTGCATTTCTGGAGCCTTGCGGGAAAAAAGTCCACCATGAGGTGATTGGCAGGATTTGGCCAGAAGGCTGGATTACAAGTTCATTTACATGTAGGAGTTCCCTCTCATGATGGCAAAAACAAGCTAAAAAACTAAGGATCCCACATAGTGAACAGCCTTGTGGCTAGGTAGCATTGTCTCAAGTACATCCATCCATCACTTTTGTTTTGGTTATTTAAGAGGCTGAAATTCTCCTCATGTATCATGGCATGTATTGCATGTGTGTATTTGTATGCATGTGCCACAGTGATTCATTCATTTATGTTTAAATGTAAGGTATCTTTAACCTGAGAACTTTGATGTTAGCTGTCTGGTCAAGCAAGACATGTGCAATCTAAGAGATATTGTGTTGCCTGCCTGAAGCCTTGGTAGATAAGGGCTTTATATCCTCCTAAACAGTTATTCTGTATGTAGTACTGGCCTGTCATATTTCTATACACTGAAGGATAGGTATACTGTCCGAGGCTTGAGTCTATAAGATATATGTAACCTGTAGTATAGCGGGGATCCAACTGATGTTTAACTACACCAAATGGCCCCCCTGCTGTGCCCTCCTGTGCAGTGGTGAAGACGAACTAGCCAGGAACGTGAAAGGCGACACAGCGGGCCATACCTGGACACGGCAGAACCCACAAGAATATGGAACTCAACTCATTTTACAGTGCAAACTGATAGTGAACTCTGCTGCCAACTACTAGGTATATTAGAGACTTATCAACCCAAGATCGGCAAACACGACACACGTCAATCCAAGCTCCCATTTGAAAGCAAAAGTACTCTACACCAGGTGGGGCTGGAGCAATCGCGGGAGTCAACCTCTGACCCCTCCACGGAGGAGGCCGGTCATGACGACGACCTCAAAGAAATTCTGGTCGATGTTAAGACCAGCCTTAAGGCAATTGACCCAAAGCTTGACCTTATGGCGCACTGCCTCGACAAAATGAACGAGCGAGTTGACAAACGCGAAGATTGCCTAGACCATCATGAAGCCAGAGTTTCAAATATTGATGATACTCAAGCTGCGACAAAGGAAAAACTGCTCAGGATGGACAAAGTCTTAGCTGTCATAAAAGCCAAAATGAGAATTTGGAAGCCCGCTCGAGGCTCAATAGTTTACGTATTATAGGTGTGCCGGTATCCACTGCCATCGATAACATGGAAGACTATATTACAATAATGCTGAAAGACCTCTTCGGAGAAGTTTTATCTCTGGTGTTTGTAATGGAACGGGCACACAGGTCTTTGGCACCGCGGCCACCTCCGGGCGCGCCAGCTCGCCCTATAATTGTGCGTCTATTTAAATTTAACTATAAAGACAGGGACATCGTCCTGAGCCTCTTCAGGGATCGCGGTGATATACAATATCGGGGCAATGTGATTTCCTTCTATCCTGACTTTACCATCGCAGTTCAGGCTGCTCATAAAGAATTCCAACCTATCAAGAAAATCCTACAAAAAGCGGAAATCAAATGTGCCCTCCTCTACCCTGCCAAACTGCGAGTCACCCATGAGGGGAAGGCACACCATTTTACCAACGCTAAGGCAGCCCTTAAATTCACTAAAAACATCACACAAAGAGCACCAAGGGGATCCCCACGACGTGAAAAGGGGACACACCTGGATGACAATGATTAGTGCCACTACCGCTTGGGATTTTTTCTGTGACAGTACCGACCACAGGGCAGGACAAGAGGTCGGTCGCGGCTGACAGGCGAAATGAGTAGATGACGCTCCGCAGTGAGTGTTGACAAATTGCAATATCTGTCCTAATTCCCGTGAACATGAGCGATATCTGCCGATTCAGCCACCCAGCCTAGGCCTGGCTGGGGTGTTTGCCTGGCTCCTCTCCACCCTCTGGGATGAGTCCCTTTCAAGAAGTACTATTGATTTTAAGTTACTGAGGGGTTGATGGGTGGGTGTGGGTCTCTCAACCAAGTTCGGGGGTTGGAGTGGGTGGGTTTCTGTTACACTGTTCTCTCCTGTTTTTCTTGTTTGACTATGTTTACACTGCTTCGCAGGTCCGCTCTTTCATCCCCCCTACCCTCTAACTGTCCTACCCGATTGGCGCACAAAGCACACACTACCTAAGCCTTACTCGCTGACAGGGCACTCGACCATCATCACCCTCTATCAGCACATTGCACATATCACCACATCCTAAGCCGATCTCAGACACAATGCTTACACTGAATTGATCTATGCTGACGGGAATTAAATGTCTGACCTGGAATGTAAGAGGGCTAATTGATTCGAGAAAGGCCTGTCTTGTACATACTTACCTCACCAGACATCAGATTGACATATGCTTCCTGCAGGTGCTTCATCTCACCCCCTCCACTGCATCTTGTCTCCGCGCGCGCTGGTGCGCATAAATACACACATCCTATTGCTCTAACTATGCTCGCGGAACAGCTATATTAATTTGCCAAAGGCATACCATGGAAACTCACACAAGTTAAAATTGACACGGAAGGGCGCTTCATCCTTCTTGCCGGCACCCTGCACCAACACCTAATTACATTTCCTTGCATATACGGACTAAACACTGATTGTCCGGAATTCTTCATCGATGTATGATGACACATTGTTAATCTAGGACCGGGTGCTATAATATGGGGGGAGATTTTAATGTTATTCTAGATCTAAATTTAGATAGATCTAGCACCTCTCCTAGAACACACCCTAACGCCGCGACACAACTACACACCCTAATGCAAGATCAGGGCTTGAGTGATACCTGGTGATCCGTGAACAGAGCTCGTAAGAAAGGCACCTGCATCACATTAGCACAAGGAGCCTAGTCACACATTGACTATTGGTTAACAACCCAAGACAGTTAGTCCCCGGTAGTCTTAACGTGGACTACCGGGGACAACACTCCTCCCCCGGACACTTTCAGACCACGCCCCTGTACTGCTGAATCTATCCCACGTGCCTTCACTTGGCGATTACCATCCGGAGCTTTAAGGGACCAAGTGTTTCGCATTGAAATTCGAACGCCCATCGTTGGTTATCTCGCAATAAACAAGGGCTCAGTCGAATCCCAATTGGTGCTTTGGTAAGCGTTTAGAGTAGTTATGAGAGGTGCATGTGCTTCAAAACAGGTGGGGATCCTTAAGGTGATACGAACAAGACTAACTCACCTAGAGAGCGACCTTAGAGCACTGGAACTGCAGTATTTCCATTCCAGAGCCCCAGCCACTGTGGCGCTCATATGAGAAAAATTAACAGAATTTAATGATGAGGCAGGACATCAATTGCACTATTTAGGCCAAAAGGCGATAGCCTGCAGATATGGGGAAGGAGAATGCACCAGCAGGACACTGGCCACTATGATCCGACCTCACAAAGCCAATGAATATATCGTAGAACTCATTGATGAGCATGCGGAACATCAAACTAATTCCACTTCCATTCTCAATACGATGACTACCTATTACTCAAAACTCTATCAAACTAAATCTCAATTGTCCACCGACCAAATTAAGACGTACCTGGACTCTATACAACTACTGTGGCCATACCACGCACATCGCCAATATCTAGATTCCCCATTCACAGAGGAGGAAGTCCTGCACGTAATACACAGCCTTCCCAACGACAAGGCGCCCGGCTTGGATGGACTCACAACTTCCTTTTACAAGGAATACACCACCATATTAACCCCACATCTCTTATCCATTTTTCAGTCCTTTGTGGAGACAAGAGAGCCGCCTCCGTCACTCCGTGAGGCGGTTATTGTTAACATACTTAAGCCTGGTAAACCCGCAAATCACTGTGACTCATACAGGCCGCTATCCATGATAAACGTAGAAAAATAAAATACTGGCCAAACTTATCACTAACCGCCTTGTCCCACTTCTTCCAGACATTATTCGACCAGACCAGTTGGGCTTTGTACCTGACCAATCCACCGCACACAATCTCCGCACCCTATTTGCGGTCATGCATGGTGTCGACTAGAGTATAGCAGCAATCGCTACTCTTCCAAACGCCACTAAGGCGTTTGATTCTCTAGAATGGCCCTTCTTGTTTACTCTTCTCCAACACCTGGGATTGAGCCAGCGGTTTGTGAACCTCATTCAGCTACTGTACACTTCTTCCTCTGCTAGACTGCGAGTGAACGGACTACTATCTAATCCATTCCCGTCTACACGTGGCACCCGTCAGGGAAGCCCTCTATCCCCGCTTTTATTTGCCATAGCCATGGAGCCCTTAGCTGCTTGTTTACATCAGCATCACGCTCATAGGGGGCTTAGATTCTGAGAGAGAGGAATACTAATTTCTATGTACCTGACGACATCACGTTATACATCAGAAACCCTCAGGATAATCTGGATCCCACCATCCGAGAGGTTATTCAGTTCGGGGGGCTGTCTGGTATAACAATAAACTGGATTAAGGGGCCGATTCCGATCTCGGCCGGTAGGGCTCCGAATCGGATTCGGCTTTACCGGATCCGATTCGGAGCCCTGTTTCCCGACCGAACCGTACGCGGGTCCGGCCGAGCGAGTACGATGCGAAATCGCCGACCGACTCGTCCGGGCGTCCCGACCGCTCCGACCGACTCGCTCGGACTCGACTCGCACCGCGCAATGGAGACGTTTCCCGGCCGGGTAAGTACGATGCGCGCCGCGAGCAGTCCGACCGAGCCGCGCACTCCGGCTCGTAAGAGCTGTCGGAGCCGTACTTTGGGGGTCCGTGTCGGACCCCCTGTACGCGTAGCCGCGCGAGTCGCACACAGGGGGACCCATGGGTCCCCCTACCTGTGCGTGTACGGCGCGAATCGCTTCGCCGCATACCCGCTGTAGGGGGCGCCCTTGTCCGACTCGCACCCATTGAGTCAATGGGAGCCCGCGTACGCGTTGTACGACCGGCTCCCATTGACTTCAATGGGAGTCCGACCGACTCGAGTCCGATAACATACGGACGCATCGTACTCGTTCGGTCGGACTGCACGGGTCCGATTCGGTCGGAAATCTCTCCGGGTCCGGCTCGGTCGGAGAAATTTCCGGCCCGAATCGGAATCGACCCCTATGTCTGTCATTTTTCCTCTCACTGACAGCACCACGCGATTCGATTCTGAATTCGCACTGAAGTAGGCAACGGAGTCAGTGCGATATGTGGTCGTATGGCTAAGTCGTGACAAGAGTGAACTATGCAAGTCAATTATGGCAGGGCAATATCTTGGCTAGAAGAGAGGATTCCGACCTGGAACCGCCTTCCTCTCTCGTTAACTGAACAATTATCAATCGCCAAAATGGTGGTGTTGCCAAAATTTTTATATCTTTTTCTGAACCTTCCCATGCCGCTCACTCAGCAATTTCTCAAATGCCTGCGGTCGAACATGAGATCACTGGTATGGGGCAGCAAACAGCTCAGGATAGCGTGGGAAACCCTCAAGCTGCCTCTGAGACAGGGTGGCCTCAATGCACCTGACATGGCATTATACTCGTGGTGCGCTCAGGCCTAATACTTACATTTTTGGCTATATCCAGTTAAATTTCAGCCACATGTCATGGTGGAAGCAGACTTGATTTCCCCGATCCCGCTATCCACTGAGCTTTACCAAACTTATAAACCTACACGCACAGCAGCTGACACAGTGCATTGCATCAGGTGGGCATGGGATGGGTTATGACGACGTGCGACTCTAAACTGCATATATGCTCCTTCCATCCCCATAGCGCGCAAACAAACAAAGAAAAAAAAGATCTTTACCCCAAAGCATAGCTCTGCAGTCATATGCTTAAGCCTTTAAGATCCATGTGACATGTGGGATGTATTTGCTGTCAGATGCCTGGGCCTGTAAGAGCTCTGGGAACTGATTGATAGCTCTGTTGTCTTGTCCCCAAGCATGCAAGGGCTACCTAAAATAATGGAATTTTTTTTTTGCCTGCAGTCTGTGAAACGTGTGGAAGCTTATGCTTAATCCTTGGGTATTTTGCCTTCGACTGCAAGATCTAAGTTTCCTAAGTAACAAGTTTGATGTCCAGAGCTTGAGGGATCTGTATAACATGTGGAATAGCTCTACTGTCAGGAGCCTCAGGCTCAGCTGCGGCCCATGCAGGTAAGAGACAGATGACCACGAGGGAAAATTAAATAAATAATTCATTTTCCCTCGTAGTCTGTCAAAATCACCCCCCACCTGGCCCCACCGCCCACCACTCTTACATGCATGGGCCGCGGCTGATCAGGGTGCATAACCTTTGCAGTCCAATGGACTTTTCTAACCATTACTTATTTCTGGAATCTGAGGGATAGCCTGACTCTGCAAGATGAATAGGTCTTATGTTTCAGTCATTAGTCTTTAAGATTCCTTTGACACGTAGGAGAGGTTTGCTGCACAAAACATGAGAGATGTGCATGTGTGTAACATGTAGATTACAACTGCTGACTGAAGTATGAACTTGTAAAACCCCTAGAACCCAAACGAGAGACAACCTTGATGTCTGAATCATTAATACCTAAATGATAACTGCTATAGTGTGTCAAATATGTGTAACTTAAGAGGTAGCTTTGCTGTCCGAACCCTGAGCTTATGAGATCTGTGTACACCCAATAAATAGCTCTCCTATCTGAGACCTTAGCCTAAGGAATATAATATCTGTGAAAAGCATTAGAGAGCATCATAATGTCTGAAGTCCTAAACCTGTTCAATTACTGGAACTCATCAGACAACTCTGAAGCGGTGGCCTCTAATAGCTCTATATCATAGGGTATTAATGATTGAGCCTGCGAAATATGTGTAACCTGACAGATAGCTTACCTGCATGAAGATTCAATCTCTATTAAGATCTATGTAACTTTGAATAGTGTCGTATTGTCTAAATGTTAATAAATCTGTATTATTTGTCAAGCTGGGTAGTTGTATTATAAAGTCGGAGACTATGGCATCTCTGATGACGTCAGGAAGCTTAAATGGGAAAACCCCTTGCCTTTGGGTAAGAACTGGAGCTGCCACTATATGTTCCACCACTGTAACACTTGCTGCTATGACCATCAATCTCCACACCTGTCTGCCTGCCCCACAAGCACCTTGTGAATTGCAATGCAGAGTCTGGGTTGTTGCTTACATCTTAACTGCTACTTGAATAATGCATGTAGTATAATGTGGCTATAGAAACAACAGTGAACGCACAATTTTCCTGAAGGAGCTATACTATACACAGGGCTACTTAGAGGGCAATGGGTAACCAACATACGCAACAGGGCTGACTAAATTATAAAGTCTCAAAACGAAAATTATGCAGCACTTTATGATTAAAATGTAGTATGTGGCACATTCTGCAGCATGATGATATAGTTTGTACATTTTAGTACACTTTGATACTAAAACGTATCCTAATACTACACAATATAGACATTTCTTAAGAGAGAAAATCACATGCAGTAGATCCTGTTCAAAAATGCATAAAAATGTATTCTGTCTTACATTGATGCACTGTAATAGCATTGTGTTGACAGTGCTCTTTCTACATCTTAGAACAATTCGTTTCTGTAAAATATATACAATGTTGCACTGTAAGAAAGCAAGCATATTCTTCTTGTAATACAAAGTTTGTCTCTTATATTGAGAATTCCAGCTATGTTCTGAAAATGTCTTAGGTTTATTCTTTGGTAACACTATATGTCCTCTGAAATCGTCTCTTTCCAACAACAAACATACCAGTACACAACTATTTTTTAATGTGGCTAGTTTTAGCAGTGTCACAAAAACAAAGTGATGCAAACTGGTGCAAAGTCTTGAACTGGGATTTACTTTCTAGTATAAATCTTTTATTTGCACTGGAAAATAGCCCTTAAATAATGCAAGGTAGTGTTTTGCCCTCCTTTACGCTTCTTTGCGTGAAGGGGGCGTCCCATAGGTGGCACATGGGTGTTCCCATCCAACCACTGATGGATATTGACGCAAACCCATATCTACTGAAAGGTGTAGACAGGACTTTGCACCCAACATTTGCACTTCCTCGAGGCAGGCATAACGTTTGAACAAAACACATACAAATTTAGATAAGTTTTAAACTATGGGACTGATTTAGATTATGGCAGACGGGTTACTCCATTACAACAGTGATGGATATCCCATCCGCTGAAATATAAATCCCAAAATATCCTATGGGATTTATATTTCGGCGGACGGTATATCCGTCACAGATGTGACGGAGTAACCCGTCAGCCAAAATCTAAATCAGGCCCCATGTCTAGCCATAGTATTTTGTACTGGAAGGGTAACCTTCGAGTACAATACCTTTTGTAAACATCATGCAGACACCTTTGCAATTTGTTGCAAGGATGTGTGTGTTGTGCAAGGCAGTCTAAACTGCAACAGCACAAGCGGAGAGAGCAAAACCACCATATCTTAGTAGGTATGATGCAGTCCTGCTCTCTCGCTCTTTCAGGCAAGACAGCCAGGCTGCACTGTGTTGCATTGCTTTTTTAGTAAATTTGTTCCTACATATTTGTGTGTAACAGACTTCGAAAACAGATGCAAAAAGTTTGGGATTCTTCTACACTCAGATTGCCCGATGAATATAACTGCTGCTTTGAGGTCATAGTGATGTATTCATGAATATTTATTTGTTGAAAAGTGAAGTTTGAGTCATTTTGTTTCCTGCTGCAAACAAAAGTGTTTGTCACGGCCGGACTGGGAACTCAAACAAGCCCTGGCAATGAACTCGGCTGGCCCCCAAGGCAGCGGCGTCACTAGGGGGGTGCGGGGGGGTGCGGACCGCACCGGTTGACACCATCACATGGGGTGACACCGTGAGCCTCTGCTTTAAATTGCTACATAAATCAGGAGGAATCCTCCTGATTTATGTAGCGATTTAAAGCAGAGGCTCACGAGGAGTGACACCATGAGTCACCGTGAGCTCGCTACATAAATCAGGAGGAATCCTCCTGATTTATGTAGCGATTTAAAGCAGAGGCTCACGAGGGGTGACACCATGAGTCACCGTGAGCCTCTGCTTTAAATCGCTACATAAATCAGGAGGAATCCTCCTGATTTATGTAGCGATTTCCGCACTGGGTGACACCAACCCTAGTGACGCCACTGCCCCAAGGGGCGGGGGGCGGTGCGAGTGGGAAGCACCACTCCCGCTGCCGCTTTTCTTACAGGCGGCCGATATTGCAGTACTGCTGCAAAACCGGCCACCTGTAACAAAACCGGCCCCCAGGGGTCCAAAACTGGCCACCACCCTTCCGGCCCACCGGGAAACGCCCGGTGCCCGCTATGACCAGTCCAGCCCTGGTGTTTGTCTTAGTCCGTCTGTTGGGGCTAATAACACCTGGTATAGAAAAACAATGGTCCTAGACTTATGTTAAATTTTAGTTGTCTGAAACAATCATAAACAGCATGAGGTACATATATAGTTTAAAACAATAATGTACCATTAACTTATTTAAAGAGCATTCAAATATATCCTCAAAATTCAAAGAAGGCACACACTATTGTTTTTTGGTGACTCGTATTTTATTCGGTCACTTTTCATAACATATTATCATATTCAATGTTCAAGATAAAGGGGTGGTTGCTCCAAGGAAAAATGTGAAGAAAGAAAGTGCTCGTGAAGTAAGATAGAATAAACAAGAGGGGATCCAATCAAGCAAAACAATGATTCATCATTATTTACATTACAATCTCATAAGCAAAACTGGTCGTGATTCATGATTGCACCAGTTCTACATTAGGAGCCTGTCCAATGGTTAATTCATAGTTATTCTTTATGTTCTTTCTCAAAAGTTAGCAAACAACGTTCGTCTGTAAGCAAGTAGGGCTGGGATAGTATACAGTACAGGCCCCGAACAGGGGAGAGTGTCGACGTTTCGACCCTAGTGCAATGAGGGCAGTTTGTATCCTCTGCGAACGGGTCTTCCTCAAGACAGAAAGGAGGGATGGGGGAGCAACTGATCATGGGTGATGCACAGTAAAAGTGCCGCCCCTAGTTATGGATTTAAAGGTCTTCAATCAATGGGTGAGAAAAATCGCCCACAGCGTCTCAATGAATCATCTTCGCACAGCCCGGGGGAATCCAGCTGGTCTGCTCGAGTAGCTAATAACACCATCACAGTAATATTGTCACATTTCTAGGGCTTTAAGACACCGTTCAACAAGTCAAAGGTGCACAGTTAACATTTTAAAATAGGTGGCATCTGCGTTGCTCTCCACATTCAGTTTAAAAAAAAATTTGGTCTGAACTAGTGTTGAAATCTGCAGTTTATGCAGGGCGTGTAGGGGTACATATGTTGTGTTGCACACCCATTTTAACTGGTAACATGTTTCGGGTGTCGAATCGCATTATTCTAGAAGCCTTCCATAGATCCCCTGTTTTGCTAGTAATAACTAAATTGAACAAAGGTAAATGTCTGGCGTTCTTGATCTCCACATATATAGTTTAGTAATTATTATTAGTAAAAAAATAATAATAATAAACTAATTGCAGCGGCACCAAGATGCTTATAAGAGTACACCACGGCCTCTTTTTCCACCACTCACTACTTCCTGTCCATCATACTCTTGCAGGTTCTTTTTTATCCTTTTCTCTCAATGTCTTTGTTTTCAATATTTCATTTCTTCCTTCTTTCTCCCATTTCTGCCTTTCACTCTCTTGATCTTTGACAAAGTCTGATAATGTAAAACAAGTCCCTGTCCCCAAAAATGAGTTGCAGTCCCCCCACCGCCAACTACTCCAGTGGTGTAACCATGGTTTTGCAGGCATGGCTGGCATAGGTAAGAGCTGTGGGGTGGTGGGGCGGGGCAGGGTGGGGGGGAGTCGACAAACAACGGGATAGGTAAAATGAAATAAGAAAATTTATAAAACCACTTACCTTGCACCCACCGCATCACCGAGTCGGCGATGCGGCGAGCGCAAGGTAGGTGGTTTTATTAATTTTTTTATTTCATTTTACCTATCCCGTCGTCTTTCGACTTCCCCCACCCCACCACACTGCCCTACCGCTCTTATCTGTTCCGGCCACGCCTGTGGTGTTGTGGTACCTGATGCAAACCTAATTGAATAGTACAATGCATCCATAATGGAGGTGCACATGCTCTTCTTGCTCCTAGGACCCAGAGCAACAGTACCTGCTGCACTATTGATAGCTACACTGCAGAACAAGTGGCACAAATGAAGCACTGGGTCGGCACTTCAGTTAGTTGTCTTTGCTTATAGAGGGCACCCGTGCGCCGCCGGAATGTCACTTTTTGTGACGTTCCTTGGCGCAGGAGCCTGCTCCATATTTACGAGGCAGTACTAAGCCACTTTTTTTGGCTTAATGCTGCCTCATAAATATCGTTCTCTTTAACACAGTTTTCTGCGTTAAAGGGGCGTGCAATAGGTGTTGCTGGGGGCGTTCCCAGCAACATCTATGACTTTTTGACATTGCCCCAGATTTACGAGAAATTGTAACTCTGAGGCAGTGCCAAAAACGTACACCTCCCCAGGTGAGGCATAAGGGAGGCACAACAAACAGAAATATCTTTATTTCTCCTCGTTTTTCCTTTTTCTATGTGTGCTGCATTCTGCAGCACTCATAGAAAGAGGAAAAAGCCTCTTGTGATTGTTTTTGTGCAAGAAGATTTCCCTTCCTGCACAAAAATAATTATCCCTGCAATGCAGGCAGCCTTGCACCATGGTGCAAAGGTGCCTGCGTTGGTGCACGGCAGCCCATTGTGTGCCAGCACAGAGGAAAAGGACTGGAATGTGGCATCTCTGATACATACGGTGCATTCCTGCCCCACGGCAAAACTTCCTAAATGAGGCCCAGAATTTCTTACACCTACTCAGTGGAAATGTCCTGGGAAAGAGTTTCAATATTATGCTCAGGACCCCATTAATTCACAATACACCTTTGAAAAGCAACACCACCCTTTCAGATCACTCCTGTTACTCTATACATGTCTTCTAAACTACAAGAAAACACTTCAAGAGTAAGGAAACACCCTCCATTTGTTAAAGGGCCGTGCATTCCCAGAGGAAAGGGAAACTATAAATAAAATAATTCTGGGGCACACATAGAGGAACTATGTTAAATGCAAAGAAGAAGAAATACGAGGATGCTAACACCTTAGTTATCTTTCAAGAGTAGAAGAGAAAATCAGACCTTTGTGTTCAGAAGCTGTGCTAAGACTAAAGTTGCCACTGGTTTTGACAGGCCTGACCTGTATTTTTACCTGTATGGTAAAATATTGAGAAAAGCAGGGAAATACTGTATTTTTCCCTTATGAAACTTAAAACTAAAACAGCAAACAGGAAAATAAATCTGTTCAAAATTATACGAGCGCTGTCTGGATCATTTCAGAATGATTATTAGAGCAAAGAGGGATAATGACCATGCTACAAAAGAGTCCTTCCACAACAGCAAAATGTAAACAAATAGCTGGTATTTTTTCTTAGAAAGTAGACAACCATAGATGAGACAAAATCATATCCTGTTGACATTGAAATATTAGACAAAATGTTGCAGTGCAGCCTTGGGTTAACAAGTACTACTAAAGCAATTGTTCCTAAAGCAACAGCATTAGTGTTTTATTGCTAGAACATTAATTGTGGCAATATGAATAGAGGTCTGTTCTGTTTTCGCTAATGACTTTGGGCCTGATTTAGAGTTTGGTGGACCAGTAGTCTGCCAAATTAGAAGTGCATTGTATCCTAATGTACTTGTGATTGGGCGGATGGTAGATCCGTCATGTGGGGCTTTTTGTTTTGTTATTTATCAATGTAACTCTACATTTATACATCATCTATTTACAAAGTGAGCACAGAGACCCACAAGCAGCAAAGAGGCTATGCAGAGAGAAAAGTGTTATCTGGGCCTCAGAGAGAGGGACACTTACATAAAGCACTTGGTGCCAGGAGTAATTTAGGGCACTTGCAGGAGGCAAATTGGGTGAGACAGAGTAGTGGGGCTTCTGTTGAACAGGGAAAGTAAAAGCAGGAGACAGATAAGCAAAGAATCTGGGTAATTCATGCTGAATAAACACACTTGTGCACACTGTTCACTCGAAAGGGTGGGTTTCAGCCATACATTTTTATTTGTCCCATGTCATGAGTGCCTCTTCATGATGATCAAGAGAAAGGGACAGTGGGCCCACTGTCCCTTTCTCTTGATCATCATTATTAGCACGGGCTACCCCCGTGGGACTTTCTCTTGGTCGGTAAAACGATTGTTGTCCCCCAACTATCTTTTGAGGCACTGCCGCAATAGGGTGAGTGTCCCTGGAGCATTTTTAGTCACTGACTTTCCACCCACCACCCCATCGCACCTGCTCTCCACGCTATGGAGGGACAAGGTCTGAGTTATGGAGATGACATAGCAGCAGAGATACTGAGGGCACCGCCTCTTCTGGGTTGGGTACAGAAGGAGGTGTAGCAACAGGGAGCCAATCGGAGGATTGGCAATCCCTTGTATCTATGAGAAGAGAATGGGTTAGAATTACCTTACATGGAGCCCTGATGACAGAATATCTGAGGGCTAATATAGCACCTAACGGACTTCTTATTAAAAATTTCCCTCGGATTTTTTTTTAGAGGATGGAACATTCAAGTTAGAATGGTCCCAAGTCTCATGGAAGTGCACACGAGATCTTCTTATACTAATAATCAATACTGCTAAAAGACTAGCTGATGACTTATTGGCCCGGATCCAATTAGCAGAGAGTACCCTGAAAAGTGCCATGCCATCGGCCAGTTTCAAAACTAAACTAACAGAACTAAATAATGAGATCACAGAACATAGAGAGTACCTTATGAAACAGAAAATGAATAAACTACAAAAAGATATCCGGAGATTTGATAAGGAGAAAGTGTACCCATACTTGAGACAGGACTTTGTCCCCCTGAGACCAATAACATCTCAGATACAAGTTCTAACTCCACCAGAAGGGGATCATCCAGTAACAGCGACTCCAGCGCTGAAAACTGGAATCACAACTCTACTAGGAGGGGCGGTCGACAAGGCTTTCAAGGATTCCCCATGCCACAGTACCAGGGACCTGCGTACTGGCAATATCCCATGTTTCCTCAAGGCCCGCACCCTTTTGTCCACCAGGCATGAGCCAACCTTTTTAGGCAGAGGCTGGGGCAAAGGGCGCGGGCGAAGAAGAGGCAACCTACAAGACAAGAGAGTGCAGTGGGAGGAACCACAACAACGGGTGGTGGAAACCCGGAGCCACACAAAGAAGAGAACCTAGTTGTGAACCTTTCCCCCAGACCTCTCACTGAGACAGAACATAGAGTCCTTCAAAAAGGGCTGGGATTCGTTCCCACACCCAGAATAGACCACTTTAAACAACACTGCGAATTACACAAATTCTTTCGCAAGATACGACTGAGAGCCTTCTTCGATGGGACTCCCACCCCTGAAAGGAACGACTCCGGCCTTCATAACCCTTCCACGTTTACTCCCAACACCAGCATGATACCACACGAGGTGGTGACTTTTGAAAAGGCCGTTCTAAAAGATTTAGAAAAGGAAACCACATGGAAACATTGGAGCAACATCACCAGGGATGAGCTGACAGCAGTCACATCTCTGGCGAATGACTCCTCTATTACTATCAAACAAGCGGATAAAGGTGGGGCCACAGTGATTATGGCCACCACTGATTATGACAACGAGTGCCTGAGACAACTGAGCGACCGGCGATACTACACGCCCATTGCTATAAATCCTACTACACGCCTCACTACCACAATATCCACACTGGTGTACTCAGCAGAGACTCAATGTTGGATCAGTAAGAAAGAGGCTGCGTTTCTTATCAAAAAAGACCCTAAGATACCGTATTTTTATATACTACCTAAAATACACAAGGGGCTTTCACCAGTGCCTGGCCGCCCCATTGTATCAGGAATAGACTCTGTGCTCGAGCCATTGTCGCAATTTTGCGACTATTTTCTGCAACCACTGGTTAAGCAAATCCCATCGTATATACAGGACACAACTGATGTACTACGCACACTCTCTGATTTCCAATCCACCAATAACATTGACCTCCTCATCACCCTAGATGTTGAAGCACTTTACACTAACATCCCGCAGAGAGCAACACTAGAAGTGGTGGAGGAGGCACTCTGTTTGGCACCTATGGATTCCATGACACCACCCAGTTTTATACTTGAGTGCGCTTCACTGGCCTTGACTGAGAATTTCTTCGAATTCAAAGGACAGCTATACCATCAGACACAAGGTACTTCCATGGGGAGTACCTTCGCCCCAGTGTGGCATGCCTGTATATGGCGGCCTTTGAGGGAGCACGCATCTTCCATGATTCTAATCCTTTTCGCTCCAACATACGTCTATGGAAGAGATACATAGACGACATCCTTATCTTCTGGTCAGGTAATTCGACATCCTGCGCAGAGTTTTGCAGCTGGATGAATACACTGAATCCATACTTGAGATTCACCAGCACAGTCTCCCAACATGAGATACCCTTCTTAGATCTCATGATTAGACTTGAACAAGGGACTCTAAAAACTACTTTATACAGGAAAACTACTGATCGCAACAGTCTGCTACTCTTCAGTAGCCACCACCCCAGCGCCCTAAAAGAAAACCTTCCTTTTGGGCAATTCCTAAGGGTGAGAAGGAATTGCAGTGAGATTGAAGATTATAAACTGGAGTCAGAAGCTCTGGCAACAAGACTAAAAGCACGACAGTACCCTGCACGAAATGTTGCTCTCAGTAGAAAAAGAGCGAGGAACAACAATCGTGAAGCACTTTTAGAACAAAAAGTGAAAACCTCTGATGATACTCTCACCTGTGTCACTACTTTTACATCTGCGTCCAACACACTCAGCAAGGTAGTGAAAAAACACTGGGCCATGTTAAACACGGGTACCATGAACTTAGCTTTACCACGCTTTGCTTTTAAACGCTCACGCAATTTAAAAGAGATGTTGACACACACTAGACCCAAGACAGTAACATCAGTCTTACAAAGGACCTTATGGGATCTACCACCGGTTAAGGGCCATTACCCCTGTGGGGCATGCACAGTATGCTCCTTCACTTCCGTACACAAGATCATCACTTTTTCTAATGCCTTCACCTGGGAACTGAGGGCTCATACCAACTGTAACACACCAAACTGCATATACATGATCACTTGTCCCTGCGGATTGTATTACATAGGGATGACGACCCGACCGATTAAAATACGCATTACTGAACACCGAAGCAACATTCGTTGCCGAAAGACTAATACTAAAATGTGTTCACACTTTATTGAAAAGAATCACTCGACAGATACCTTGAAATGGGTGGTACTTGAAACATTCCCCAAGATTACCAAAAACGCACTATTTCAGAAAGAACAAAGATGGGTACATCGATTATCTACAGACACCAGGGGACTTAATGATGAGATACCTTGGAGTGCATTAATGAACTAACTCCAGTCTCCTGCCACTTGTTCAATCATAACTCTCACTGATACATTTACAATTTACACAAGCCTTTTCAGACATCTTTGGAAACACCACTCTAAGATGTCCACCGTCTCTTATATATTTTAAGAGAATTCTCTCCAATATGGCCCCCTAAACAATGTCCGACGTACTAGACATCGTAATTGATAAACTCTCACAGATATATACATGCCTTTTGAGACATCTTTGTAAACATCACTCTAAGATGGCCGCCGTTTCCTTACACTTTAAGATTCTCTTTCCAATATGGCCCCCAAAATAATGCCTGACGCACTAGACGTCGCAATTGATACGCATGGCCCCGCCCACCGGATATGGTTTAAATTCTCCGTGAACCAACATGGCCTCACCACCCGGTCCCGGTAGCAGTGGGTAGGTGTACAGACGACGTGCTACAGGCATACAAGTGAGTAGTTTGGGACAATGCATCTCCTGCATGCTAGGCGATCCTTTACTTACAGATTGCGTGATTCCTTCTTGCCAACAACGGAATCGACATCTCTATTGACACGCTAGTGACTTACTTACTGAGATAAGCATTACGCCGCACAGTTTTCAAGCAGCGGATGCTAATACACAGCCCAGTAACCGTCCTGCATGCTAGGCGATCCTTTACTTACTTTGAGCTTGAATGGGTGTGAATGGATATGCGCAACAGAACACATGGCATAAGAAATATCTCGCGTTAGTGCTGTGTGATTGCAATTTAGAATATGAGAATGTCAGCCGCGAGTAGCCGGTTATTTCGCATGTACACGCCACTCAGTAACACTTAAGACAGGTGTGATTACCCGTTCATGATGTAAGCAGCATCGTATAGATTACGTGATTCCTTCTTGCCAACCACGGAATCGACATCTTTATTGACACGCTAGTGACTCACTCTCTGAGATAAGCATTACGCTGCACAGTTTTCAAACAGTGGATGTCATTACACAGCTCAGTAACCCCTAATGAGTACTTACTTGCATTGATCGGTATCACTCAGTCAGTTAGACAGAGATGAAGCGCGAGCACGAATATCAGTGGCAAGATGGATGTTTGTCACTGTACTATTAACCCCATGTTCTCTATGTTTTCTCCATGACCACATTAGCACATGAGGAACTCCTTGTGTGTGAACCTACCGGGTACTGTGATACCTGGACATTCCTTGAATTTGGGGTGAGTGCTGTTAGTCTCTTTGCGATGTCACTGTGTGTCACAAGGGGTGAAGTCCACCTTTATTCACCTCGGTTGTTCACGATGTGACAATTCAATTTTAACTCACTCTGTTTTTAATAATTTGTGGTTCATGCTCACCACAAGTATTGAGGGTCACTTTTCACAAGGAAGATTTGAGATGACAGCTATTCAATATTGTCAAATTGATGCATTTTGTTTTCTGTCTATAGGTAGTTCCTGTATAACCAGATATTTGACTATTGAGTCATATGGTGATGTGAGTGTGTAACCACGTCACTTGCTTTAAAGTTGTAGATAGAATTTCACCCCGGTCCTGACGAATCGCCCATAGAATATCCAAGAGGCGTGAAACATGTTGACCTATCTTCTATAAGAGCACCATGATCTGAGGCATAATATTCAGCACAGCGCCTTATAGTTTTTTGTTTTTAGTTAGGGCAGGAGACTCCTTGATTAAAATTGTTATCGGTAGTACTCCCAACCCTATTTTAGATTCACTTACTTACACCCTCATCTACACACATTAGCGCCCTCACTCCCACCTCACCCATCGGCAATTGGAAAAAGATCTCCGAGAAAGTGCCCCTACTATAGGGAGCCCGTCGGGTATTGCACCTGCCGACCCGACGAGGAGCAGCCCGATGATGAAGCATGACACCTGAGAAGGTGTGTGAGGGCAATATAATCCAATCATATGGATTCCCAACTGTGAACCTTTAGGGTCCAGTTATTCTCCTCTTCCTTCGTTTGTTTTTTGGCCTACATCTTGTAGGAACAGCATAACTTTTTTGTTTAATGAGTGCCTCTTCAGCCACACTGACATTTTTGTCATCTGCTCAATGTATCTTGGGAATTATTTTGTTTTTAACATGCTGAGCAGTGTTTTAAGTGGGCTGTGTCCTACCAATAATGGATCCTGATGTCTGTCCTTGACATTGTTGTGTCTGAACAAAAGAAAACAGGAAGCTCAAAAAGAAATTCTGAGTAACAGGTTTGAAGGCTGCATCTCACTAAGGACAGAAGGAAAGCCCCAAGGGGACCAGTACCAGGAAATGAGAACTAGTGGCAGGAAGACCAGGACCACCTAGATTATATCAAGGAGGACCAAGGGGGTCAGAAGCAGAAGGACCAGACTGGGAAGACAGCAACCATAAAGGACCAGGGCTATCAGGATCAGGAGGCCCTGGAGCAGCAGGATCAGAAGGAATGAAAATAACCAGGAAGTCCAGTCCCAATGGGACCAGGATCAGAAGGACCACAAGGGTCAGTTTTAGAAGAACCCAAACCAGGATGACAGGGACTATATATATACACTAGGGGAGCAGGACCAGGAGAACAGAGGGACCAGAATTAAGGTGAGGAGAATGGAAGGGGGCAGAACCAGAAGTCTGTGAAACAGGAGCATCAGGATACATTGGAATGATGACCAGGTAGACCAGGGCTGGGAAGACCAAAAGCAGAAAGCTTCATGAACAGGAGGTCCAGCACTATCAAAACTAGCAAAGCCTAGGACAAGTTTTTGCAGGACCATGAGGACAAGGAACAGAAGGACTAGGAGAATTAAAACCAAGAGAATTCGGGCCAGATGTAGGAGGACTATGAAGATCAGAACTAGGAGCACAATGCCCAGTAGGGCCAGGAGACCAGGAGAAGAAGAACAGGGGCTATCAAAACTCAGGGGACTCCAGGGCCAATGCCACTGGGAGTGCCAGAGCAAGGAGACCTTGATGGACTAAAAGGATCATGAACAAGAAAACTGGAAACAGGGATAAGATGGCCATCAAGATCAGGCCCTAGCGGAAAAGGGCCAAGAGTAACAAGTGGAGCAGTTTATCTACTTGTGTAGCTGGTACATGGGGGGGAGGATCAAATGTAATAAGGCCAACCAGAATCAGGAAGACAAGGGTTGCCAGAAGGGCCAAGAGCAAAATTATCAAAATGACCAGGCTCAGAGGGACACAAACAAGGAGAACCAGGATCAGCAGGATCGGGACCAGTGGGTGCTGTACAGGAGCACTAGGAGGACAAGGATCAGAGCTAGGAGAACCAGGACAATTTAAACCAGGAGGACAAGGATTAAAGAGAGTCAGGGCACAAGAAGCTGGATAGATCAAGGGGACAAGTAGGACCAGGACATGCAGTACGAGGACTAGAAGGTAAAGAGTGAGGAGAACCAAGACAAGGTGACCAGGGCCAAGACGACCAGAAAAGAACATGGCCCAGAAGTGTCAAGACTTGGGGAAACCAGAAAAGACCAGGAATAGAAGACAAGGTTTATGATGTCCAGCACAAGAGGACAAGAACAAGAAGGATCAGAATGACCAGGACCAAGACGACCTGGACCAGGTCCAGGAGAACCAGGCCTAGGAGAATCCAAGCTATAAGAACAAAAAGGAGCAGGTCCAGTGGTCAGAGAATCCCAAGAAGGACAAGGACCATGGAAACATAGGAGGATCAGGGCCATGAGGACTGGGGGTCAAGACCAGGGTACCCAGCAATCAGGGCCAGAAGGATAAGCTCTAAGAGAACCAGGAAACAGAGGATAAGGGGGACCAGGACCAAGGGGACTAGGAAGATCACAGAAAAAATGATCATGGCCTGGCATACTAGGACCAGTAGAGCCAGTCCTGAGCTCCCTGGTCTTAACAAGAGAAATCAGGACCAGGACAACCATAGCCAAGAAGACCAGGGTGGAGGGCTAGAAACAGGATGGCCAAAAGGACGAGGAACAGTATAGCCAGGTCCAGGAGGCCCAGAACAAGGAGTACCATGATCAGTTAGTATAGAACTATGAGGATAAGAAGCAGAAGGACCAGGGCCAAAAGGACCAGGGCCAGATCCAGGAGGACTACTAAGATCAGTAGCTTGGAGACTATAGCCAATGGGACCAGGGTACCGGAATAATCAAGAAAGATGAGGAGGAGCAGTACCAAGGATACCAGGTGGATAAAAAGCAGGAGGACCGGGAGCAGAGCAAATAGGACCAGAAAGATCAAAACCGAGAGGACAGGCCCAGGAGTAAAAGGGTGTCCGAGGGCCTCAGGACCAGTGCCAAGAGTATCAAGTGGAGCAGAAAGAGCAGGACCTGGGCGGTGGCAGGACCAGAGTGAGGAAGATCAAAACGACCAAAATAATCAGAGTCAGCTATTTGAAGAGGACTAGGCCTTGATGGTCAAGAGGAACAGGACTAAAATGACCAAGCTCTAAAGGCCCGAAATAAAGAGAACAGGACCAAAAGGGCCCATACATACGAGTGGGCGTAGTGCCAGAAGGACCATAGAGACAGGGAACAAGGCCAGGAGAACCAGGATGATCCAAACCAGGAGGACAAGAAATAAGAGGGCCAGTCCTGAAAGAGCCAGGACACTAGAGGTCTGGTGGACCAAGGGGACCAACAGAACGAGGAGCTGGGCTACCAGGAATTGGATAAACAGCGTGAAGAAGATCAGAAAGACCAGATCAAGGGGATGAGGGTCAAGAGGACCAGAAAGCACCAAGAAGACCAGGTGAGAAACATCTGGAATGACCAGGATGGCCTTTTGGACCAGACCCAAAAAGACTATGCATTTAAAGACCCCAACCAGGAGGACCAGGAGCAATAGGCTCAAGGTCAGTGTGCACAAAACCAGGAAGAGGACAGTGAGGACGGGGGATAGGAAGACCAATGCTAGGCAGACCAGAACCAGGGTGAGGAAGACTAGAAGAACAGGACCTTTGGATCAAGAGGAGATGCCCAGGCAACCAGAGCCAGAGGACAAGAGCTAGGAGGATGAGGGCAAGGAGGATCAGTGGAATCACAAGGGACCAGAAAGATCAAGACACAGAGGTCCAAGAGCATCAAGGCCTGGCACACCAGGACAAGGAGACCTAGGATAAGAAGGAGAAGGAGGACCATGACAAGGGGGCCCAGGATGATATAAGCCAGGAAGACCAAACTGGGTTGTTAGGAACAGAATGACCAGAACAAGGATTGTCAGGACTAAGAGGATAAGTTAGTGCAGAACCAGCGTGACAAGGAGCATGAGAACTGGGAGAACCGTAGATCATGACTAGATGGTGGAGGATCTGGAGATCTAGTCAGCTCAAGAGCAGATACATTGGGCCCAGGGAACAGATAGAGTCAGATTAGGAGGACTAAAATCATCAGAATAGGCAGGAACAGGGATAGGAGGACCAGGGATGGAAATGCCAAGTGTAGCAGGAGGTCCAGGACCTGGAGTCGCAAGACCAGGATGATGAGGATCAGGCGGAACGAGGCAACTCGAGCAAGGAGGAACAAGAGGACCAGATCAGGACCAAGATAACCAGGCACAGTCCAAGAGGACCTTAAAAGGAAGACGAGCATCAGTGGACACAGTACCAGGTTAACCAAAGGGGCTGGGACCAGGGCCAAGAGGATCATGATGACTCAAGCCAGGAGAGCTAGGAAGGACCAGGACAAGAGAGTCAGGTGGGGAGGGACCTAACAGACTAGCATTATAAGGGTGGAGAAAATCAGTAGGACAAGGACAAAGGAAATCAGGAGGTCAGGGAAGAGCCAGGGCTAGTGAGTGCCAGGAATAAACAGGGCCAGGAAAGACTAGAACCAGGAGCACCAGATTGAGGAAACCAGTACCAGGGTAACCAGGGCTAGGGTGGCCAGTGTCAGGAGAGAACCAAAACAACTCAGAAATGGAGGACTTGGAGCAGGTCAAGGAGGAGAAGCAAGACCAGAATGCATAGACATATTTGATCCTAGGCCATGTATATTAGGTATCCCTCATGTAAAAAGTTCTTAATCATGCTTCTTATGCTGTCAACTCCTAAAACCCGCCATCTTTTTCAGCCATTTCAGAACCATTGCTAAGGATGTGCTGACAAATCAAGATATGCAACTGATGGCAAGTATGTGCGAAAAAATCAGAGCATGCGAAGTGAATAAAAATCCAGAAATATTACACTCGGAGCTCTCAGTGATCGTGGATGCTGTCTGAACCTGACATTGTGGTCTCAGGGCTGATCAGAGGGCAAAGAGACAGAATCTTCACAGAGGGGTCTACAAGTGGATGGGTGAAAAGGACTGCAGTCTATGTAGGATAGCAGACAGGGTCAGAGGGCCGAATTCAGCAATAGTTGAAAGTGGCTAACAAAGAGGGTTAAAGGGCTGTAGAAATCATCAAAGGTGAGCTTAAGATCTCAAAACAGCACTAATAAGCAGGGGAGAGGGTGAGGAATGTTGCAGCTAGATAAGGTCAGATGGCCATAGAGGAACTCTGAGTAACAAAGGCCTCTAACTGCCAGCTGTATTAGCACTGAGAACCAAGGCCAGCAGTGGTAGCCTCAGCACCAGATGTGATGCCTGAGATCAAGTTGAAGGGTGGTGGAGGTATGTATGCAGCAAAAGTACTTGGAAGGCCATGAATGTGTCTCTGAGTGTCAAGGCAGGCAGTGTAAACCATAGACTTCTCATATCATTGCTCAGACAATGCATGAGGTTGTCAAGTGCATGTATATGTGGTGGTTGTGTAGCAAATGTGTAGCAGTAAGACTCCTTGTAAGGTGAAAGTCTAGTGCTGGAAGCAGACGCATTCTGAATGGGCTTTGGTTTAGCACAGCATGTGATGGAGAGTAGATACAGGATCCCTAGACAGTAGAAGTGTATTGATGGAATTCCAATGGATCCAAGCTAGAGATCTAGACACTGACATACGAGAAGATGGAGAAAGGGTTACCATAAAAAATTCAATGCTGTCCTTGTTAGCAAACACCTGCTGATTAGTTCTTCCTGAGCAATGACATTTGGTAGATGGTCGGAGTGAGGTGTAGGTCAGCAGGTGTGGCTGTTAAAGGTGAGGAAGTTTCTAAGCAAGGCCTGCCCTCTTTTCTGTGACTGATGACTGTTTCAGGAAGGCTGATGACAGTCATCTCCAGAGATCTCATGCTTCTTTGTGCCCTTGTTTTGGATTGATGGAGCATGGGAAAACAAAATATTTATTTGTACCCCTTTGAAGTTAATGACCCCATAACAATTAATGGCACTAACTGTTTGAAACGCATGAACTAACCAACAAATACACCTTTTTCTTAAACATTACACGTGGGCAATTTGCTAAAATGTTGCAAAATCTAATTTACTTACAAATGTAAAGTTGATTAACGTTAGTATCATGATTTGCATAGTAAATAGAATAAATTGCATGATGTGTGTTGCATAGTAGAATTGTATTGTAGCAAAGAATCCGGATGGTAAGTAAAATGGCTTTAAATGTCGCTTCTGCTAGGTAACACCTAACACGGGTCTTTAGAATGGCGTGTGGTAAACAGAAAGGCTTATTTTCTTTGTTTTAATTTCGGTTGTGTTTGTTCTTATGATAGTTTCGTTCGGGCCTGCTAGGCCATGCTTCCAAAATGGCCGCTGGAGAAGAATGAGGTGTGTGCGCTGAACAAAATGGCCCCCACGCATGTGTGGAAGGGCTGCTCCAGTCACGTGTCTGCGGCCTGTGTTCGGAGTGAGAGATGTCAAGGCCTGTCTGACCTGTAACAAGGATTGTGCCACGAGTTCAGCATAGATGCCTGGGAACCGGATGGGAACATCGTGCGAAAGAAGAATGAACTAATGCATGACCATCGGAGTTGTTACAAAGAAAATGAATAAATCAAATTAATTTTGGAGATGTGCAATTCACGAGAGTTATTGTATGCTTTATTTTCCCTAAACCGGTTTGAACAAGGAGGGCGATGAGGTGACCATCACCATCCCTCCAATGGACCAATTAGCGTGATTTCTGCCCCTAAGGATTGCAACTTTTGAGTGTAGTGAGCCAGAGAATAGGGTATAAGATCAATCAATCAGGGGTTTGTTAAAGCGCGACTACTCACCCGTAAGGGTCTCAAGGCGCTGGGGGTGCAGGTTCCATCCATCAAGGAGGGGGTCTGTCGAAAAGCCAGGTTTTGAGGTTTCTTGCGAAGATGGGGAGCGATGTTGTCTGTCTGAGGTGGAGCGGAAGGGCGTTCCATGCTTTGGCCGCGAGGAAGGAGAAGGAGCTGCCTCCCGATCTGGTCTTTCTGGTGCGGGGGACCACGGCGTAGGAGAGCTGGGCTGATCGTAGGGTCCTTTGGGGTGCGTGGAATTTGAGTCGGCTGTTCAGGTATGCTGGTCCGGTGCCGTGGAGGGCCTTGTGTGCGTGGGTGAGCATCTTGAAGGTGATTCTCGCCTCGACAGGGAGCCAGTGGAGTGTGCGCAGGTGCTGGGAGATGTGGCAGTGTTTTGGCAGGTTGAGGACCAGTCTTGCGGCAGCGTTCTGGATGTTCTGTAGCTTGCGGGTGAGGTTTTTGTTTATTCCGGCGTAGAGTGCGTTGCCGTAGTCGAGTCTGCTGGTGACCAGGGCGTGAGTGACGGTCTTTCGGTGTTCGAGGGGATCCATTTGAAGATCTTACGAAGGAGGCGGAGGGTGTGGAAGCAGGAAGACGAGACAGAGTTGATCTGGCGGTCCATTTTGAGCTCGGAGTCCAGGATGATTCCCAGGTTGCGTGCGTGGTCCGTGGGGGTTGGCGGGTTTCCGAGGGCGGGGGGCCCATGATGAGTACTTCTGTTTTGTTGGTGTTTAGTTGTAGGCAGCTGTTTTTCATCCATTTGGCGACGGCTTCCATGCCTTCTCGAAAGTTGCGTCTGGCGGTGTTGGGCTCGTTGGATAGGGAGAGGATGAGCTGGGTGTCGTCTGCGTATGACACAATGTTGAGTCCGTAGGTTCTGACGATGGGGGCGAGTGGAGCCATGTAGACGTTGAAGAGCATCGGGCTGAGGGAGGAGCCCTGGGGGACTCCGCAGGTGGTAGGTGTGGGGTCCGAGAGGAAAGGGGAGTCTGACCCGCTGCGTCCTGTCGGAGAGGAAGGAGCGGATCCAGTCGAGGGCCTTGTCCTGGATTCCTGCGTCGTAGAGTCTGCGTATTAGGGTGCAGTGGGAGACTGTGTCGAACGCCGCTGATAGGTTGAGGAGGATGAGGGCTACTGTTTCTCCTTTGTCCAGTAGGGTGCGGATGTCGTCTGTTGCGGCGAGGAGGGCGGTTTCCGTACTGTGGTTTTTCTGAAGCCGGATTGGGAGGAGTCGAGGATGTTGTGTTCTTCAATGAATGTGGCGAGTTGGCTGTTGATGGCTTTCTCGATGACTTTCGCTGGGAACGGGAGCAGGGAGATGGGTCTGTAGTTTTTGAGGTCGGTGGGGTCCACTGAGGGTTTTTTAGGAGGGGGTTGACCTCGGCGTGTTTCCAGTCGTCGGGGACGCAGGCGGTCGCCAGGGAGCGGTTGATGGTGTGGCAGAGCATGGGTGCGATGGTGTCGGCGGCTCTGTTGAAGATGTGGTGGGGCAGGGGTCCGTGGGGGCCCCTGAGTGGATTGACTTAATTGTCTTCAGTGTGTCTTCCGTGGTGAGGGCTGTCCAGTCGTCAATCGCTGGTTTCCGGGTGTCGGGGTGGTTGGTGAGGGTTCAGTGTGTTGGTTGTCTTCGTCGAAGTTGTCGTAGATGCTCTTGATTTTGTGGTGGAAAAAGGTGCTGAGTTTGTCGCAGAGGTCTTGTGAGGGAGGGATGTCGGTAGACTCGCTAGTGGGTTGGGCGAACTCCTTGATGATGCTGAAGAGTTCCTTGCTGTTGTGCGCGTGGGTGGAGATTCTGTCTTCAATCGCTTTTTTCCTCGTTTCTCTGATGAGTTGATGGTGGGCGTTGGTGGCGGCTCTGAAGTTGTCGTGGGCTTCTGTGGATTTGGTGTTCCTCCAGGCCTTTTCGAGGCGGCGGCATGTGCTTCTGGACTCTCGAAGTTCGGTGGTAAACCATCTGGCTTTCTTGGCGCGGGTATTGTTGTTTTTCTTGAGGGGGCTATGGTGTTGGTGCTGTCCGTGATCCATCTATGCAGGGTTCGGGCTGCGGTGTTGGGAGTCGTCGTTTTCCGCGATGGTTGGGGTGGAGTTGTTGAGTGAGGAGGTGAGCTGGTCGTCAGTGATTTTGGTCCAGTTTCTTCGTGGAAGCAGGTGCTGGTGTCTGTGGATGGTGGGTGTTCTGAAGGTGAAGTGGACGCAACGATGGTCGGTCCATGGGAGTTCGGTGGTGTGGCTGAAGGTGATGGAGTTTCCTGTAGTGAAGAGGGGTCGAGGGTGTGTCCTGCTGAGTGCGTGGGCTCGGTCACGATCTGGCGCAGTCCAATGTTGTGGAGGTTGTCCAGGAGGGATGTGGTGTTGGGGTCCAGTTGGTTGTCGAGGTGGAAGTTGAGGTCTCCCAGCAGGGTGTAGTTGGTGGATGCGATGGCCTGCGGGGAGATAATGTCCGTGATGGAGTTGGCGAAGGGTCCGCGGGGTCCAGGGGGTCGGTAGATGAGGGTTCCTCGGAGGGTGGCGGTGGGGCTGGCCAGTATCTTGAAATGAAGGTGTTCCATCAGTTCTGTGGGCTCGTCAGGGAGTGTGCTCAGGCGGAGGCTGGATTTGTGGACGATGGCGATTCCTCCTCCTGGGCGGGTGAGGCGGTCCTTCCTGGAGATCTTGTATCCTTGGGGGATGGCGATGGCGATGTCCGATCCCGAGGTGGTGTTGGTCCAGGTTTCGGTGAAGAACGCTACGTCCGGGGTGGTGCTGTCGAAGAGGTCCCAGATTTCTGTGGCGTGTTTGTGGAGGGATCGGACGTTGAGGAGGATGCATTGCAGGGTCTTCGGTTCAGTTGTGTTGTTGTGGGCGGGTTGTGCTGGATCCGTGTTCTTGGCGGTGCTGCAGGTGTGCCGGCAGCGGTGACAGCTGAAGGGTCCGTGGGAGTCGGTTGGTGATGCTAGCTTGCAGTTGTTGTTGCGGCCTGGGTTGAGTGCGTGGAGTGCTGCTGGGTCGTAGCGTTGGCGGGGCGGAGGTCCAGGGTTCCTGGTGCTGGTCGCGGACGGGCGCAGACGGGCTTGCCTTTGACGCGCCTTCGCGCAGTGGCCGCCATTAAGTAGGGGTCGGGGAGGGCTGGACAGCTGGGAGGCGGGAGCGGGGAGGGGAGCTGGATTGGCCGGTCGCGCTGGGGGGGGGCCGCGGGGGCAGCAGCGGCGGGGAAAGGTAAAGGGAGGAAATAAGGGATAAAGAAAAAAGGGAAAATAGGCAGAAATAAGGCACAAAAGAGCAGAGATGCAGAAAGGTGAAAGATAAGAGGGTAGAAAAACGAGTGAAAAGGCAGAGCGAGAGAAAGGGAAAATGAGCAGAAATAAGGCACAAAAGAGCAGAGATGCAGAAAAGTGCAGAAAGGTGAAAGATAAAAGAGGGTAGAAAAACGAGTGAAAACAAGTGAAAGGGCAGAGCGAGAGGAAGGGAAAATGAGCAGAAATAAGGCACAAAAGAGCAGAAATGCAGAAAAGTGCAGAAAGTTGAAAGATAAAAAAGGGTAGAAAAACGAGTGAAAGAGCAGAGTTAGAGGAAGGAGACAGAGGTCCACTGGACCACCAGGGATGAGGCGCAGGGAAACCTGCGGGTGGAGGAGGGCCTCGATCACCAACACTCGAGAGTGCAGGGGCAGGCCTCACTTAATGGTGGAGCTGCGAGGGTGGGAGAGCAATTTCACTGACAAAGAGTCAGTGGTCTTGCTCGCCTGTCCCCGCAGTGGCCGCCATTAAGTAGGAGTCGGGAGGGCTGGACAGCTGGGAGGCGGGAGCGGGGAGGGAGCTGGATTGGCCGGTCGCGCTGGGGGGAGGGGCCGCGGGGGCAGCAGCGGCGGGGAAAGGTAAAGGGAGGAAATAAGGGAAAAAGAAAAAAGGGAAAATAGGCAGAAATAAGGCACAAAAGAGCAGAGATGCAGAAAGGTGAAAGATAAGAGGGTAGAAAAACGAGTGAAAAGGCAGAGCGAGAGGAAGGGAAAATGAGCAGAAATAAGGCACAAAAGAGCAGAGATCCAGAAAAGTGCAGAAAGGTGAAAGATAAAAGAGGGTAGAAAAACGAGTGAAAACAAGTGAAAGTGCAGAGCGAGAGGAAGGGAAAATGAGCAGAAATAAGGCACAAAAGAGCAGAGATGCAGAAAAGTGCAGAAAGTTGAAAGATAAAAAGGGTAGAAAAACGAGTGAAAGAGCAGAGTTAGAGGAAGGAGACAGAGGTCCACTGGACCACCAGGGATGAGGCGCAGGAAACCTGCGGGTGGAGGAGGGCCTCGATCACCAAGACTCGAGAGTGCAGGGGCAGGCCTCACTTAATGGTGGAGCTGCGAGGGTGGGAGAGCAATTTCACTGACAATGAGTCAGTGGTCTCGAGAGAGTCTGCTCTTACATTATGAACAGTTGTCATCTTTCGCTGCTACTTGCTTTTCATTTTTTCCACCTTGATGCTGCAAGAGACTCTGTCATTTTGGACTCTGAATTTTGACTGGGGAAGGAACGAGATCGTTGCGGGAATTTCCCCGGGAGGTGCGTCCGAGGAGGTTAGCAGGACAGTCAGTCAGTTTGGGAGTCCTATCCTGTGATCTGCGGTTTGTCTCTCTTTGGTGAGCCATTCTTGTCATCGCCCTAAGGCCGAGGGTAATGAGTACTTCTCAGTTTTTCCTAAATATCTTTCTTAAATGTTTATTGAAATTTCTAAATGTTTGATTTAATAAAGAAGTTTACTTATTTGCTTGAAGAAGTTTAGATAAAATGATATTCTAACTCTAAAAATGAGTCTGTGGTTCTTTAAATAGAATTGTGATTTATAAATGTCAAAGGTTTTACGCTCGGGCCTCAAATCGACGTGACACCCTAGGTAAGAAATGTGCAGCTCGTCTGCAGGATCTCTCAATGCATATGCTTAATGGCCAAAGCCCGACAGACTGCCCCGCAGCATACACAAGGGTCACTCAAAAGTCAGCCTCAACCATCGATTACACTCTCACGGATCATAGCCTTGCCCCTTACATTACGAACTTCCAAATTCTGGATAGAGCAGAGAGCGACCATCAACCGCAATCCTTCACGCTCTTAAGAAAAATCGCAAATCCAATCCTTGTTAACGCAACGCTACAACAACTTAACTGCCATAACCTTAAACGTCTCACATGGAAAAAGGACAACATATGCGACCTTATGGGCACATGCATTAGCATTTTGGAGAAATCGAAAACAGAACCATCAAGCATCTTGGCCTGGGAGTTATTTATCAGAGAACTAAATCAAAAATGCTCCAATCCAGCAACTGGCAGCAAAGCAGGAAAACCTTTAGGGGCAGTATGGTTTACTAAAAGCCTTAGAACTCAAAAACAACATTTGAATAAACATTTACGCCAATTAAGATCTCTGGGATCTCCCTTTTCCCAAGACCTCCTGCTTTTAATTTCAAAAGCCAGAAAAGACCTTAAAAGAGACATAAAGGCGGCTAAGAAAGCGTTTCACGAAAACATCTGGGCGAAACTCCATTACTCTTGCAAACAAAGAGACTCCAAGCTCTTTTGGGGAATCATTAACCAGCTCACCCACGGTAGGAATCGACACCACAACTCGGACGTAATGGAGGAAACATGGAGAGCTCATATTGAATCACTATACAACGAAACTTCGTCTCCAGGTATCGCTGACTGTGGCTTTCCAACAAGGAACGGAGCCGCTGCCCGACATCTGGTAAAACACGATTCCATCTCTGATTCACCAGACTCCTCACCGTGGATCCTTAATGAGCATGTCCTAAAAATAATAAAAAACTTAAGATCCGAGGGCGCCCCAGGGCCCAACGGCCTCCCAAACGCCTTGTTTCGGCAAAATCCACAACTGTAAGCGAACCATCTGACTCCTCTTTTCTCGGACGTTTTAGTCTTCAACACGATCCCCGATTCCTGGAGGGGAAGTATTCTAAGCCCAATATACAAGTCGGGTCCTCGCTCTGACCCCTCAAATTATAGACTGATTGCGTTAATCGACGTGGAGGCGAAAATATACGCATCGAACCTGTTGGCAGATTTAGAGGACTGGGTGGCACGAATAAAACTTATCCCTTACACGCAAACCGGATTTAGGGCTGGGATGGGCACTCTAACGAACATTTCTGCTGTAACCCTCCTAGCCAACCAAGCTCTCGTAAAATCAAGGCCACTGTATGCATGCTTCATCGATCTCAAAGCGGCCTTTGATAAAGTCTCGAGAGCCACGTTATGGGTAATATAATTGGGGGGTTCCAGCCAAGTTGTTGGAGGCTATAATCAACCTATATTCTCAGACGTGGGTGCAGATCAGGAAAGGAGACGGGCTCAGCATAACTGACAAGATCACAACTCTTAACGGGTTAAAACAAGGGTGTGTGCTGGCGCCTTGCCTTTTCAACATTTACATCGCTGATCTGGATGAGCACCTTCGGTCGATTCAAGCTGATCCTCCAAAGCTCGGCAACATCCCTATACCCAGCCTTCAATACGCTGATGATATCGTTCTCCTAGCGCAAACACCGGTTGGCTTGCAAAGACTAATCACCGAACTAGGAACATATACCACCTCGGTTCAACTAATCATTAACCACCAAAAAACGAAGGTGATGCGCTTTGTCAAACATCCTAAAGCAGCGAAAAACCGTAAATTTACTTGGACCTTAGGCAAGCGACCTCTGACCGAGGTGGATTCGTATAAATACCTAGGCTTCCAAATTGACCGCAATCTCAATTTCAAGACACACCTGGACCAAGGTCGCACAAAATCTAAACAGCTGCTGTTCGCCTTTAAAATTCTTAAAAAGAAGCTCACAGGCTGCTCTACCGGCCATCTACTAAAGGTTATTGCAGCAAAATTCCTTCCCTCCATCTCATACGGTACAGAAATCTTAAATGGCAAAGATGCCACAGGGCTGAACATAGCACAGTCAATCCTTTTCAAGAAATTGTTTGCAATTCCCGTTACATCTCGCAAGCTCAAATTCGGCTAGAATACGGCCTAAAAATCAGATCCCAGACAGACAAGGCGCAATAGCCAAGTACTATTGGAGGATGAGGAACGCAGAGGACAACACACTTGCTCACTATTGTTGGGTAGAGATTGAAAACCAAGCCAGGCTTAATAACTCAATCTTCAAAGCTCTGAAGGCTTCGCTCTCGGGTTTACAGCTAGAGGAGGCCTGGCTTACTGTTCCTACCTACATCGGTTTTAAATCTGCGGTTAATAAAGCGATAAAACAGTACTCATTACTACTAGACAAAACAGCTCTAGCAAAAAAATCTCACGCCTGGACCGTGATACAGTCATACCAAAGGCTGCAACCCCAACCTTATTTGCTTGATCATTTTCCTCACCAGAGAAAGCACTTTTTTACGTTACTACGGCTTGGGTCATATCCATCTAAGGACCTAACCCCGAAATGGAAACACTCATGGCAATCAAAGGAATGCCGCCTATGCGGGGTAGGGGATGAGTCCCTACAGCATCTAATATGCATCTGCCCTGCCCTAGCAGAAACACGTAAAACGGTCCTTCGGGAGGTGCTCAGGAAGGAACAAGTGAGAACTTGTAGAGCTGCAGTGATTCAATGCCTCGGAGGCTCATCAATCCCACTGTCCTGCAGTACCATAAACTTTTTGAAAAACGCGGCAAAAGAACTGGACAAAATAGAAGCTTTTAATCAACTTAAGTAATTTCAGATCATTCAGCCCCGAAACCCCTCTATTGCACTGCTTGCACGTTTTAAAAATACTTTTTTTAACCATTGTTTTTTGCATTTTGGAAAAATGTTTCATGTCTTTTCTCGACTTTTTAAATTCAAACAAAATGTGTACTTTTTATGCATGTTTTATCTATGGTGGTTATTCCACCCTTTTATGATTTTTTTACGAAATCAAATAAAAGTATATTTGACTTGACTTGAAGGTTTTAATTGTGATTGAGCTGGTCTTGATCACCATCAACTAATTCTACTAGTTGGTCCATCAACCGAATAGCGGAGTGCCTTGATGTTTAGAACCAACAGGATCCGAGGTTAATGTATAGAATGTATAGGTTATAATTCTGTCAAATTTTAATAAGGTATCCCGCTTGTCCAGCAGCTCATTTTCCTTTGCGTTTAACCCAGGGATTGAATGAATGTATAGATGCGGTGTTATGGGCCCCACCGACATAAGTTTCAAGTGATCAAAGTGGTGTAGATGTTTTTTCCTGGGTTAGGGTCGTAAAGGAAAAATTTATTTTAGCCGCGCTGGATCAGGATACTCCTGCTTGGAGTGAGCTCTACTGCTACTTGCAGTTGGAGTCATCACCTTACACAAAGACTGTGCCTGAGCTACAGTCAGAAAATGGCATTTCAAAGAGACCTACCCCATCCCAGATCGGAAGCCTTAGACAGTGAAACCACTTCCCTGGTCTGGAAAATTGGTACAAAAGTGGGACTGTAAAATGATTGATTTGTATTTTACAACAATGGAAGTAACACGTTTTGGTTTATTTACAATGTCTTATTTGCTACAATATTTGTAATAAAGTCAATGAAAAAATATCTCTCTCAGTTTCTTTTAATCTGTATCTTTGATGTCTATATGTCTTTATCTAATTTACTGGGAATATTAAATCACATTCCAATGGCATTCTGTTCAAATATTCCCATTTATTTGCTAGTAAACAAGACATTATCCATGAGTTGACCATAAGGTGGGGATTAGTTGACAGTTCTAGATCCTTTCTTCCTTAATCTTCCTAAGGAAATGTTTCCCTGTCCTGAGAGAAAGATGGGCCAGTGAGCATCTCTGGTGTGTAGTCTGAATGCTCATAGCTTCCCCTTACCCTCCTTATATTCAAGTGGCGATTCTTACCTGAAAGAAAGAAGCAGAAGTGGTCATCTCTGGCATGTACCTGAATGTTTCCCATTCTGCCATCTCTTTCTCTCTCCTTTATATAGGGCGGAGTTCAAAGAGGATCAGGAGGGGCCAAAGCTTTTATTACCTATTGGGAGAGTTCTATCTAGAGGGAATAGGCCTAACATCCCCAGGATTCTGATCAGTCTGTTAACTGTAATGGCTGCTTCTAAACCCGCCCGATTTAAAACTTGGTTCCTCCCTGATCTGGCCATCAAGGCAAAGGGCTCTAGGAAGGGCAGTTTGCTTGTTTAGTGCCACAGTCCACCATGCTGTCCCTTGAGTAGCCTGGATTGGAATCAAGGTTGACTCCCTCTCCAAACTTAAGACACTGCCACAGATGTCAATCGCAACCACTGAACTCTAAGAGGTTTCACCAAAGCTGGTGGCTGTGTCTGCTGCTGGGTTCCACTCTAACACTGCAACTTATCTGTTATTACTTGCTGCAGAGTTGCCTTTAGCAGGTAAGTCTCTGGTCAGGGAAGATCTGCTTCGACACTTGTCAGAGGGACCAAAACTATCCCACTTTGTTCAAGCTTCGAGTTCTTCATGATCAAGGAAGGGAGAGTTCTGCAGAGGACTCATAAAGCTGCTTTGTAACCAGTGCTTTTGTTCTGCATGGCAGCCAATCTCCCAGAGGTGCACTTCTTGCTGGAGAAGCTGATGGTCTGATTGGTACATTAAAGCCTGTCTACCTGCCTTCTCAGAGAAGAAAGGCGAGTGCCTGGCCCTGTAGAAGAAGAGGCTGTCAATAAGGAAAAACCTAGAATGTTCCTGACGTGAGAAAAACCGTGAAGAAAGTGGCTGCCAGAGGGACTGAAGTGAAAAGTCAAGCCTTGTCATGAGGGGTCTCCTGATTTTCCTCAGCTGTTCCCATAGTGAACTGAGTGAATACATTCAACTAAAGAGCACCCTCAATTCATCTAGTATACATGCCATGTGCTAAGAGACCGGTGCGCCGCTGCCTGATGTTGGGGCTGCCACACAAGAGGGGCCTTTGTCACCACCAATGTGGAAGCCATGATCCATTCTGGGAGGCCACAACTGTTGAAGATGAACACCCACTACAAGTCTGGCCTGGAATCTGCAACTGCTGAGACCAAGCATCCATCTGGGTGCAAACTGGAAGATCACATCTGCGGAAGCCGAACACACACCATACTGCTGTGGAACTGCCATCACAGTCACTGCTGCAGGAGCGGGTTCGCAAAATGCCCCTGCCAACGCCACAAGATCCACATTTTCACTGAACTGCTAATACGAGGCCTAGACATCAGAAGGCTGAAAAACTGAATGGTTAAAGTCAAATCTGACATTAAGAACTATAAACTTTCCCTTCTGAATTCCAGAAGGAAAGAAACTGTGGAACTGATCAACACATTAGTTAGTCAATTATTGATTATTCCCATACTTCTTATGAGGGACTGTAGACATTATGAGAACTCCTACAGATGGGAGAGGGTGCCATAGGGGGTGCAGCACATCACTGAGATTCATAGATGAGATTACAACCTGGTAACAGTATTTCTTTTTGAACTGGGCAGTATTTAATTTTGCGCAATTCATTATTTTTTACTAAGGTAAGCAAGGTTGGGTTCTGAGCTCTTCTTTTCTAAGAGTTTTCTCTCAGAAATAGGAACAATTCATATTGTCTATCAAATGTAAAAGGATGTGCATTTAGATAAGAATATATTTTATTTCTAAACCTATTGGCTGTCTATATCCACTGTGTTTGCATTTGTGTTTACAGCATTATTAATAACAATAAAAGTTAAATATTTTAAGAAGTGTTGGTATATGTGTTTGAAGATTATCTGTTCAAGAACTGGAAATTATGTGGCTGGGTATATGAATGCCACATCAACTATTTTAATGTTTTCAAAGTTCTCCCCCAAGAATTCAAGCAGAGAATGCTGCAGAAATAGGTAAATACTTTGGGGGTGCAGTCATTACAGTATCATCCTTTTTTTAGAAAGTCGTTTCAGCGTTTTGTTACCTAATATTGACTGTCATATTAGTAAATGGGAACTGAGGGAGCAACTGAGTCAGTCACTGTCACTGAGTAACATAGTTAAAGTTAGGACCACCTTTCCATAGGGAATGCTTTTTTTGATTTGCTAATAACTTTTGCATTTTATGACGAATCTTCATGAAACTTACCAAAAGAAAAGTGTCATCAACTTCAGTTCCTTCCTAGAAAGTTTTGAGGTGATCCATTGAGCCAGGCCAAGAAAAAGTGGGGCAAACAAAATACATTTGTCTCATGCAATTTTTAATAGAGACAATTGGACACAGCTACAGCCCTAATGGCTGAAGGGAATTGCACAAAATTTGGCAAAAAGTTAGATACTGGGCCACAAAAAAGTGCTTTTTGTAATTTGGTATTTATTTATTTAAGAGTTTTATAAAGCGCCGGAATCACTCCCGAAGGAGTATCTCTGCGCTAAGCGAACCTACGGGCAGGTGAAGACAGACTAAAATAGGGAGGCTTTAAGCAGTTTCCTGAAACGTAGATAGTCCGGGCATTGTCTGAGTTGTAGGGGAGCTCATTCCAGTATGATGGGGCGAGGAGGGAAAAAGTTTTCCCACCAAGTCTAGCTTTCCTAACCCTTGGAACCTGTAAAAGAAGTTTACAGCTGGATCTCAGTGTCCTGTGCGGAGAATAGGGCTTCAGTTTGCACGAGATGTAAGAGGGACCCTTGTTATGGATGGCTCTATAGACTATGCAGCCAGTCTTAAATTTTATCCGCTTACGGACTGGTAGCCAATGAAGTCTGCGAAGCAGCGGCATAGAGGGGTTCCGGGAGAAGAATTCGTGAGGAGCCGAGCCGCAGTATTCTGGACCACCTGAAGTCTATCAAGGGAAGACTCGTTTGCGGAAAGCAAAGAGCATTGCAGTAATCAAGGCGGCCCAGGATCATGGTTTGAATAAGAGGTTTCCGTGTGTGATCCGGCAAAAATGGGAAGACTCGGTGTAGCATGCCCAACACATGGAAACAATTGCTAACGGTTCGGGAGACATGCTCCTTCAGAGTAAGAGCCTGATCAAGATAGATGCCCAGATTCTTAACTGAAGTTTTGGGAATAGGAGGTGGCCCAAGAGCGGGCGGCCACCAGTTCGGAGACCAGAGTAGAGGGGCTTCTCCGAAAAGCATTATCTCGGTTTTCCCTGCATTCAGTTGGAGGAAATTTCTCCTCATCCAAGCTGATATAGCAGTCATTCCTTCGACGAATGATGACAGAGCATATGTTGAGGTTTTATCAAAAGTGAAAAGAAGCTGAGTGTCATCCGCATAGGAGATGGGCAAAAAACCATAACTCCTAAGTAAGTGAGCCAAGGGGGCAATATAGATGTTAAAAAGCGTGGGGCTTAGACACGAGCCCTGTGGAACACCCTTGGTCAGTACCGTGGTCTTAGAGCGGAATGGGCCCAGGTTGACGGTCTGAGTTCGAGATGACAAAAAGCTAATTATCCACTGTAGGGCCGAACCCTGGAGTCCGATCTCCCTCAGTCTCATGAGCATAATCTGGTGAGATACAGTGTCGAATGCCGCAGAGAGATCTAATAGCACAAGTATGGTGGACTGGCCACTATCAAGAGTCATTCTGATGTTGTCCGTGACTTCCAGTAGGGCCAGTTCTGTGCTATGATTCGGCCTAAAACCAGATTGCGAAGGGTCCAGGCGATTGTTGGTCTCGACAAAGGTAGAAAGATGTCGGTTAATATATTTTTCCAAGACTTTGCTCATATGAGGTAAGAGGGAGATGGGCCGAAGATTAGACAGGTCAGTCATAGAGGCCTTAGGATTTTTCCGAATTGGAATGACCTGTGCCGCCTTCCAGGTTTGAGGGAGATAGCCCTCTATCAAGGAGAGATTAAGAATGGCACTGACATAAGGAGAGAGTACATTTGCAAGGGGGGCGGCCACTTTTGCAGGGATGACATCTAATGGGGAGCCAGATTTGACTGATCGAAGTAAATCAGCCACCGTTTCATTAGTCATAAGCGGGAAATTGCTTAACATTTGTGAATCTGGAGCTAGGGAAACCTCAGGAAAAAGGGAGGAGGGAATAATGGGTAGTTTCTCGGTGGAAGCAATTTTATTGTATATTAGATCAACTTTATTGGTGAAATGCAGAGCAATACTGTCACATAAAGATTGTGAGGAAATCTCTGACTTTTCACACGCCCTCGGATTGGTGAAAGACTTTAGTATCTGAAATAGGACTTTAGGCCTATTTTCAGCAGAGTTGAGTTGCTGGGCTATGAACTTTTTTCGTGCTCCTTTTATGCTACTGTGGTAGGAGGAGAAAGCAGCCTTAAAAATGTCTTTATCTTTTAAATTGTAAGACCTGCGCCAACGTTTCTCCAAGTTTCTGCATTTACGTTTTTCTGTACGCAGCTCCGGGGTAAACCAGGGTTGAGTGCGTTTTGTGGCGCTGGACACGGGTCTGAGTGGTGCTATTAGATCAAGGGTCCCAGTTGTAATTGAATTAAACCTTTCTAATCCCTCCTCAGTATTAGTGGGAGCGCCGTAGGTTTTCCAGATAGGGGAAAAAACTGCCTGGAACCTATCAGGAGAGATCTTATACCATTGTCTGCGAGCAGCCGGCAGGTGCTCAGTATTTTTGGCCATTGCCTGCCTCCCCTGGATGGTGAATTCTATGGACGAATGGTCTGTCCAAGTCAAGGGTTGAGGACGTTCACATCTGATACCAGAGCTGTTAGAGAAAATGGTATCTAGAGTGTGGCCAGCTGTGTGCGTCGGACCCTCATTGAGTTTAGTGAGGCCTAGGGAGGCAAGATCAGAGAGAAGCATTGCTGTGTCAGGGAGGTCTTCTACTTCACTGTGCACATTAAAATCACCCAATAACAAAAACTCCTTAGATGAAATAACATGAGGAGCAATAAGTTCGGTCAGCTGAATAGAAAATTCTTTCAGCGGGCCGGGAGGGCGATATACCAGTGCACCCTTCCAGCTTAATTGAGGGTGAAAGTCTATGCGGAAGATCATGATTTCAATTTTGGGATTGCTCCGTTGCTCAAGAACAGTGACTAAAATGCTGTCTTTGTGAACTAAAGCAATTCCACCCCCAGTTTTTGAGGGTCTGTCTAGTCTAAGAAACCTGTAATCAGTGGGGAGTGCTAAGGAGATAGCTGGTGTAGAGTGGGGTTTAAGCCAAGTCTCGGTCAAAAATCCCAAATCCGGAGAGACCGAACTTAAAAAATCCCAAATTTCTGTCGCGTGTTTGGGAAGGGATCTCACATTGCATAAGACTCCCTTCCAGCCTGTACTGGTACCAGAATTGGGTTTAATAAAAACCTCGCTAGGAACCAAGGAAGGAAGCAGGGTGTATGTGTGCTTGGAGGGGATTAAGGAAGGAGGGCTTCTGTGTACAACATTGCTGCTCAGGGTGCAGTTTTGAAACTGACAGTAGGTACATAAAAAAGGGCCTTCAATAGTCGGCCATGATAGGGGGCCTGTTATAGCAGGGCATCCACGCGTTGACAATGGTGCGGACCTAAGCTTAAGTAGGGTTTCCCGGGAGTAGGGGGTACCTTTTTCCAAGGCGGTATCTGTAACGAAACCGGCATACTTCTTGGCTCCTGGCGACAGTCTGGCGCGGACGGGCGCAGACGGGCTTGCCTTAGACGCGCCTTTGGCGCGCCGCCGGCGCGTCCGCTGCGCGTCGAGCAGGGCATCCGGTTTTTATTAAGGAAGCGCAGAAACTAGAGCGCTAACCTCCAGGACCGGAAGTCGCCAATCTCCCTCCACGCAAACGGGATAAAGCCCGCGATGGACCGAGGAGAGGCAACTGAGCACAACAGCAAGGAACAACAAGTAAAAACAAATGTGAAGGTAGGGTTACTCAGGGAAAATGTTTAAAAATCAATGTGCAGAGTAAATTTTTAAAATGGCAATAGAGAATGCCTCGGTGCAGCCAGAAGTCAGCTTTACCAGCGCGCGTCCTCTGCGCGTCGAGCAGGGCATCCGGTTTTTATTAGGGAAGCGCAGAAACTAGAGCGCTAACCTCCAGGACCAGAAGTCGCCAATCTCCCTCCACGCAAACGGGATAAAGCCCGCGATGGACCGAGGAGAGGCAACTGAGCACAACAGCAAGGAACAACAAGTAAAAACAAATGTGAAGGTAGGGTTACTCAGGGAAAATGTTTAAAAATCAATGTGCAGAGTAAATTTTTAAATTGGCAATAGAGAATGCCTCGGTGCAGCCAGAAGTCAGCTTTACCAGCGCGCGTCCGCTGCGCGTCGAGCAGGGCATCCGGTTTTTATTAGGGAAGCGCAGAAACTAGAGCGCTAACCTCCAGGACCGGAAGTCGCCAATCTCCCTCCACGCAAACGGGATAAAGCCCGCGATGGACCGAGGAGAGGCAACTGAGCACAACAGCAAGGAACAACAAGTAAAAACAAATGTGAAGGTAGGGTTACTCAGGGAAAATGTTTAAAAATCAATGTGCAGAGTAAATTTTTAAAATGGCAATAGAGAATGCCTCGGTGCAGCCAGAAGTCAGCTTTACCAGCGCGCGTCCATTCAATTGTTTTGGAGAAATGAAGGTTCAAAAACTTTGTATATTTCACAGCGTGGAGGATCTACTGAGCCAACGGGCCTTAAGATAAGATCTGATTGGCTGCCATCTCATCAGCAAAGATGTGGCGGCAGCCCTTTTAAGACTCGGGGACTGAGTCCCCTGTCCTAGAAATACATTTGAAAAAAGCTATAAGGAGGCAGCATAGGGATACCCCGTCCCCATAGGCATGGTGGTGGAGTCCCAGAGGGCCCCCCACCGGGGGCAAAAAAGTAATAAAAAACAATAATTACCACAAATTTGAAGTGGATCTCCGAATCTGTGGTGATATATATTTTTTTAAATGGAGGCTCCTCCACTTTTTTTTTTAGAAAATCCCTATCGTGGGCCAAAGCCTGGGTAGCACATATTATTCCAGGCCCCGGAAACCCCATCCCCTGGGCAAATTTATTAATAAGGGGAGAGAGACATGCTGCCCCCTTCCCTGGGCCATTTCCTATCCCTCAGGGCCAAGTTCAAAATTAAATTGAGGGTATAGTTTGGGCCTGTCCCGTGATACAGCAAAACTGGGCAGAAGTGACTCGGGCAATGGCGAGGGCGGTGGGGCAGCAGGTTCCGATAGATGCAAGATGGCACTTACTGGGAGTAACTGGCAAAATTAGATGGCCCGCACACACCAAGATATGGCTGATGCTAGCGGCAACAGTAGCCAAAAGAAACATTGCTAGAAATTGGGGAAAGGTGGATCCTCCAAGAATTAAAGACTGGAAAAATGACCTGGATTGGTGTCAACAGGCCTAAAAAGCGATCTATCAGAGTAGAGGGTGCCTAGCAAAGTGGGAGAAGATATGGTCGGCATGGGAAATATATAGGGCAGACACCGGATAAATAACTGAAGGGGGATTACGACAAGGGAAGACCACGTATAGCATGACAGGAGGTGTGCTTGACCGAAAAGCATTGCTAATTGTACTATGTATCAGATTGCCAAAAACCATGTATACCTATGTTTGTGATGGTGTATCGTTTACTTGTTTAATAAACAGAATGTTTAAAAAAAATAATGAATGTGAGGGAGGCATGCAGCCTCCCTCCCCAAGCCTCTAAGAGGCCCGGGGTAGCCCGTCCCCAGGGCGTGCATTAAAATCAAGAATAGGGTGCATGCTGCCCCCATCCTCAAGCCTGTAAGAGGCTCTGGGGACCTTATTTACTAGGGCTGTGTATTAAATAAGGAGAGGGGATCATGCAGCCCCATTACACAAGTTCTGAGAGGCCCCGGGGACCCCATCCGCAGGACCATCTTTAAAATAGAGAGGAGGGGCATGTGACCCCCCCTTCCAGAGTCTCCTTGAGGCCCCAGGTACCCCGTCTCTAGGGCCTATATATATAATTGGGGTTAGGGGGTGTTGGAAAATGTCCCTCTCTGAAGGGTTACCCCAAAAAAAGTGCTTGGCATATTTAGTTTACTTATAAGTCCCTAGTAAAGTGCACTACATGTGCCCAGGGCCTGTAAATTAAATGCTACTAGTGGGCCTGCAGCACTGAATATGCCACCCACACAAGTAGCCCTTTAAACATGTTTCAACCATGTCACTGCAGACCCTGTGTGTGCAGTTTACTCTGCCATGTCGACTTGTCCTTAACCTCCCCTTTTATTACATATAAGTCACTCCTAAAGTATGCCATAGGTAGCCCATAGTGCAGGGTGCTGTGTGATCAAAAGGTAGGACATGTACTTTAAGTTTTACATGTCCTGGTAATGAAAAACACCTAAATTCGTTTTTCACTACTGTGATGCCTACCCCTCTCACAGGTTAACATTGGGAATCCCTTATTACACTTTTATGCTGTAATTCCCGATTGAGAAGGAGTGGATCTGTCATGTTTCATATTACTGAAATGGTAATGATAAATCCTCTTTACTGGTAAAGAATTTATCATTCCCCTTTTAAAAATGCCACTTTTAGAAAGATGGCATTTTTCTGCTCTTAGCCCTGTGTCCCTGCAGCCTGTCTCCAATACACATCTGGGGAGAGTGACAGCTGAACCTTGTGCATTCTCTCCAGACAGCCACAAACAAAGGGAGCTTAGGTGTGACTGAAGGGCCATCCACATCCTGATGGGTCATGTGAGAGTGGAGCTGACACACCTGAATGGGCCTGGGCCCTTTGAAGTGGGTACAAAGTGCTGCAACTGCAAAAATCAAAGCATCAACGACATTGCCCCGATCTGACCCAATGCATCTACATCGACCCGACACATATCGGCGGCTGCAAGGATCAAGTACATCGCTTAGATGACCGCTCGACACCGTTGCACCGTGCACCTCCATTGACAAGGACGCATCACTGAAGCGGCGAGGATCGAGGACAGCGCTTTGCCGACTGCTCGACGCATCGCCTCCATTCCAGACGCATCCTCAACTTTTTGCAGCTCGGAACGGATGCATCACCTCTGTCATAAGGATTGACAACGACGCATCGCCTCCTCTGCTCCCAGCATTGATCTCGATGCATTAACAGTACTTTTTAAGTGGGCCAAGGCTGGTCCCTGTAGCCAACCCACACTCCATTGCGGTCGCCTGAACTTTTGGATTTACACATGTCTAGCATGACCAGATAGCCCCAGCACTTTACGCTTTCAAGCACTACAATTTAATTGAATCTCTAAAAATTCATACCTATGGTTATACCTGTTGGATTTTTGTTGTTTTTGTCTTGATTTGTTCATAAAAATATGAGCTATTTTTCTAAACTTGTGTGAAGTCTTTTTGTGGTATTTTCACTGTGTTATTGTTTGAAGTGTTACACAAACTTTGGATGCTGGGGGCAGGGCCATCTTGGTCCTGCTGGACCTCTCGGCCGCTTTTGATACTGTCCCCCATTCACTTCTCCTTGCCCGTCTACAGAAGTTGGGCATCATCGTTACTGCTTAGGAGTGGGTAAAATCCTTCTTGGAAAACAGAACTCAACAGGTCTGGATCCCCCCTTTTGTGTCTACACCTCAAGCTCTGCTGACAGGGGTTCCTCAGGGGTCTATTCTTAGTCCTCTGCTATTTAATCTCTATATGACCCCTCTTATTCAGCTGGCTGAGGACCTGGGTGCCAAAGTGGTTGCCTATGCCGATGATACGCAACTTTTGTTTACCTGGACGAAACACGAGTCCGCCACATCTCATGTCAAGGTTTGCCTGTCTGCGGTTTTTGGCTGGCTTGTGTCGGCTCAGTTAAAATGTATCGCAGACAAAACCGAGATTCTTTTCTTTGGGGAGTTTCCCCCATTGTTTTGGCATCATTTCTGGCCGACTGAATCCCCCTGTCCTTCTCCTTCTGGCCATCCTGTGAAAAATCTTGGCATCGGTTTGATGAGCAACTCAGTTTCGGTAACCAGATTGGCAAACTCACTGGCACCTGCTTTGGTATTTTAAAACTCCTCCGCAGATTCTTGCCGTTATTGCCTCTCTCTGCTAAAGAAACGGTTATCCGTGCTCTGGTTACCTCTTGCATAGATTATGCGAATGCACTTTACGTCGGGCTGCCGTGTTACCTTTTGGACAAATTACAGGTTGTTCAGAATGCGGACGCTCGTCTTCTACTGGATCTTCCTAAGCGCTCCAGTGTTAGGCAACATTTGCGTAACTTACACTGGCTGCAGTTAAAGCTAGGATAATCTTCAAAGCTGTGACCATTGCTCATGCTGCACTCTACGAGTATGGCCCTGCCTATCTCAGGAAACGTTTTCAGTTCTACACCCCCGGCAGGTGCCTTCGTTCCTCGAATATGCTTCTAGCATCTGTTCCCAGGTTTCGTTTGAAACGTAAGGGTGGCAGCTCCTTGTCCTATCTAGCAGTAACTTACTGGAATTCTCTGCCTCTGGATCTGCGTAATCTTAAGAATCCTTCTCAGTTTATAAAAAAGCTCAAAACTTTCTTGTTCAACTAGCCTGTTTTTAGTCCTTCTACGCTTTGTTCCCTTTGACTCTTGGGCTCGCGCCGGGACACTCTATTGAGTAGCTGTGCGCGCTACAAATCCCTAACATAACATAACATAACATAACAAATACTTTACACTCCCCTCTTTAATTAAGCCTGCCCGCTCTGTGCTAAGCTACCAGAGGATGAGCACAGGTCAATTTATGGTGTGCATCTAACTTACCCTAACTAGGATTGTGGATCCTGCTAAACCCAATTTCTAACAGGGGGTGCACAGCCCTTCTCACCTGAGGTTTTGCTGGTACCTGGGGATCCCATCCTTCCGGACTTCCTCAGTTAAAGTTTCCTGGGGAGCCCATGCCCTGGGACACCGTAGGTTCCCTGTCCACGAGACAGAGAGATACTTTTGTGCTACCACCTGGCAGAAGAAGTTTTTGGTCTTCAAGTCAGTACTGTGTAGAGGCTACAAGCTTCTGTACAGTGAAATAAAATTATCGATTTCTCACAAAACCCTTTTCGCTTTCTCCTTCATGATTTTCCATTTCCTGTTGCAACTTTTGAAATAAGATGATGTTTTATGAACTTCCCAGCAATATATATGTACATTTATATACTCAGTCAAGTGTGGGAAAGGCATTGCAAATATTCCACAAATGATCACTCTTCAGGTGTTCACCTCATTTCCCTGGGCCACTCTGATTACACTTCCCAAGGACGTCCACTAAGTGTTATAAGTGTGTGGAACTCTGCATTCTAAGCAGAACATACATAATTGCAAGTGCTATAATCCCAGCAATTGCACATACTATCCCAGCAAACACAAATGCATTGGTCCTGATTGGGTATCAGGTGGGATTTCAGGAGTGGAGTTTTCAAGTTTCCACCTATATTGGGTGTGACCATTGCATGGTAAAGGTTTTTAAATCGTCAGAGTATATTTAAAGAGACAAATTAAGATGAGGGGCCATTTTCCAGACACTGCAGCATAACCTCTCTCCAGCAACACATAAGTAGTGATGAAACTTTGTCATTGGCTCATTGGAGCTGTAAAAACTGGCCCACACCGTCAAGGTGTACTGTTCCTCACAGCTAAGCATGAGTGAAAGATTGCACTGACAATTAACTCAGTGTCAAGCAGTAACGTTACTCAATCTTAGAAGAAGACATGGGGGCAGATTTACAAGAATGTGACTCAGTGCGGAACGCAAGCCATTTGGCTGTGCCCCACTGAGTCACTTTCAAAGCACAGAGATGCGACATATTTACAACAATATGTCGCATCTATGTGCTTCCCCCTGCGCTGGCGCACAAACTGCTGCCATGCACCTGCGCAGGCACCCTTGCACCATGGTGCAAGGATGCCTGCATCGTGGGGAGATTGTTTGTGTTCAGGAAGGGTTCCCTTCCTGCACAAAAACAATCTGAAATGCCGTTTTTCAACTTCTATGTGTGCTGCATTAGCAAACATAGAAGTTGAAAAACGTCATTGTTTCAATGATTGTTTATGTGCAGGAAGGGAACCCTTCCTGAACAAAAACAATCATTAGAGGTGATTTCCTCTTTCTATGTGTGCTACAGAATGCAGCACGCATAGAAAGAGGAAAAGAAAACGAGGAGAAATGAATACATTTCTCCTCATTGTGCCTCCCTACGCCTCCCCTGGGGAGGCGTAGCATTCACATGCATTTCCAGATTTACGATTCCTCGTAAATCTGGAAATGTGTCTTGTTCCATGGGTGTTGCGTGGGAACACCCACAGCAACACACATGGAACGCCCCTTTCATGCAAAGTGCTGCGTGCAAAGGGGCCATATTTACAAGGACAGGAAAAGTCACGCAGGGTGGCTTTTCCTGTCCTTGTTAATATGGAGCAGTTAAAAGCGCCACCGGTACGACACAAAAAGTGACGCATCGGTGGCGCAAGGGGCTTGTAAATCTGCCCCTTGGTGGCAAAGGAAGGCGGACAAACTCTGGGGCATATTAGCAAGGGCCTTATCGCCGCTTTAGCGGCACTTTTTGCCACTAAAGCGGCGATATTTCTATCGCCCTATTAGCAAGCTGTCGCTAACAGCTGTTAGCGACAGCTTTATGGCGAAGGCAACCGTTTTGGTGCCGCTTTGCATTTCAGCGATATATATCGCTAATGATATGCAAAGTAGGCGTTCCCAACTAAAAGCGACTGAAAACAGTCGCAAACACAACTTCCCCCTATTAGCAATGCCCGCGAAGCGATAAAAAAACTTGCGGTAACCGCGATTATCGCTGGAATCTAACACCTGCTAAAAACCTGACTTAACCATTGTAGTAAATGGGAGGTGGATTGTAAGGTTAAGTCCTCACCTGCCTATTAGCAAGCTTTTCATTAGCGCGTTGAATTTATCGCTGGATTTCTCGCGCTATTGCTGGGTTCCGCCGCTATCGCTGCATTTTTTATCGCCTTGGAGATAAGCGTTGATAATAACGCGTTGTCTCCGCGATGAAATCCAGCGATAGCCGGCGATAAAAAAAACAGCGCTAAGTGTGCTTTGCGATAATTATCGCTATTCCTTGGTAATATCCCCCTCTATTTTTTAGAGCATGTGACTTAGCACCGGGATAAAAAAATACCTGGGTTATTATACATTTTGAAAATTTTCCAGCATATATTTTCCAACCTATATTGCAGATACAATTCAAGTGAAATGATATTCTCTCTATGAATTTGCATGCTATTATGCTTTTGAGGCATAACTAATTATAAAAATGATGTGCTAGTGAGGTCTAATTAATTTCCTGGTACATTAAGGTATTCAACACTGTATTTTTTTGTGGTTTTCATATCTTTCACTCCAGATGAGAACATTAGGGAACCAATAAGGGCTGAAGCAGAGGAGGTTTGATTGTGCCTTCTATCTTATCAGGTATGATTCTCTTCAGGGGAAATTATAAGAGATTGCATGTTTCAGTTAGATTGCAGTGTTTCCATCAGAATATTAAACCAGACGTGCTCTAGATAAATTACTGTCCTGCCAGTGTATACATTATACAGCATGTATCAGTATACAATAGAAACAGCAGGTTTTTTCAAAACTTCTGAAAGTATCATATATTCAAAAAGTAGTATTTCAGGATTAGGAAACTTTGCCGCAGTTGTAAGATGCGTCGGTTGTAATAATGGACGAGCACTGATAGATTCTGTGCAGTACAACATGCCTAGACATACAGGCATTTTGATCATCAACAATGTTATTTCTGGTAACATGAAGGTGGCTAAGGAAATGGAATAAAAGTTGCCTTTAATTATATTTTATATAGCTGACATACCTCTACTAGGTTGTTGGAACATGCTTGTAAGTAGGCGAAGGAGTCTTCTGGCTTTGGATGAAGCAAAGATTTCAATAGGAGTCAGATGGAGCTATCACATTGGCAACAGATAGAGCCAATACTTATCTGTGGGCCATAAACCATGGCTTTCCTCAAATACTGTGCCTCATATCTTATGTGGACACAATATGGCAAGGGAAGGTTCTGACCTGTTCCAACAACGTGGAACTGCAGGGCCACCAATCGCATCCTGTGGGAGTCATATGTGCATTCTAGTGTTGATCCTCAGGACCAGATTTTTATAAGGACTTGTGTTGCCCTTGTGTGACACAAGTTAATGCAAGTACATAACTGGGATTTAAAAAGTCATGCAAAGCCCAATTTACAAGGCCTTGCATGGCTTTGTAATGAAATGTAACTCAACACAGCGGCTTGCGCTGCATTACATTTTCTTGGGGTAGGTGTTCCATGGGTGGCGCATGGGCGTTCCGATGCATCCACCCAAGGATTTTGATGTAATCCCAGATTTACTAAGGTCAGTAAACCTGGGATTGTGCCAAAATACTGCGCCTCTATGACCAAGGCGTAATAAGGAGAAATATCTTTATTTCCCCTCCTTACTTCTCATTTCTATGTGTGCGGCATTCTACAGCATGTATGGAAAGAGGAAACTGCCTTTAAGGGTTGTTTTTGTGCAGGAATGTATCCCTTACTACACAGAAAACATTTCTGACTGTAACACAGGCAACCTTGCAGCATGGCGCAAGGGTGCCTGTGTTGGTACTAGGCAGCACACAGTGCACCAGTGCTAGGAGGTAGCAGAAATGCACCATATCTTTGTAAATATGGTGCATTTGTAAATATGGTGCTTTTCTGCTGTCCCCCTTTCATGCAACACATCACAGCAAGTTGCCTTGATGCACTGTGTTGTGTACATTTCTTAGTAAATCTCTTCCTCAGTGTCTAAATACTTTTCTAACACTATACATTGTTTATGTGACCATACACATCCAAAAAGTGCATGACCTGTGGCTTGTTGGTCTTCCATGACCCATTAGTTAATCAGAGCAGGCTCCATTGCAGCACGGAGCAGGGCTTTCAGTGTAAACCCATGCTCTGTTGTCTTTCGATGGCATGCTCTACTGTGGCATGAAAAGCTTAGAGCTGCCTTGATCATAATCTCCACTCTAGCAAGTAGCGGTGGTTCCACCAGAGGTCACAAGAAAAGTCTGTGCTGAGTTTTGTCACCGTGAGGGGCCAAAGGTCATGGGCTGCAGCAAGACCCCACTGTAGTCAGAAACAGTTGTTAATTGAACTGCATGAGAACCAGATTTAGGAATACAGCAACAAACTGGCTTGAGGCGGAACTGTTTATTTACAATGTTTTGGGCTGTCGAGCCAGGGGAGATGAGAAAAAGTAAGTAGCAGCAACGGCAGAGAACATATATTAGAGATAAAAATAGGTAACTTTTCCTCAAGCTTTGTTACCCACCCTAAAAGAAACTTCAGAAATGCGCTATGAGGAAAGGCACCTGTACGAATATTTGTGGCAGGACACTCGCCCAGATAACAGTATTTGAAATTTGGGTCTTCCCTTAGCCTCCAGTTCATCAGGGCTGGTTTCCACTCTTTTGGCAGAGGATCTTCAGCCAGATTTTGAGTTCCCTACCAGTCTTTGGGGGATCTCATGGCTTCCAATGCGCCTGCTGCCGGATTATGCATTGTAGGCAGAACAGTATCTGAAGTTCACTCCATGTGTTTTTTTGGCATAGCTTGGAATACCTTTTTTCACAAAGCAGGAGCTAGTTTCAGTTAAGTCAAAAAGTAAATGCCCTCATACGTAGGGATGCATATGGTTCCCTGCCAGGTCTGCCATGCCTTGCATGGAGAATTCAGACAAGGAAAATGAGTGATGTTGTACAGTCCTAAATATGGATGAGCCATTGTCACTGTGACCTGAAGGGCCAGTGGTGGACAGGCTATGAGGGTAGGGGGTTCCAAAAGCATAGCCAACTAAGCCTCTGCCATCAATACTTTGCTGTTCCTTGCCTCTAAATGGGGCAAGGTAAAAGAGAAGTTAAGTGTTTAGGGCAGCCACCATTTTTTGCCAATGTCCTGCATCCGCCAACCTCTAACTATGGTTCATAGCCTTAGTGCCTTAGTGGAGTCCTGTAAAGGAATACATTTATTAGCGCTGGGAACTGATTGTCCTCAATTTGGAGAGCACACTGACACCAAAAATGTTATGGAACTGTTGTTGAAAGAAACTAAAGGTGGGATTGGACTGATGCAAGTTTTATTCATGTGATAAAGAATCAGCAGTGCACCAGGGGGCGTGGCTGCCACCCAGGAAGATGGCCTCCTAGACGCTTTGCCCTGCCACACCCGCTTGTTCTGACGCCTTTTCCTACCGCCTAGAGGGGCAGTTCCTCAGTATCAGGGAAACAACCAAACCCCTGTTGATGTGATGCATCAAAAGCGCCAATCAATTTGCCCCCCTGTGCTGCCGCAACAAGTCTCTGACTCATCATCCTCTCACCGCATGGCGCCCTGGTGAGACACGCCTAAAGGTAAAATGCCCGCCACTGGACACAAATTTACCGATAGGACCGGGCAGTGCTGTTTGGATCCTCCAACAGCCCCCCACACAACATTTGGCTGACCCTCAGCTCCCGGTTGGGGTGGGTGCCCTCCTACCTTTAATCCTGCCTCCAATCTTCAAGCCACCACCTTGAGGGAGCTCAGTGGCCATGCCTGACCTCACAATGGCCGCCGCTAGGGGTCATATCAGCCAGTAGAATTGTCCAACTCCCCTTGGAGCTGCCTGAGTCCTCCAAACACCCAAAGCGGGCCTCTGACACCCTGTTGAGAATGGGAGCTCCCTCCTGACTGTGGCGCTCATACAAGAAGTTGCTTAGTCTGTAGTTCTGACACCTGCTGGGGAGGGAGACCGGCCTGCAGTTTAAAATGTGGCCACCTGACATGGATGACCTTCCTTCCCCTTCCCGACGTCAGCATATACTCAACTTCACTGATTTGACTTGCTTGGGGCCGCATCCACCACCATACTCCAGGGACAAATCCTCATCCTGCAAGCTCCAAACAAACAGCGGTGTTTAACAGCCAGGGATTGAGACTCTAGCTCACAAAGTCTCAATAGCGACTACACACTTCAACAACATGGCAGACAGTAGGGAGGCTGGGGGGGTTCCAAAGACACTAAGCCAGCGCAAAAGATATCCAAAAAGAACCCCTCCTTCCGTGACTTCCCAATCAAATCGGAAGTGGACACTAACCCATCTATGGACATAATTATGCAGAAGCTCGATACACCACATATCCTTGCACAATCCACGAAGGCTATCACAAAATCCATGCAGAATAATCTAACTTTTATAAAACAGAATATTCACTCTCGAAGGGGGAGAGTAACCGCAGCAGATTCACACAATAGCCTACTGGAAGACCAAAACCGAGCTCATCAAAGACAAAGTCTAGGCTGGAAAAGAAGAAGGCATTTTGTGGGATATCCTCGCCTCAACCCGTCTTAAAGCCATTCTGTCTGAATGGAAGGGCCTTTCTAAACTCTTGATCCATGCTTTGTAACCAGATTTTGATGCATCTAAAAATGACAGGACTTCTTATGGATTCTGAAAGACCCACTAAAAGCCAGCAGCCATTATTGTTGAATACATTGTTGTGTAGCCGTCTAAGAAATGCATGCAGGAAAATTGCAGAAAATAAAAGCAATTATATTTTCGCTGGTGGTGATGGTGCGGTGTATATAGTCAGGGTATCCAGAGGAAAGTATTTCAAATCAGGGAAAAATCGAGGAAAGTCACACATTTGGGAAGGGAGTTTCTGGTGCCATTAGGATAGTCATTGCCTCATTAAGTAAAGCGTCCAGCAGTGAGGAAGAAATTTAAGTAGCTTGCTTGGAAATGCTGCTTGAGAAGGGTCGCTGGAATAAAAATTGAAATAAGGTTAATGATGTGAGAATTGAATCTGAGGATGAAGTAAGTATTATGGTATTTTAGTATGAATGTACAGCAAAATAATAAGCTAACAAGGGGTAACGTTAATGGTGGAGTTGAGAGCATGTATAGCATAGCATTGTAAGCCGAGATATGTACATAGTATGCGCACAACGTGACATTCCCTCCTCCCCAAATTCCATCACCTTACCGCCCACTACGCCCCAAAAACTCTCAGAATCAGTGTATGTTGTGCACGGCGTAGCCTTTTATTCACAACAATTCAAGTAATTTACCACAGACCATTCCCGAAGAAAAGTATCCTTCTGGGAAATATAAGAATTATTCACAGCATCACACTTTAGCTGCATCAACATGTCAACAGCAGTAAGGAAATTAGGTAATACATTACACTTTAACTCGGCCGTACACTAGAACAACTTGGCCGTATATTTAAACTTTACACTTTAACTTTTAACTCGGCCGTACACTCGAACTTGGCCATACATTTGCACTTGGCCGTCTCGGCCACCAATGTCCCACTCTGCTGCGCACATTGTGCCGGCAGGCCCCAACGTGCTCCAGCCAACAGTTGCATTACTTGACATCCAGGGCACCGCATACCGCACCGGCCCACCGGGGTATCTGAACACAGGCAGTCTCCCCAAGATTTTACTCAGTCCCTATGTTGTGGGTTAGGGCAGTAGAGTCCAGGACTACCGGCAGGTCAGTCCCTCCTACCCGCCGACCCACTGCACACGTGGAATCTACCCCCTACTGGGGTCCATCGAATGGCTGCACCTCCATTGTTGTGCATCCCTTTTTGTTGTTAACTGTCAGCGCTCCGCCTCCATGAAGCCTTGCTCTTCTGCTGGGTGAGTGGGTGGTCGACGACGTTCCGGTAACCCAGGCTGTAGTCCGAGGGGACAAAGAGAACGAACCCCCGAGGCACAGCCTTAAATAACCTGCTAGGTTTCGTTTCTGTTAACTTTCATTTCTCCAGCCTCCCGGTGACATCACCCCAGACAGCCAACCACCTTTTCTTGTCCAGGGGCCCCCCCGGAGGAGGCTAGCCCCGTGGCGCAACTAAGGGCGCCCCAGCCCTAGGCACGGGGGGCGCCTGTTCATAGTATCCGCACAACGTGACATTCCCTCCTCCCCAAATTCCATCACCTTACCGCCCACTACGCCCCAAAAACTCTCAGAATCAGTGTATGTTGTCCACGGCGTAGCCTTTTATTCACAACAATTCAAGTAATTTACCACAGACCATTCCCGAAGAAAAATATCCTTCTGGGAAATATAAGAATTATTCACAGCATCACACTTTAGCTGCATCAACATGTCAACGGCAGTAAGGAAATTAGGTAATACATTACACTTTAACTCGGCCGTACACTAGAACAACTTGGCCGTATATTTAAACTTTACACTTTAACTTTTAACTCGGCCGTACACTCGAACTTGGCCATACATTTGCACTTGGCCGTCTCGGCCACCAATGTACCACTCTGCTGCGCACATTGTGCCGGCAGGCCCCAACGCGCTCCAGCCAACAGTTGCATTACTTGACATCCAGGGCACCGCATACCGCACCGGCCCACCGGGGTATCTGAACACAGGCAGTCTCCCCAAGATTTTACTCAGTCCCTACGTTGTGGGTTAGGGCAGTAGAGTCCAGGACTACCGGCAGGTCAGTCCCTCCTCCCCGCCGACCCACTGCACACGTGGAATCTACCCCCTACTGGGGTCCATCGAATGGCTGCACCTCCATTGTTGTGCATCCCTTTTTGTTGTTAACTGTCAGCGCTCCGCCTCCATGAAGCCTTGCTCTTCTGCTGGGTGGGTGGGTGGTCGATGACGTTCCGGTAACCCAGGCTGTAGTCCGAGGGGACAAAGAGAACGAACCCCCGAGGCACAGCCTTAAATAACCTGCTAGGTTACGTTTCTGTTAACTTTCATTTCTCCAGCCTCCCGGTGACATCACCCCAGATAGCCAACCACCTTTTCTTGTCCAGGGGCCCCCCCGGAGGAGGCTAGCCCCGTGGCGCAACTAAGGGCGCCCCACCCCTCGGCACGGGGGCGCCTGTTCATAGTATGCGCACAACGTGACATTCCCTCCTCCCCAAATTCCATCACCTTACCGCCCACTACGCCCCAAAAACTCTCAGAATCAGTGTATGTTGTCCACGGCGTAGCCTTTTATTCACAACAATTCAAGTAATTTACCACAGACCATTCCCGAAGAAAAGTATCCTTCTGGGAAATATAAGAATTATTCACAGCATCACACTTTAGCTGCATCAACATGTCAACGGCAGTAAGGAAATTAGGTAATACATTACACTTTAACTCGGCCGTACACTAGAACAACTTGGCCGTATATTTAAACTTTACACTTTAACTTTTAACTCGGCCGTACACTCGAACTTGGCCATACATTTGCACTTGGCCGTCTTGGCCACCAATGTCCCACTTTGCTGCGCACATTGTGCCGGCAGGCCCCAACGCGCTCCAGCCAACAGTTGCATTACTTGACATCCAGGGCACCGCATACCGCACCGGCCCACCGGGGTATCTGAACACAGGCAGACTCCCCAAGATTTTACTCAGTCCCTACGTTGTGGGTTAGGGCAGTAGAGTCCAGGACTACCGGCAGGTCAGTCCCTCCTCCCCGCCGACCCACTGCACACGTGGAATCTACCCCCTACTGGGGTCCATCAAATGGCTGCACCTCCATTGTTGTGCATCCCTTTTTAGGTCTCGCCTACGCAGCGCGCATGCGCTGCATAGGAGAGACCTTTAGCTATCGGCACAGCTTTGGGGGCAAAAACGTGCACGCGTTGCATTGCTTGCAATGGCAACGCGTGCACGTCTGGCGATTCCCTTGCGGGAGCGCGCGGCGCCATATGGTGATGCCATATGGTCACAATCATCGTGCCTTGCTGCACGCTCCCGCAAAGGAATCGCGCAGGCCCCCTCCCCCTGCTGCCGCGCCGAGGCGCGCGCTTGTTTAACTTTATCGGCATTCCTGCTATTGCTTTAGTGACGACAACAAGCGTCTTGTATTTACATCCTGTTTTTTATTGGCCCAGCTTTACCGACTCCGAGACTCGAAGTCAGGAGCTGTGGAGGTGATGCCACGGTCTCTCTCCTGCTGGTTTACTTGTGCTTGTTTTGTGTTATTATTTACATCAAGCACTTTGTGCGTTTCGTTTCCCTTGCTCCCCCTGCTTGTTCATGCTGCTGGTTAGCTCGTGAGCAGCATTCCTCCTGCTGCTTTTAAACCCCCCGACTTTCTCTCGCACCCCCCCCAGCCCTGTTGCTGCTTCGCTTCACTACCCCCACCCCCCGTCCTCATGTATGTTTGTTCCCCTTCTCCCCTCACCGCATCCACCAGTCCACGAGGGCCGTTGACAGGAGGTGGACAGCAGGCACTCGAAACAAGCATTTGCAATGCAATAGGTCTCGCATTACTGAAAGTGTGAGCTATTGGCGTTGCATTATTACTTAGCAACGCCAATAGCTCAAACTACTGCATTGCAAAAGCTTGTTTTTAGGGTGTCCGGGCCAATCTTTGATCCCAATCCAACCCTGACACCTGAGATGAGATAACTGAGGAGTGTGTGGGTGGAGTGGGTGGGTGGGGTGGGTACTTCCAGGAGAACTTCAAAGCTCCAGCCAGGCCGAGAGGAAGATAGTCCTGGCCTGACCCTTAATGATGGAAGCCTAGGGTCAGACGTCACCAGACCAGTGCGCGTCACCAGCCACATCCCTGGGGGGGAATCAGTGTCAATGAAGCACACACGGGCTGTTTGGGGGGCTTCAAGTGCACTTTTTGAAAGCTTCAAACTGACAGCTCCGTTAGCAGGGTCTGCGCAGTCCAAGGGACACCTGCAGTAAAGTGACGGGTAACTAGGGGTGGCGCCCACACTGCCTCTTCCCTGCGAGGCGCTATATCGGACATTTTGTATTTGTTGCAGGCACTCGGACACAAAGCCTTTCAGGTGGTGGGGGGTCTTGTGTGTGGCCTGTCAGCCACTGGGGGGCCCCAAGAGACAGTCTGTCCACAGAGGAAAGACAACCAGAGCTACAAACATACATGAAGCTGGCCTGGGAGCGGCGAGTGCTGAACTCTGGGTAAGAGTGCGACCGACCAAGCCTTGTGTGCTTTGTTCTATAAGAGGTTCAGAGACAGGCTGAGCTCTCTATTCAGAGCGGAGCTCCTGAAGAATGCTCTGGAGAAGCTACCAGTTACAACTGGTCTGGCATGGGACTTGGTGAAAAGTCTTTGCTGCAAGTGACAGAGCTATCTTGCTCCAGCGGTCAAAGTGCATTAAAAAAAAAAAAAAAGTATGAGAACTGTGATGCTGTGTGCATCACAGTGAGTGAGAGTAGGGGTGGGGCCAAAGACATGGCTAAAAAACGAAATTGGTCTTTCACCTTCTAAAAACTGTATATTAAATTAGGCACAGCTTAAATGAAAAATAAATGCAACTTAAGTTAATCAGTGGTGGATGCACTATCTATGAAACCTCTATTAGTTAATGCACTGCAGTGGTCTGTGTCTGTAATCAGAGAGCCACAGAACTTATGTCAGGTTGGTGCAGTGGAGAACAGTGACTTGTGTATGTTTAGTGCTATGAGGTCCCAGTCTGCGACAGACAGCACTGAACATGTAAGTCATTACTTTAAACTTCATTACACACCGTATAACATAGGCCGCAAAATGATTTGGCATAGCCAATAGGTCTCGCTTTTGGGACCTTATAAGTATTTAGTTATGCAGCACAATATCCTTGCTGCAACAACATGAACTGTTGCATGGTTAAATACTTATAAGGTCCCAAAGGCGAGACCTATTGGCTATGCCAATGCTTGTTGTTGTTAACTGTCAGCGCTCCGCCACAGGGTGAGAAGCTCCCCGGCGCACTCGCCCTCCCCCCTCAAGACGCTGACTGTGCTCCAGAACACTTGCTTGTTGTGTCTACAGACGTACCTTACTGTAAAAGAACAACGCCAGCTTCCTGACTAGAACGAGTTGAGCCAATTGTGCCTATTGTTGCACCTGCCAAAATCATTTTGATCGAGTTAATTGTACCGCTTGGACAGGAACTCCCCCCAGCCTATACCACTGGTATGATCAACCCCCCAAGCTAGAAGCTGAATACCCGAGTGAACTTTCACTTTTCCCATTCTCAGAACGTCCAGCACATATTAATGTGACATCCGCTGCACCCAGCGTGCCCGTAGCCCCTGCTTTGCAACAACCTTTCCTAGGTACCCGTATTGGGAACTACATTATTTGCCTGGACCGGCACTTATGCCTGAATAGTAGGTGTCGGAGCAGAAGGAAATTTGGGCACCTGTCCTCACTGTTTCACAAAGGAAGCACTGCCATAGGGACACCTGATCACAGGGCTTGTAATGGTAAACTATGAGGTTCCCCCCCCATACTGGAGTTATTCACATCGAACCCGGTAATTCCTCATGGACAAATAGGAGAAACCATCCTGTTTGGATATACAAATTATTTACCGCATAATGCTGTAACCGCACCAAGCTGTCAAAGGCATTAAATAAATTAGGCACAACATTACCTTGGTTTTCTGCTTGGCCGTACCCTTTAGCGGAAACCACATGTCAAAGGCAGTAAGAAATTAGGCACGACATTACACCTGCCCTTGAGCTTGACCGTACAGTTCAACCTGGCTGCCTCACCCCGTCAATCTCAGACTCAGCTGCGCACATTGTGCCGGCAGGCCCCAACGCGCTACAGCAAACAGCTGCCTTACTTGAAACTTGGCTCTCGTGAGCTCGGGGGATTGTGTATATATTGTGCCTTAAGTAATGTAGTAATATTTTTCCTGTTGTGTAGGCAACATTGGTTTGAAGACATAACCCCCGGTCTCTTGGCCTAGGCAGGACAATTAATAATGTCTAGTTAAGAATTTAACGTCCGCCTGGTGCCTTATGTAAAAACTAGGACTGGTGTTGTACTCTCAATGTTAATGTTATTTCACACGATTGTCTAAGTTTGTTTCACCTGTCATTTTTGTCTTTGAATTTTTTCGTTTTTAAGTGGAATATAACACTGTGTATAAATGTGTTTTTGTAAGTGTGGTGTTCTGTAAATGGAAGCTTTCTTTTCTAAGACATGAAAAAATATTTATTTGCTTTGCTAATCTAAATAATTTAAAATAAGCTAAATAAAGCAATAAGAACCCTAGAATTGATGGTCTAGGTTATTCTTTTTAAAGTTTGCAAACTAGTCCTTCTGGACATACTCTTTTCTCTTGTATTCACAGTGGTCCAGTCCAAGAGGTTTTATGACCCGAGCCTTCTTTGTTCTCAATTACTTGAAATCCAGGGCACCGCATAGCGCACCGGCCCACCGGGGTACCCGACAGAGTCAGCCTCCCCAAGGTTGCAATCAGTCTATACGTTGCAGGTTATGGCAGTAAAATCCAGGACCACCGGCAGGTCGGTCCCCCTTTTCCGTAGCATCTGGAATATATGAAGATACCATTAGCCATTGAAGAATCCCCGCGCCGTAAAATGGGGGGAAAATCTAAAAATGCAAAAGAGGCCCTGTTAAGGTTGCATTGATTAGCAAACGAATTATTTCACCTGCTGGACCTCGGTGAGCACTTCATGGAGCCTTAACCCAGCCCTTGGTTTCACTGCTGATCCATAGCAGCATCAACGGCGGAAGGCGCCTGCCATGAGCTAACTGACCCGATCGGAGACTAACAGTTACACAAGATGATATACCCAGCCTGCCTGGATAAAAGGGGGTTGCCACCCTTGAGCTGTTAATGTTGAAGCACCAAGTTATGCTGCTGGCTATCACTGGAACACCCCAATTTACTTGATGTTTCCCTGTTAATTGTCCCAAAAGACTCCTGGGCCCCTACTCCCCGGCTCCCTGTGGAGGGCTCCTGGTGTGGACCCCTCGGCCCCACCACCATCATTCTCTGCTACTCTGGTAATTATCCCAAAATATTTCTGTGCCCCCACACCCCAGCTTCCTAAAATGCCCCTTTCGCCTAATCGAGGAGAGGCCGTGAAAGCTTGCTTAATCTTCAAGGTAATAAGCCCACACAAAGATATTATGTATTGTGCAGGTGCGCATCCTGCCCCCGTCCCTGAAAGAACCACCCCGCTGCATGCTGCCTGGGCCTGTTGCAGTGAATCACTTCCTTGTGAATATACAATGAACAACTGACGTGAATGCGGCCCCCACCAAATGTAGACAATTGCTAAAAAATTTGCCATGTACCTGTGAAGCTCTCCTGGTGCACTTCCCCAGAATCACAGAATGTTGATGCCCCCAGACTAGCACCAGGTACCAACCGACTTTAAAGTCAACCGCCCAGGCCGTCGTGCCACCTCCACTCCCATGGAGAAGTAACCAATTTGTACATTTAAACGGCCAAGCACCCTTGAAATGTTCGGTCTGAACAATTTAACACCATCCACTGTGTTGCCCACGCTAAGTTTACAACGGTGCCCACTGGTACTGCGCTGACGCACCTAATACCTGTAAAATATAGGCGATCCTGCTGCTAGTTGCAGACTATCTTGGCCGTGTGGCCATACAATTGGACCATGTGATCATGGGTCACCTTTATTAAAAATCTAGCACCCTGGCCCTATTTAGATAGTGCCTACCACCGCCCAAGGGCGGTATCGCGCCCTCTGGAGAAACCACGCAACATGCCGGCTTGATACCAACCGCTACACTAGGTGCACCTTATACCAGGTGTACTGCTTTTGATGGACTTCAGAAACGTTGCGTGTCTACTTCCGCCGGCTGGCCACGCCCACTCCGAAAATGTTGGTCAGTTTCTTGGGACCTTGCTTCCGCCATCCCTGCGAGGACCACAAACCGGCAAGAGAAAATGTGAACAGTACTGTTAAGCGGGAAACACACCGACATTCCTGCACAAAGGTAACACAATAGTCCCTTGCACATCCCGTGCCACAAATCTCATACCGCTATTATTATTTTCCCCGCGCACCCTTCCCCTACTGTGCGCCTGTGCAGTCATTCTTCTCCCCTCCCCTAGACTGCCCTTCCTTATTGCACCGCCCTATTCTTTCTTTTTTGACACGACGCAGTAGTGCATCTAATTTTACTAAAGTTGACCCCAGGTATCTGCCATATGTTCCAGCCACCATTTTAATAAACAACATATCCTGAACACAACTTTTTAACCATGTCTAAGGGTAAATGGATTGTGCTGGCATTGTTTGAAGCCCTGGGAACATCGCCTACCAATATGCCACGAATTTCTCCACCCACTACAATACTGTACACTAGGATGCTTGAGGAAGAGGTGCTATGCCTCATTTGGATTGCCGCAGGTTCTTCCGTAGAGCTCCGGAAACTGTAAAAAATGCGTATTTAACAGTGGAATATTTTGCTAAACAGGTCCCCTTGACTTAAGGCTACTAAATTTCAATGCTGTGCCGCCCAAATTTGCAAACCTGTGCCGCGATATCCTGGGGGTGTCTGTTTATTGGAGCTCCCAGAGACATTGCTCAGGCCACTCCCCTTCTCCCCGACACACTCACCCCACTCCCCCAGTACGAAATACACTCAGTGACATAATCGCCAAATTCACCACACGCTCACTGTGCAGGGCCAGAAGTAAAAGATAGTGGCAGGCCCTATATTAATGTGTTCGTGTAATCTGAAAAAGTACTGGATTTCAAATATTTTTTGACAGAGTTCCAGGGAAGTACGCCTACCGAACTGGTATGCATCCGTCTTGATGCATTAGGTTTTTCCTTCATCATTCCATATAATGCCCTGCCTAAACTCAGGCTAAGCCACCCTTTAGGAAATAGAACATAACAAAATGTGAACTACAATTACCAGAATATGCATTGCCATTGCCCAACAGTGGGAGGTCCAGTCTAGCCAACTATGTCTATTGAAAAAGTATCCATTAAAAGAACACCGAAGTGCAGCAGCATTAGCTAGAAGTTGAGCATGCTTAAACTAGTGCACAGCTCCCCAACAGTCGCTTCTATTGTAAACTTTTGCAATTCTTGCCCTTCTTTTCTTAAAATACAGGTATTTCACTAGCAGTGACCCACTGTGAGGCGCAAGATCAATCCAGCTCCCTGCCGCTGCCCGCCTTTATAGTGGCCCCGCTATCTTACCTGCGCCACAACAACTTTATTGCCACTGCTGTGCGTGCCCTCTGTTTTGTTAAATCGCGTAATGCGCTTAAATATTTCCTGCTGGATCTGCTACACCCGCGTGAGGTCGTAATATCTGATGACATTTCTTGTGAGGTCACTTCCTACGATGTTATGCGCTGTGACTTCCCGCGCCACGATGTCACTTGAATACAGCCTAAATCCGTAGTCCCCCCACCCCTTTTGGACACGGCCACAGACCAGCACTGCGGGCTGCACTACCTCCAATTCGGCCTCTTGGCTGTGTGCATTGAATAGCTGTGTGCACTGCCTCCGCCTCACCGATACTCCGAACTGGAATAACGTAATTCCAGGTAGTCCCCCTGTGAGAAGTTGGCCTGGCATATGCTGTCCACTAATTATAGTGGGCACCTTGCACCAGTCCAAACAACCCCTTATTGGAGATAGGTTAAAGACAACCTTATTGAAAGCTATCCTAGTGGTAGCTATGGAGAGCAGCCTTCAGGCTAAGTCTTGAAGGAATGTAAAGCAGCTTGTTTTACCAGTCTATAATCTCTTGAGTGAGCAAATGAAAGAGCACCACACCAGGTATATATTCAAAATATATGTATTTATTGCTAAACACACCCCTCTAGTCTCTTTATGAGGCTAGAGTTCAAAGTACACAAGTTATAAGTTATTTAAACACAGTAATAGCACAAATACACTTTAGGGCCCTAGGGGCGTACCAAACAATATACCAATAAAGTGGTATAAGAACCACGACTGAACTAGACACTAGGCCTAGAGCCTCTAGAAGTGCTTGGACCACAAGGAACCACCCAAGGTAGTGACACAGGGGACCCACGGGGGACGCGTGCAGTGTAAATACACAACCGTGATACGCCGTTAACTTCTATGGAGAAAGTCGTGATCAGGAAATTAAAGAAAAGGGACACTTAAAGGAGGACTTGGAGCAAACCCTTTGAGAACTAGGTCGTTCTAGAGTCTCTACCCACGGGAGCACCGGAGTACTCGTGTTACCTCACCCAGGGAAGCCGGGTGCATAGGTGCCTTTTGGGGTCGGGTTTCGTCGTCGATTTGAATGGCGATCTGCTGCAAAGTGCTGCTGGCGACCAAGTGGAAAGTGTCCGGGTGGATCCAAGAGTGGATCGGAGATCTGAAGAACCTGAAAGCAGAGGGCACAGAGTCTGGGTCACTAGCCAGTGACCAGGAAGGCGATGAGCAGATGCCCACCGATGTCGAGTGCTTCAGGTAGGTTGATGGTCGTCTTGACTCTTCAGCCACGAGGTCCAGGAGGCGTTGTTGGCAACCAGGAGCAGGATTCGGGCTGGTACACGATGTCTGTCGAGTGCTGAGGTGTCGGCGACTGGATTGGACCCAACAAGCCTTGGCAACGGCAAGTCTCGATGAAAGTGAAGAATGACAATGATGCAGACCAGCAAGGTCTGAGGAACTCACCCCACAAGGGTAAGTGAGGGCAAGCCTGGAGCAATCAGGGAGCCCAAGAAGAAAAGGATTGGCCTTCGTGAAGGGCTACTAGCCAACAGGCTAGCGACTGCAAAGGAGCCTCAAGACGTTGCACATGGAGCTGGCTCACAGGACACTCGTGGAGTGGAGGCCAGTGATCTTCGGTGCAGTTGGTGCTGGAGGCTAGGGCTACTCTGAGCCCAAAGCACGACTTCGTGGGAGACCTAGAAGAGGATGCACTAGCAAATGCGTGTGGTGTCCAGGGGTCATGGTTCCACGTTACCCACGACAGCTACAGGCCTCAGCTTTGCTGGGGACTCAGGGCAGCCTCGGGGAAGTCTGGAAATCCACCTCTGGTGATGCAAAGACTTCGGTGTCCGACGGGAGCTTAGGCGATGCAGACCGGACAATTGCTTCTTTGGTGCCTGCCAAGCAGGGGAGTCACTCCTTGACCCCAAGGGAGATTCTTCTGTCCTCTAGTCTTGAGTAGAGCGTCGAAGGTCCAGGATTATGTTTCAGAGTTTCGTCCAGGGATAATCTAAAGTCCTAAGGACTGGGTTCCTATACTTATACCAAGTTTAGGGGTTGGACTACTCTGTGGCCCCACCTATGGGTGGGTCAGGGCAGAGGGGTGGCTACACCCCTTTCCCTTTGTCCAGTTCGCGCCAAAGCAGGGGCTGCAAGCCCCTGATCCGGTTTGAACTGGGGTATGCACAGGGACACCAAGTGTGCCCCCAGTGCAGGACTTCAAAGCACCCGAAAGTGCTCCCGCCCAGCCCCAATACACATTATCCTGTCTGGGGAGGTGGTCACACCTCCCTGGGACAGGAAACCTATTGTCCAGGCCTCCCCTGCTGGAGTTTCGTCCAGCAGCAGGAGGCCAGACTCGTGTCTGTGGCAGCAGCATCCATTTTGTGATGCCAGGGCTTTAGAAAGAAGTTACCGGCCAGGCCAGGGTTAACATGTCTCTCCCTCTAGAAGGGTGGAATGCTACCCCCGCCGCCAGAATTGGCGGGGGGTAGTATTCCAAGATGTTTGACACCAAACACGACATGTTTAGGTGCAGCCATTCAAAGTTAGCATTTAACGCGAGGTTATAATGCGCTTAAGAGTATATGGTCAGGCTGCACTACAAACAGCATCAGAGAAGGGTCTCCGAACGCTGCAGAGGGGCCCTGCTCATGCAGGGGCACCCTCTCACATAGGAACCACGCACTCTGCCTTCAGGATTGATAAGGCCTGCCATAGGAGTGACTTATAGGTTTATATGTGTGTATGTATTTAGTGATATAGGTAACCTATATCACAGTAAGGGGTGCATGCACCACCTTACCCAGGCTGCAGTAGCAGACCTGTGGTGTCAGTTTGGATGGCCTTCCAGGGGTGGCACAATACATGCTGCAGCCCCTGGTAGGCCTCTGAGGTACCTATGCCCTTGGTACATAGTATACCATATACTAGGGACTTATAAGGGCACTCCAGATTCCAATCAGAGATGTGCCTAAGGCACATGGAAACCTTTTACAGAGAAAGCAGATAGACTGGGGCCCTGAATAGCAGGATCCCAGTCCAACTAAGTCATAAACCAGCAAAACACCATAAAAAAAGTGGGGGCAACCATATAGTCAGATTCCACCTTCCTACATAACCCCCCCCCAAACGAAAGGAGATAAGGCTAACCTTGGCCAGTTGAGCCTTCATTGACTAAGTGGCCATATAAGGAAGCACCTGCACTAGCATGGTTGCCCCTGTCTTATGGTCCACTAAGCAATCCCTCACCCTAAGGGTATGAGAGGGTCTCCACCATGGGGAATCACTACCTGTGGTGTGCTTAGGTAAAGTACAAGGCTGGTGAGGTGTCTGAGTAGGGAAGTGAGGCCCTAGGAATGTTGGTCTCAGCTTCCTCAGATCACTGGTCACCATGTATGCCTGTCTTTCCATGACTGAGTTGCACTTTGCTCTAAGGGTCAACCTTTGGCTGCCTACAGCTGGGGGTTGGGTCCCTTTGGATGGACTACTGGAGGGACATGGCAGGTTTGGAACCTTCTGGTCCCAGGTTTGCCCTTGCCTACCAGAGTCCTTCTGGGGGAGGTCCCTACATAAAGGTATGGGGGATCCCTCAGTGTGTAGAGGAATTTTCACCTGGCTAGGGCTACTAGACTGGGTGCCCCTAATCTGCTGATGGGGGTTCCTCTGGACAGGGGGCCCTGGGGGTCCACTGACCTCCCTGACCTCTGCAGCCCTGGGCTGGCTGAGGCAGGGTAGAGAGGGGCAGGTTACCTGCTCCAGACTGGGTACCACCTTGGAAGGGTCCTCTGCCATCAGGGGTGTGGCCAGGCCAGGCCTGAATACCTCTGGGGCAGTTCCTTCACTAGGGTTAGGGTCAGTTCCCTGAGGAGGCTGACCCTTACCTACTGTCTGGAGGGAAGAAGACTTTTCTTCAACCCTTGTGCTCTCTTTTGGGGGAGAGTGGGCCATTCTTCCATGCTCCATCTCTCCAAAATCTTGGGCTGGGGCTGTGGCCATCACAGCCCCACTAACCTTTACAGGGACGCCCAGCATCCTGAGATGGGTTTGGTGTTCAACTTCAGCCCAGGCTGAAATTTCCAGATCATTGCCCATCAGGCAATCTACAGGTAGGGTTGGGGACACTGCCACTCTTTTTGGGCCTGTGACCCCCTCCCAGCTGAGATTGACTATGGCCATGGGGTGATCTGTTCTGACACCATCAATGTTGGTCACCTGGTATTTAAACTCAGGTAAAAGCTGGTGAGGGGGGACTAGTTTCCCTGCCACCATGGTGACCCTAGCCCCTGTGTCCCTAAATGCCACAGCTTTCTGACCATTAATTATTGGCTCCAATCTGTACCTGCCCAATGCTGTGGGACCCATGGTAAAGGTGGCAAATCCTATACCACCATCAGAGTCAGAGGAGTCTGTTGAGGGGTCCCTGTCTAAACTAGGGCCCACCTCTGTTCCTCTTGCAAAAGCACCTAACTTTTTGGGTGCACTACTCCCAACTGGAGGATTACTACTGGTAGTACCAGGAGGGGTGGTAGTAGTTGTGGGAGGAACATTTTCTTTATTGCCAATCCTGGGGCAACTGGGATCAGTTTTCCAGTGCCCAGGCTTTTTACAGACATGGCAATATGGTTTCTTTTCAGGAGAAGAAGGAGTTTGGGACCCACCCCCAGAAGAGGAATTTTGGGGCCCCGTAGGGGACTTATCTTTAGATTTATCCCCACCTTTCTCTTGGGACTTAGTAGAATCTTTCTTCTGGTCACCACCCTGATTTTTTGTTTTTACTCTGGTTCTGACCCATTTGTCTGCCTTCTTTCCCAATTCTTGGGGAGAGGTCAGATCAGAGTCCACCAGATACTGGTGCAAAAGCTGGTTTTGACAATTATTAAGGATCTGCTCCCTCATAATCAAATTGTACAATCCTAAAAAGTCCTGCACTTTGTTGCCATGTATCCAACCTTCTAGAGCCTTAGTAGCACAATCTACAAAATCAACCCAGTCTTGAGTCTGAGCTTTTTGGGTGTCTCTGAACTTTAACCTATCCTGTTCAGTGGTTAGGCCAAACCCATCTATCAGAGCACTCTTCAAGACTGTGTAATTGTCAGCATCCTCTTCTCTTACAGTGAGGAGCTTGTCTCTACCTTTGTCTGCAAAGGAGAGCCACAAGATTGCTGCCCACTGCTTCTGGGGGACACTCTGAACTTTACAGGCCCTCTCCAGTGCAGTTATCCATTTGTGGATGTCATCCCCACTCTGGTAGGGAGGGACAATCTTGTTTAGGTTTCTATGGTCATAAGACCTTTCCCTATCTTTAGGGATATTGCTGCCACCATGGGACTCTAGTCCCAACTTTTTTCTCTCTTTGTAGAGATCTAGGGACTCCCTGTCTATAGCCAGTTGCTGTTTTCTGAGTTCAAGCTGAGCTTCCTCATATTAAATCAGCCTCTTTCTTCTCTCATGAGAGGATTCCCTCCTATGAGAGGAGACAGAGGTCCCTATTGAGGTGCCAGAGTGGTTAGACTCCTGAGAAGGAGACCTAGACCTTCTGGGCACACTCACAATCCTTCCTGGGGGACAAAGTGGAGGTCATCTTGAGCCTCCTCCTCATCCACAGGAGGAATTGGGTTATCCAGGTCAGGGTCATTGTCACCCTCCTGGTCAGTTCCAGAGGGGGGCTGGGGGTACTGCTACCCCTGGCCCCATCCTCATCTTCTGCCCCACCCTCTGCTCCTACCCCTTCAGTCCCTAAGGGCCTGCTGAGATCATAAGCCTCCAACATCTCTCTAAGATGTTGGGTGGTGGGACTTTGTCCTGTCTTCAATTTCCTCAAGTTACATAATGCTCTCAATTCCAAGAATGGGAGTGTATCATACTTGGAGGGAGAAGCCCATGGGCTTCTGGCAAGGACTCACTGGGTCCTGGCTTTGAAGACATCACTAGTGAGGTGTGGTGTATGCACTACCTACTCTAGTGTGGCCTACTAAACTCTCTTGAGTTGTAGAAAGGGTGTGCTATCCCTTAACACACAACTCTAAGTTCAGTAGAACTTACTGTATTCTAAGCTTAAATTATATGTACCTTAGGTACCTTTAGTGGTTTTCAGTTGATCAATTCAATTGAGATTATCTGGTAAAACAATAGCAAGCTGGAATCCCACACGCTGCACACCAATGTGAGAAGTTGGCCTGGCATATGCTGTCCACTAATTATAGTGGGCACCTTTCACCAGTCCAAACAACCCCTTATTGGAGATAGGTTAAAGACAACCTTATTGAAAGCTATCCTAGTGGTAGCTATGGAGAGCAGCCTTCAGGCTAAGTCTTGAAGGAATGTAAAGCAGCTAGTTTTACCAGTCTATAATCTCTTGAGTGATCAAATGAAAGAGCACCACACCAGGTATATATTCAAAATATATGTATTTATTGCTAAACACACCCTCTAGTCTCTTTATGAGGCTAGAGTTCGAAGTACACAAGTTATAAGTTATTTAAACACAGTAATAGCACAAATACACGTTTGGGCCCCAGGGGCGTACCAAACCATATACCAATAAAGTGGTATAAGAACCACGACTGAACTAGACACTAGGCCTAGAGCCTCTAGAAGTGCTTGGACCACAAGGAACCACCCAAGGTAGTGACACAGGGGATCCACGGGGGACGCGTGCAGTGTAAATACACAACCGCGATACGCCGTTAACTTCTATGGAGAAAGTCGCGATCAGGAAATTAAAGAAAAGGGACACTTAAAGGAGGACTTGGAGCAAACCCTTTGAGAACTAGGTCGTTCTAGAGTCTCTACCCACGGGAGCACCGGAGTACTCGTGTTACCTCACCCAGGGAAGCCGGGTGCATAGGTGCCTTTCGGGGTCGGGTTTCGTCGTCCATTTGAATGGCGATCTGCTGCAAAGTGCTGCTGGCGACCAAGTGGAAAGTGTCCGGGTGGATCCAAGAGTGGATCAGAGATCTGAAGAACCTGAAAGCAGAGGGGACAGAGTCTGGGTCACTAGCCAGTGACCAGGAAGGCGATGAGCAGATGCCCACCGATGTTGAGTGCTTCAGGTAGGTTGACGGTCGTCTTGACTCTTCAGCCACGAGGTCCAGGAGGTGTTGTCGGTGACCAGGAGCAGGATTCGGGCTGGTACACGATGTTTGTCGAGTGCTGGGGTGTCGGCGACCGGATTGGACCCAACAAGCCTTGGCAACGGCAAGTCTTGATGAAAGTGAAGAATGACAATGATGCAGACCAGCAAGGTCTGAGGAACTCACTCCGCAAGGGTAAGTGAGGGCAAGCCTGGAGCAACCAGGGAGCCCAAGAAGAAAAGGATTGGCCTTCGTGAAGGGCTACTAGCCAACGGGCTAGCGACCGCAAAGGAGCCTCGAGACATCGCACGTGGAGCTGGCTCACAGGACACTCGTGGAGTGGAGGCCAGTGATCTTCGGTGCAGTTGGTGCTGGAGGCTAGGGCTACTCGAAGCTTAAAGCACGATTTCGTGGGAGACCCAGAAGAGGATGCACTAGCAAATGCGTGCGCTGTCCAGGGGTCACGGTTCCACGTTACCCATGACAGCTACGGGCCTCAGCTTTGCTGGGGACTCAGGGCAGCCTCGGGGAAGTCTGGAAATCCACCTCTGGTGATGCAAAGACTTCGGCGTCCGACGGGAGCTTAGGCGATGCAGACTGGACAATTGCTTCTTTGGTGCCTGCCAAGCAGGGGAGTCACTCCTTGACCCCAAGGGAGATTCTTCTGTCCTCTAGTCTTGAGTAGAGCGTCGAAGGTCCAGGATTCTGTTTCAGAGTTTCGTCCAGGGATAATCTAAAGTCCTAAGGACTGGGTTCCTATACTTATACCAAGTTTAGGGGTTGGACTACTCTGTGGCCCCACCTATGGGTGGGTCAGGGCAGAGGGGTGGCTACACCCCTTTCCTTTGTCCAGTTCGCACCAAAGCAGGGGCTGCAAGCCCCTGATCCGGTTTGAACTGGGGTATGCACAGGGACACCAAGTGTGCCCCCAGTGCAGGACTTCAAAGCACCCGAAAGTGCTCCCGCCCAGCCCCAATACACATTATCCTGTCTGGGGAGGTGGTCACACCTCCCTGGGACAGGAAACCTATTGTCCAGGCCTCCCCTGCCGGAGTTTCGTCCAGCAGCAGGAGGCCAGACACGTGTCTGTGGCAGCAGCATCCATTTTGTGATGCCAGGGCTTTAGAAAGAAGTTACCGGCCAGGCCAGGGTTAACATGTCTCTCCCTCTAGAAGGGTGGAATGCTACCCCCGCCGCCAGAATTGGCGGGGGGTAGTATTCCAAGATGTTTGACACCAAACACGACATGTTTAGGTGCAGCCATTCCAAAGTTAGCATTTAACGCGAGGTTATAATGCGCTTAAGAGTATATGGTCAGGCTGCACTACAAACAGCATCAGAGAAGGGTCTCCGAACGCTGCAGAGGGGCCCTGCTCATGCAGGGGCACCCTCTCACATAGGAACCACGCACTCTGCCTTCAGGATTGATAAGGCCTGCCATAGGAGTGACTTATAGGTTTATATGTGTGTATGTATTTAGTGATATAGGTAACCTATATCACAGTAAGGGGTGCATGCACCACCTTACCCAGGCTGCAGTAGCAGACCTGTGGTGTCAGTTTGGATGGCCTTCCAGGGGTGGCACAATACATGCTGCAGCCCCTGGTAGGCCTCTGAGGTACCTATGCCCTTGGTACATAGTATACCATATACTAGGGACTTATAAGGGCACTCCAGATTCCACTAGAGATGTGCCTAAGGCACATGGAAACCTTTTACAGAGAAAGCAGATAGACTGGGGCCCTGAATAGCAGGATCCCAGTCCAACTAAGTCATAAACCAGCAAAACACCATAAAAAAAGTGGGGGCAACCATATAGTCAGATTCCACCTTCCTACACCCCCCACCTCTTTTGGACCTGTACCCCGGACACGGCCACAGACCAGCACTGCAGGCTTCACTACCTCCAATTAGGCCACCCACCTGTGTGCATTGGATAGCTGTGTGCACTGCCTCCGCCTCGCCGATACTCCGACTGAAATAACGCAATTCAAGGGCATGCATGCAAACAGCAGCTTTAATTACCATGCCGCAGAGGAGCTAATTAGCATACGCACTAAAGACAACCACCAATGACAGGGGCTTCTACCACCAAAATTATTAGTTATGGTGAAAACGATGCACCAACCCCAGAGCAACGCCCAACCACATACGGGCTCGCCCACAACAGCGCGGCCACCTCAAACAGTCTACTGCCTCCTGCTACGGAAGGCGGGAAATGAAGGGATAACGCTTTAATATACATTTCAAGTAGGCAACGTGTGAATATGCTTGCTCAAAGCATGAATACGCTGCTCAGTACCGCGCCGTGCAATAAATAATGGGAACATGATCTTACCCACGTTCCTCCTGACTTCATCTTGTCACAAAGGCACGTCTTAACGCGCCCTGATGCTCAACCCGGGTGAAAACGACGGGAAATGAAGCGATAACGCTTTAACATACAGTCAAAGCAGGCAACTTGTAAATATGCTTGCTCAAACCATGAATACGCTGCTCAGTACAGCGCCATGCAATAAATAATGGGCACATCTTACCCACGTTCCTCCTGACTTCACCTTGTCACACAGGCACGTCTTTACACGCTCTGATGCACAACCCGGGTGAACGACTGGAAATGAAGCGATAACGCGTTAACATACATTAAAAGTACACACCACCACCGGAGCCACGCCACACCACATATAGGCTCGCCCACACAAAGCGACCCCCTCAAACTACTCCGCTTCCCACCGCAAAGATCAAAATGAACATTAACCATAACACAACAACGCTACCAAGCTATAAGGAATTGCCAAATATTAAAATTGAAAATGACAAAAACAAAACGGCCCATAAGGAATCGAACCCGTGACAGGGAAATCCGGGGCCATATTACTTAACTGAAATCAACAACTCGATACTCGCTACGCCACGGCCTCCTCCAGCTCAGCCTGCCACCTTCCTCCGCGTCGACGACGTTCCGGTAACCCAGGCTGTAGTCCGAGGGGACAAAGAGAACGAACCCCGAGGCACAGCCTTAAATAACCTGCTAGGTTTCGTTTCTGTTAACTTTCATTTCTCCAGCCTCCCGGTGACATCACCCCAGACAGCCAACCACCTTTTCTTGTCCAGGGGCCCCCCGGAGGAGGCTAGCCCCGTGGCGCAACTAAGGGCGCCCCACCCCTAGGCGTGGGGGGCGCCTGTTCAGTAGCATGTACCCAGGACCAATATGGAGGAGGCATCCACGGTTTGTGTGCAGGGTACCCGATGGAACAGTTCCAGAATATCTGCAAAAGCTAATATTTAAGCGTGTCCATGGCAGCACCCTATGGTAAGGCAATGCCAAGTGACATATTAAAACTAACTGTCTAAAAACACTCATCAAAAAATTAACTAACATGCTAGGTCCAAGATCTTACTTGCAAGGCTCACAAGCATCTGTGCTTCTGCATTAGTTTAAGCCTGGTGAATGGATACATGTTAATATCTAGTTACAATCTGCTAAAACCATGGTATGAACCCTGGAAACGTCAGCTGCATTTAACCCTTTGGTTGCTGAGGCTTACCCAAACTTGAGCCCTTTTTGATGTTTGGCGCACTTTGCACTTAAGCCTTCATAACATTTTTCTACATTGGTACCCAGGGGATGTGTGTCCTTTTAGTTTCTCGCCTAAACAGCATATGCGCTGCCTCTTCTAGACCTTTTGTTTTCTAATGGGCTTTAAGGTTGCCAATTTCTTACCATTGGTTGCCTTCATTGTCACTTTTATTTGCTTGTTTCATATTTGTCAGCTGCCATAGGCTTTCTTTCTCTTTGTGTATTTGTCCCTCCCATGTAGCATGGACACATTACTTATGTGCTTCCACTGCCCCTTTTTTATGTGCTACTGTGTTTAATCACTCTACCGGAGTGGGGGGCATATTAGCAAGGGCCTTATTGCCACTTTAGCGGCACTTTTTGCCGCTAAAGCGGCGATATTTCTATCGCCCTATTAGCAAGCTGTCGCTAACAGCTGTTCGCGACAGCTTTATGGCGAAAGCGACCGTTTTGGTGCCGCTTTGCATGTCAGCGATATATATCGCTAATGACATGCAAAGTAGGCGTTCCCAACTAAAAGCGACTGAAAACAGTCGCAAACACAACTTCCCCCTATTAGCAATGCCCGCGAAGCGCTAAAAAAATTCGCGCTAACTGCGATTATCGCTGGAATCTAACATCTGCTAAAAACCTGACTTAACCATTCTAGTCAATGGGAGGTGGATTGTAAGGTTAAGTCCTCACCTGCCTATTAGCAAGCTTTTCATTAGCGCGTTGAATTTATCGCTGGATATCTCGCGCTTTTGCTGGGTTTCGCCGCTATCGCTGGATTTCTTATCGCCTTGGAGATAAGCGTTGATAATAACGCGTTATCTCCGCAATGAAATCCAGCGATATCCGGCGATAAAAAAAACTGCGCTAAGCGCGCTTTGCGATAATTATTGCAATTCCTTGGTAATATCCCTCTGCATCTTTTTCAGCTGGCTCCCTTGTGTACTTCCTCCCCTCTGTGTTCCTCCCTCCCTCATCCGTGTTGCTTGCCCTCACAAACCTGTCCTAGTTCATGTTGCTTGCCCCATCCACCCTTGCTCCCTCCTTCTGTGATTGACCGTGTTGTTGGTTGCCCCCACCCTCCTGCCTTCAATGGTTTTCAGTATTATTGATTGCCCATAGCTCCTCCTACCCTCCATTGTCTGTCAGTTTGAGATCATCCCACCCTCCGGTGTCCGTTTGCTTGCTCTCAGCATCTCCCTCCCACACTCTCCATTGAGTGTGTTTCCTCCACACGCACTCCCTCCCTTAGAGTTGCCTCCTGTCCCACCGGGAATTTTAAAAAAGTGCTATGACGTGGAAGCTCCATGACGTAGCCAGCACTAGCTGTATCAAATCGTTTTTTTTTTTTACTTTCAGCCTTGCTCCTTAGTAGCCATGCTCCTGTAACATAGCTAAAAGACATGGACAAAGACAATAGCTCTCTCGTAGGTGAGACCTATTGGCTTTGCAGATGCTGATTTCCTACATTTGGGATTCAAAAGTTACCAAGTATCTATGGATTCCCCTGGAGGGAACCAAGAAAATAGACAGAATACAGCAAATCGTGTGTTTTTTTAAAAGATGGAAAAAGAGCTGCGAAAGGAGGCATGCATATATATTTATTTTTTTACAAAAAATGACATCAACATAATGATTGCTAATAACACCTTCTTCCAAGCTTTTGGGATCAAGCAGAGTTGTAAAAAAGCTATTTTTTACCATAGGTTTTGCACTTTTCTAAATGCCAGTCCATTTTTCCTATTTTTTGTGGTTTCAACCTACTTGCAATTTGTGGTGCAAAGAAGATGTGATAAACATGGGTAAACCCAGAAAGCTATACATTTCTGGAAACTACATAAAATTTTAAATTTGGTAAGGGGTCATTGTTTGGATCAGACATGGTAATTCCAACCAACTATTCACAGAGTTAAAAAATTATGAGAAAAAACATAAGGAAAAATGAAAATAAATGACAACATTTTCATTTGCAATTTCTTGCACCGATGGCTGATTTACAAAAGTAATATACCACTGTGTCCATCAGACAGTTTGGTCACAGAAATATATAGTATAATTTGGTTGTCCTAAAACATGTGCTACCCCGAGCCAACTGCTGATCTGCAGCTTTTAATGATTTTTCATTTCATACTGGCTATGCTTTAATTCATATGGTAAAATCGAATGAATGAAAAGTGTGTATCCATTCTTTAAATTGGCCCAAGACACTGAGTTTAGGCATAGTGGTGATTTTTACAGATCTGAACTTGGGGGTTACCCATTCTATAAGGTAATTCAAAAGCATTTTTCAAAATGTGTTCTTCTTTGTACACTGTCTTACATTTGTAAGCCAAAAATGGAGAGAAATTCAGTTGGTAATGCCAAATGTTCTACTAACACAACATGGAGACATCAAATTCTCATAATCAAAATTGACCTATTTTGGCGATGAGGGTGGCAGGGGTTTTAGTAGAGGGCTCAGACATTACCCAGGTAAATCTACTAAATCCAGAATGATCTGAAAACTAAGACACCCAGATGATTCCAGGGTGGTTTGACTTGCATGTATCCACTAGGTTTTCTTACCCACAATGCAAATATCTAACTATGGCCAGAAAAATGCATTTCCCACATATTTATATGAAGGAAAAAATCCAGAATCTCTGGAAATCCACACAATTCCTAACTCATAGTGTTCCCACACTTCTCCCAATAAAAATGGTATCTCAGTTTTATGGCTGGGCATAGCACCTGTGACAAGAAAGGCATAAAAATGCAACATGGTGACATGGATTTTTTGTCATCCAAATAGACCAAGTATCAGCCCTAGCTGTGCCGGGCCTTAGCCACCACTCAGGGAAACCTACCAAATCGAGACATTTCAGAAAACTAGACACCCCTGGAAGTCCAGAGTGATGTGAATTACGTGGTTCCCACTTTGTTTTCACACCCAGAATACCCTGCAAATCTCAATATGTGCCAGATCATGCATTTTTCCTCACATTTCTGTAAGTCAAAGGTTTGGAATCTGTGGACATTCCCTAAATTTCTACCATCCAGCATTTCCACACTTCTTACAATTAAACCAGTATCCCACTTGTGTGACTGGGCCTAACACCCGCGACTGGAAAGGCCCCAAAACGCAACATGGATACATCAAGCTTTCGGCTTCAAAATCGACCAATTTTGAATATACATTCATAACAGCAAACTTTTGGCCTGGGGTCAGTTGCCACAGAGAGAAATCTCATGAACCCAGATATTTCTGAAAGCTAGACACTCAAGGGAGTCCAGGCACATCCTAATTTTGTAGATATTACAAGGTTTTCATACCCAGAGTACCCTGCAAACCCCCAACCTTTCGCTTAAGTCACCTATTTTCCTCATATTTCTGGGAGGGAAAGTTCCAGAAACTGCATGGATACACAAAATTCCTACCACCCATCATTGCATAGTCTTTCAATGTAGGTCCCCACTTGCATCTGTTTTGATGATGCACGGATGCTCTAGACTCAGAGCAAATATTCTCTTCAGGTTCGAAGTGATTAGCAACAATATCAGTTCCTGCTTCACTTGCAGTGGACTGCAACTAGTTTCTCAAAAATCCTGAAACTTCTGAGGACAGCGGTCATGATGAGGAAGCAAAATGGCATTCAGGTCTAGATGGGCCTAAGGTACTAGAAATACACATGATACTCTGAGACCTCACAATCTCAAACATAGATATTCTGGTTCATAAAAAAGCTGAAGAAACATTGGATTTGCAGCTAAATGATGACTAGACTCTGCCCTTGAATCCAGAAGAAAATCAGCCCCATTGAAAAGTTAGCCCTCATCCCTATGAATATCAGGTTTTGAGGAGGGAGAGGTGATCATTTGAGATGCAGCACATGCCTTTTTAGACATTCCTTTATCACTTGGATACTACCTTGAACTTCTCATTTGGATGGGCCATGAAGAAGCCAGTTTTTAAGGTATGGAAACATTCTAGTCTGAAGATGAGGAGGTCAATGAAGTGTGGAACCCAACGATCTTGGTGAATGCAGTCTAATAGAAATACCTGTAACTGAAAATGTTGGTTTTTAATACAGAACCTCAGGTGCTTCCAGGGGTAGATTTATTAATATATCACTCAATGCAGCGCAGCAACCAAATTTGCTGCACTGCATTGAATGAGGAGGAGGGAGCAAAACAGTGCTGTATCTACTAAGGTATGGTGCTTCTGCTCCCTAACCCTGAACCACAATCAGGCTGCCTTGCCTAGCACTAGCCACACATCTTTGCACCAAAGTGCCAATGTGCCTGTGTAATGTTTATCATGTACTGAAAGTGTTCCCTTTCTGTACAAAACACTATGGTCTTTATTACGAGTCTGGTGGTCCATGGACCGGCAGACTCACGGGAGGCACAGCGGTGGCGGTCTTCTGACCCCCCTATTATGACCAGAGCAGTTGGGCCGCTGCGGGACCACTGCAACTGCCAGGGATCAGAGATCCCTGGTGGTGACGCGGTGGTCTTGAGGCCACAATATGCTAGGCGGGCCGCTGTGGCCCAGCCAAGCATATTACGAGTTCCTCACTGCCACACTTTTAATGGAGGTGTGACTGCCATGAAAAGTGTGGCAGTGAGGAAACAAAAGCCTCTGCGCCTTGTGGATGCACACAGGGGGGCACAACATGTGCCCTCCTGTGTGTATGCACACCAGTACCTGCACAGCAGGTACTGCAGCAGTCCATGCCATGCAAGTACTGATTTTGACTTTCCCATTGCGGTGCCTATTTCATAGGCACCACTGTGGGTATGCCAAAGAACCGCCCTCCAGACATGAGAAAACTCCTAATCTGGCGGGCGGTTCAGACATGAGTTTGGCGGTGCAGGAGCGGGTGGTCCCACTCCTGCACCGCCAAACTCATACTAAGGCCCTTTGCCTACATATACTTAAAAAACACAGTGCACAGTGCAGCACATATGCACAGTTGAAAAATGTTGTCAAAATAAAAACATGTTGCCTTTTTACGCATGCCTTAAAGAGGCATTATTTTTCTGGGCAAAGTTGTGTATGCCATTATTAGGGGATAGGGCTTTGCATCAACAAACATGGGCGACTGCATGGGACCACACATCTACCTCCTATTCTACCCTCACTTAACACAAAGAAGCACAATGCAGGGCTGCACACTGCTGTGCATTACTTTCAGGCAACTTTCCACCACAAAACAGGTTCTACGCTGGAAAGTAAATCCCAAATAAGCATTTGGTACCAGTTTGTGTAACATTTGTGATGCAAACCTGGTGCAAAATTTTAGTAAATGTGCCCCCTGATGTGATGTTGCTATGGGAGCATGAAAGTATGCATCCAAAGCTATTAGGAAAAGGCTTTCTGGAATCAGGGGTAATATCCTTTGTAGAATCTCCTTTTTGAACGGCATTTATTTCATCCATAGATTCAGATATTTCAGATCCATTACCAAGCTGAAATCCCCCACAACACTTTTGGCACCAGAAAGATTCTTGGGTAAACTCTGTTCTTCTTCTCTTTCTGTGGGACTGAATTTACAGCTTTATTAATATCCCAGTCCTTGATATCATTTTCAAATGGAGCTCTTAACTCATTCATGTTGGCCTACAACCTGAATCTGAACGCGTAGACACAGAGGGCCTGATTCACAAAGGTAAGTTACACTTTTGATTAAGTTTACGCTTTGTAGTAAGTTTACTACTTTCAGTATTCCAATCCAATAAGCTTTATTCGACAAATCATGTCATAAAAGCATGTCACATATAATACAAACTCATTTTTAGTCATAAAACTTAGATAAAATAATTTTAAAAATAGTATAAAATGATTAATATATGTTCAACAAACGTGGACTCGATTAAAATCTGATTAAACAACAAGGACAATACATTTGATAAAATATTGGATCTTCCAAATCGGTACGTTAAAAGTTGATTTCTGATTAAAAATAAAATAAATGAATAAGCGCTCACATTACTTCAATGAGAGAAAACTTCAGACATGTGTGCCAGCCATTTATAAATCAGGTAATGTGGAGGGAGCATGATCCTATAGCCCACATCCAACTCAGGTACTTGGCTACAGCTATTGCAATACAAGGAAGGGTGTCATTACGCAGTATTCTCAGTGCTATGCTACATGTTCTAACGTCCAGAGACCTACAGATTGGAGATTGCCACGCTTTGCGCGGTGCAGTGTAGCCGGGGCACACAAAAATGACGTGGGCATAGGACTCTTCAGACTTCTCACAGAAAGGGCATTTGATATCGCCCAGGCTTGCCCATTTAGCCGTAAAAGATCTCAAGGGCAATGCCCCCACTCTAAATTGGGAGTACAACTTCCGATCATGGGTTTTAGATATGATATCCCAGTACTTCTCCAAGTTAGGCCGTGGTTTAACTGCTAAATAAGTCCCTGTTAGGGATGAGCATTCGCATCTGTTGTAACTATTGTGATACACCATATCTCAGTATCTTTCTTTTATACTCTCTTTTGAAGGAAATGGGGTGTTCATTGGGTTTTCCCATAAATTTAGCATACCCATGTTTGTCAGTGATGATCTTATTTCACGTAGCCAACTGATCTTATGGAAGGAATCCGCTTTAATTATATCCCTAAGGCCTTCAGGATATGGTAACAATTCTGGTGTACTCCAGATTCTGCGCCAATACAGAATAGGACGCAACCTGGCAAAGTCAACCAGAGCTTTACGGCCAAGATCATGCAGCAATGGTAATACTGGGGTGCTTTGTGGGAGAGCGGTGATGTTGCGCAAAAATAGGTTTTCAGCAATAGTGAGCTGTGACATATTCGCAAAACCCCAAAGTTCTGCCCCATATAACACTGAACTCACCACTTTCATATTATATGTTTGTAGGACAGGACTAACTGGCTTGGTCAGGGAAGCATTGAACTCATTTTGTAGGATACCTGACAGCTGTCGATGCTTAAGGGTAGCAGTATCTATCTGGCAACCCCATCGCATGTCTTTTCGCATGGTCACACCCAAATATGTGAAGGCGCTGACTTGTTCCAGTGGTCGGCTGTCTAGAAGTATACCTCCTTTAAATGCTCTATGTGGATTAAACGCCATGAACTTAGTTTTAGTTACGTTAATTTCCAAGCCCCGAAGGGTACAGAACTTTTCAAAAAGATGTAATGCTCGCTGTAGACCACTGGGGGTTTTGGAAATAATTACCGTATCATCGGCGAACATCAAAATGGGGATTTTAATACCTGCTAGAGCCGGAGCATCGGTAGGGATGGATGTTAGATGCTTAGCGATACCATTTATAAAAAGCTAAAATAATGTAGGGGCCAGGACACAACCTTGGCGCACTCCCTTCACAACAGGCAAGTGTATAGTAACATTTCCCTGCATTCCACAACGTATTTGGGCAAAGTTGTACTCATGGAGGCGAGCTATGAGGGATAGCAGTTCGGGCGGCATCCCCAACTCCTGGAGCACGGCCAAAAGCTTGCTCTGAGAGACCAGATCGAATGCTGACCTGAGGTCAACAAAGGCAGCATACATGCTGCCCTTGCCTAAGACCACAGTCCGCCAGTGTATTACTCTAAGCCTAAATACCTAGTCAATCGTGCTAACATGATCTCGAAAGCCCGCCTGTAAGGGAGTGAGAATATCCTGATCCTTGATCCATTCTTGAACCTTTTCTAACACAGTCGGGCAATCACTTTTTGTATGGAGTCAATTCAGTTTATAGGCATGTAATTTACTGGAAGGGTTTTATCACCTTTTTTGTACACAGGGATAATATCAGCCCCCTTCCAGGAATCAGGTATAGGTGCTCCAAAAGCAATAGCATTTGCTAATAGCAAAATATATCTATTCCATTTTGTCTTATCGTGGAGAAAGATGTCGGCCGGGAGGCTGTCTATCCCCGGCGCTTTGCCCTCCACAATTGCACAAAGAGCTGCATTAACGTCAGCTACAGTGAAAGGCTTACTGGAATGATAAATATGAGGGAGAGCTGGAGCACTAGCCTCTGCGGGGTCAGCAGCATATTGTGTTTCGAAATGGCTAACCCATTGGTCTTGTGCTACGTGATTTTGTGGCTGTGGTCGTGAACCGTCCCTGCCCCATTTCACCAATGTCCAAAACCTACAGGCGTTATTGTTAGCACATGCTATTCTGAGGTCCTGCCACTTCTTTCATCCCATTCCTTTTTTGCTTTGACTTGGGCTCTCCTATACTTTGACCTTGCTATCCGCACACTACAGGGCTCTTTTGACGTAATCGCATCCGCAAGATTACTCTGGGACATTTTACATTCATTATTAAACCAGTGGCACGGATTTGATTGGGGTGCTTTTAGCCCTACCCACTTTGATGAAAAGGGGTCGCAATTTAGAGAAAAATTTGTTGTGGGATGCGGTTCCAGCCGCGGGGGGAGCGGAGTGGAATGAGAGGACCTCCAGTTCAGCTATTGCGTACTCAGTTTCCCTGGCAATGGAGTCAAGAATATGTGGCTTCTCCAGAACCATTGCCCACTTAAGACGCCTCATGTCATTGGTGGGCATCAGGTCGCGGGTAGTGAGCGGGGTATCTGGTAAGATATGTTCCTGTGGGACCAATAGTTTGAAGGTTGAGCACAGTGGGTTGTGGTCACTCTCCAGGCGGCCACACACCTTCATGTCCAGAAGAGTATGCCAGATCTTTAGACTAATTAACATATAGTCGATGCGACTCGTGTGACGGCCATTGTTAAAAGTGTTAGCCGCATACCTATCGGAGGGAGTTCTTCCGTTTGCCGCCCGTAGACCTTTTCCCAAGCAGGTGTCTTTGATTTGAATTGCCACGTCTCTCCACCTCTTTACAGGTGTTAGCTCAAGGCTTGGAATTCCCCATTGTGCATCTTCCTCCTTTACCAGATCATGGTCCTCAATACCAAGTGGCTCAAAGGTTGGGTTAAGATCCCCCGCCACTATCACCTGGGAATCTTTAGAGAGATGGTCTAGGTGCTCATCAAGGATTGTTATGGCCTCCGATCTCTTCCCCCCACTGAGCCCTCTGGCATAGATGTTATAAATGTCAATGTTCCCATGGGGGCCCGCTGTCAGCCTGATGGCTATGATATCATTACACTGGGTTGGGAGCTCATTTATATTGTAATTTAGAGCCTGCCTGACCCAAATTGTGAGCCCCCCTGAGGGCCTTCCTTTATCTCCGCATCTCGCCTTGGTGTGGTAATTTAAGTACCCTAGCTGAAAAAGGGGCTCTACTAACCATGTTTCTTGGAAGAGACATATGTCATATTGTTCGATAAATGTATGCCACTCCGGGGATGCGCCCCTAGACTGTAGTCCAGCTATATTCCATGACAAAAGGCTTATGCTAGAAGAGGTGTAAGGTTTCTCAATTTGCTCACTATGCATTGGAGCATGCATTACTATGTCCTCCTTCCTTCCCTCCAAAACGGTGTCTTTGGGAGCTAAATTGTACAGGACTTGGTTTGGTTGGACTAATGTGAGGGGGATAGTAGTCTCGCTGACAAGTGGTAGCCTAACGTGTGTAGCTGAAACGTCAGCGAGATACCTTCAATCTATCTCCCTAAGTGGTGACGAGCTCAGACGTGTGGCTGGTTCAGGGGGATTAAGCTTAATGCAAATGCTGGAGCAAGTGAGATTTTGAGTGCGACTATCGCAGTTAACAAGGTTTTCGGCCAGATAACGATGGGGGAATGTCAGCGAGATATAGTCAAATGGTACTTCGGGTGATGTATGTCGTTTGGCCATAAGGATGTCATCTCTGATTACCGATCGACAGCCCCTGACATATCATATCCACTGTGTAAATTTGTTACGAAGAGAGTCCTCATCTTCCCTGTATGTGTTGCCAGTGCATTTAGGGACATTGGTCATGTATACGACATTTTTCATTCCTGATTTGTTAGGGGTCTCTTTAGGCGCCCGCAACCTGGTGGACCCTAGGTGGTCATGATTAATCGGGAACAGAGGTGCTGAAACGTGGAGTCTAGGATTCTGTCTAGGATTCTGGCTTGTGGGTCTTACTTTGGATCCCCTATCTGGTTCAGTGCATCCCATGCTGGTGTAACTTGTTGAGGGATTCTTATCAATGTTGCTTGCACCAATTGGGGCCTTTATATGGCAGTGGATGTCTAGCTGGCTGTTACTGCTCGTGTTCCCCGATATACTTAGGCTACTTCGGGGCTGTTCTCTCAGCAGGATTTTTACCTGCTGGATAACTGAGTGGGCCTTGCTTATGGAATCAGCTAGATTGCAAACGGAGGCCTTAAGACACTGAATTTCATTCATTATGTCAGCTAGCTGTATGGCCACAGGACTTTGTGGTGGGCTTTGTGGTAGATCCATAGGGAACCTGTCAAGTTGCCCGGTATTAGTACCCTGTCCTCTTTCAGTGCGATCTGCCTCACCTGTTGCAGCTAGGTCCTCTGCAGTGTAGGCTGCATTACTCACTGAGGCCTCCCTACGATCTTGAGAGTGAGCGGTTAGGGGGGTGGTCACTGCCTCTGTTTGCTCTATCAAGATGTCAAATCTATTTGAGCATGGAAAAACAGCCAAAGCATCCGATACAGAGTGAATAGGGGAACTAACAACAGTTGGACTCACAAGATGTGGGCTCAGGGAATCAGGGATACCGGGCCTAATGGCTGGCTTTTTTAACATATCGTGAATTCGCCTGATAGAGGGCACACTTCCCCCAACCTGCTTAGTGCTGCTGTCAGCTGTGACATCATTTTGGGTAGGGTCTAATAGGACCTCACATTCAGTCAATAGATTTTCTATTCTGTCCATTACCACCTCCCCTGCTTCTTTTCCTTTTCAACTTTTTCTTGCTTTCCTCACCCATATCGCCCTCACAAGATTTCCTTTTGCCCATTTTCGCCAGATGACAACAATAAGCCCAAAGGACAAAGTAGCGAAAATTAGTCCAGGATTGCGTCAAGGATAGACAGTCCCGTGGTTGTTAATTTAAGCAGCCAAGTCCTTAGTTCCAGTAAGCTTGCTGTGTGTACACTATATAAACATGCAAGTGAGTGTTAAGAGAAGACTATACCAGTTCGAGTACTATGGGCTAGGGCTACGTTCCCAAACGGTGCAGCAAATGCAGGCGGCAGCACGGTCCAGCATGGTCCAGGCTAGGCAGATCCAAGCCAAGGGGGGTGGCCCGACCAGTCTCTTCCTGTCGCAGGCACTGACGGGCGTGAGGTGAGACTGCGCTTTATGCGCAAAGTTAGATTTGGTGCCTCCCCCTCAGTAGCAGCGCCGGATTAGATGAGCGTTGCACCCTGGGTCTACTAATCCCCCACCAGGGTGCTCTATGGTGGGGCTAGTGTGTCTTAGGGTAAATGACCATAAAATAAGCAGCACCAACTTAAACAAGGGACAGCCTTGATAGTACTCTGAGGCAGAGTAGGAGTGGACATATAGTTCATGTCAATAATCAGTTAATAATACAAACAAGCCCTTACAACCAAGTTCAGTGAATGCTGATTAGATTTTGATTTGGTATCCAGGGACAGGGACAAAAACAGTGGGAGGGAACCAACTCACAATTTTGTTGCAGTGATCGCAGTAGTCCACAGCCAAGGGAGGTGGCCCTGCCCTGCCTCTTCAAGGCTATGAGAGGCAAGGACGGGCCCGCCCTTGGCCCGGGCTTTGCCCGGGTGCGTCCCACGCAGCGGGAGTGCGGAGCACCTTATGAGGCGTGTGTTTCCAGCTCCACCTGCTCCACTTGTGCTGGCCGCAGAGCGTTGTGGGACATGCAGTCCCCCGGCGGTGATGGAATCACCTGCAGCGGCTCTCCCCTCACTGGCGCAATCAAGCAGCAGTTCCTCTCGCATTGGGGCAAGCTGGAAGCGCTTATCCCTTGATGACAAGCTCCCCAGAGTCAACAGTTAGTTTACGCGTCCCGCGCAGTGGGAGTGCGGAGCGCCTTCTGAGGCGTGGGTTTCCAGCTCCACCTGCTCCACCTGTGCTGGCCACAGAGCGTTGTGGGACATGCAGTCCCCCGGCGGTGATGGAATCACTCACAGCGGCTCCCCCCTCACTGGTGCAATCCAGCAGCAGTTCCTCTCACGTTGGGGAAGCTGGAAGCGCTTAGCCCTTGATGATAAGCTCCCCAGAGGCATCAGTTAGTTCACTGATTCTGAGTGTAAACTTACTGCAGATGTTTAATTTACAATTCGCCACCACCGAGCAATACAACTGGCTTATTCTGGTGTGCGTGGGTGACATCCTTCCCTTAACCACTCCCTCAACATCTCTTACTCCTCCCTTAACCCATCCTTTTGAGTAGTAAATCTGCCCCTTTTCCAACCCACTCTCCTGTTTCCATCCCACATTTATGACTAAAATCATATATGCAAAAGTTATACTTTGCAGTATATACTGTAGTAATACAAAATGTACTACAAACTGCAGTACCCATGCATCTGAAGTAGATATTTTCCAATTTTCCACAAACTGCTGATTTTGAAACAAACGTTCCCTGACTCCTCGATTCCTTCTCCAAGAAATGTCCTCATTATATTAGTCAACCACTTGAGGACGCTACAGGCCACAGTTCCAACTCAAATCTTCTGAACAGGAATACCCTTACAATCCACATTGGTCTTGTAAAAATGTGTAGTTACACAATGAAATAAGCTTCTCTAGCATCAATTTTATATTTTCTTTTCAGTTAAAAAAGTAATTAAAGGTCAAATATTTACTGTTTTCACCATCCATTGAAGCAACAACCAGTTCCTACATCTCATTTCTGATTGTTATGGGTATTTTTGGCTCTATTTGGCTGTAGAAGGAAAATTATTTTTGATCATATTGCACCAGCTGAAAAAGAGCAAGGTGAACTTAAGGAGATGATTTTATTGAGGCAAAAAAGAGAATGCAGCCTCATTTCAACAAAACAATGATTTATATTTAGCCAGTGTTAGAAATGGGATTTCTGGTTGGCTAGGGCATGCGCCTAAGCCAGGCAGAAACCACCACTCTAGTCAGGGCAAGGGAGTTACACACCGCAGATAACCCTTGCTCACCCCCTTGGTAGCTTGGCAGAGCAGTCAGGCTTATCCCAGAGTCAATGTGTAATGACACAGACAAGGAGCGAAGTCTCCGTCGGCTTCGTCTCCTTCGCCCAGCCTTCTGAGACTCGGTCCCGCTTGGCTCCGCCTCCTGAGGACGTGGTGCTGCTCGGCAACACGGGAGCCCCTGGGGTCTTCCTGCCGCCGTCGCGGCTTCACTTTCCGCAGCACAGGGAAGGAGCCTGGTATTCTCCTCCCCTTCTTACTTCCTGGCACGTGATCCTGCTTAGCCCCACCTACAACCAGGCGTGGCCACACTTTCCTTCACCCTTGCCTGGCTTCCGGTTTCGTCAGGTTGCCGGGAAATGCCCGAAGCTTCTGCGGCACCACTGCACTTGTAGAATCCACGGAGACCTTGAGACAAAACCCACAGCGCTCCACAGGTGCCTCAGGTGTGAATTGATTTCCAGGCACAGCGCTCCCCACACGGTTAGCAGGGAGTGCTCTTCAACTCGAGGAAGTGAAATGTGCCCCAGGTTTCGGCAGTGAAGCGACCACCACAGGCTTGGTGGGAAAACAAAGATAAAGCGCTCGCCTGGCGCTAAGTCTCCTGACACTGCAGGGCTGGATCCCAAGCCCTGAAGGGAACGGATCAAGCAATCACCACGCGCTGAGCCCCAAAGTCACAAGGGGCAGAGCTGGGCCCAGGCAGGCCAGCTCACAGGGCCCTCCAGCAGAGGGGAAGTCCTCCTTGGGGGTTCCTCCTGGTGGCCAGCAGTCCTCTCCGTCCTCTCTTCAAGTAAGCAGCAAAAACATGGGGTCACAGCCCCAATACTTGTAGTCCACAAAGTCTTTGTTTTGCCCTGGTACAGGGCCCTGGATTCAGTCCGAACCAGTTTTGGGGGGCACTTAACAAGTCCCCATTGTTAGTGTAGGCTCTGGCCCCAGACACACCACAGGGGGCGGAGCCAGCATTGTGGAAGGCAGGCACAGTCCTATTCAGGGTCAGGTGCTACTCCTCCGACTACTCCAAATGCAGATTAGGCCTATTCAGCCTAGCGCTGACTCACCCAGCCCCTCTGGAGCCACTGCACCTCCCCAGCCCCTGTCATCCAGAGCCAGACATGCAATAGACAACAGGCAGGCACAAGGACACATAGCACACATAAATGCCCACTTCTAAAAGTGGCATTTCTAAAATAGTGATAATAAATCTGCGAACACCATTACACAGCATTTATTGCCACTATTCCAAATATACCAAACTTGATCATGCCACCCCTCTCATGTCAGGAATTACCACTGAAGCATATATCAGGGAATCCCCAATGCATTCCTATGAAAGGGCAGCCTCACAGCAGTGAGAAACCAAATAGGCTGTTTGTCACTACCAGGACATGCCACGCAGTTAAGGCACACGTCCTACCTTTTACCTACACCGCATCCTACCCATAGGGCTAGCTAGGGCCTATCTTTAGGGTGACTGATGTGTAGTAAAAGGAGAGTCACAGACGTGGCACCCACTTTATGTGCCACGCCACAGTGGCAGTAAACTGCGCACAAAGGCCCTGCAATGGCAGAGGCCTGAGACAGGTTTGAAAGGCTACTTTGGTGGGTGGCGCAAGCAGCACTGCAAGCCCACCAGTAGCATTTAATTTACTGGCCCTGGGTATATGAGATACTACTTTACAAGGCACTGATAGGTAAATTAAATACGCCAAACAGGTGTAGACCAATCTTACCAAGTTTACCATAGAGAGCACATGCACTTTAACACTGAACGGCAGTGATAAAGTGCCCAGAGTCCTAAAACCACCACCAACAGGTCAGAAAAATACCAGGAGGAAGGCAAAAGGTTCTGGGATGACCCTTCAAAAAGGGCAAAGTCTAACAGCCAGATAAGGAACTTCACCACACATATGGCGGAGTTCCTGGTCTGTCAAACCATTGATCCAACCTCTCTATTTTTAGTCGGATGAACCCTCAGGTTTCCAACTATGATTCCCTCACAAGCTCGACCGCTGGAAACCTTACACCAACAACCAGATGAAGCAGGGTCCATCAGTGTATGAACATCAGACCGCCTGCCCATTTTAGAGCACAGGGTCTGATGTGGGGTTTTTTCTGTTCAGGATTGCCAGGGAAAATCTGGCATCCCCAAATAGAAAAATAAATACGAATGACCCCACACCCTGAGAGAACACTACCAGAGTGTCAGGGGCATAAGTATTTTGATCCTTAAAAACAAACTCCCACTTAGGGAGTTTGTTTTTGAAAAACAAAAACGTTTGGTGAGCAGTCACCTCAAACCTGGTGGCCGCTCACTAAACTTTCTAAGCCTCATTAATGTTTTTTTTGCTGTAGGGCAGCGCAGCAGGCCTTGCTGCTGCGCTGCCCTACAGCAAAAGAAAAGGGCAGGAATGCGCCGTATCCTGCGCTGGCACACAATGGGCTTCTGTCCGCCAACGCAGGCACCATTGCACAATGTTGCAAGAGTGTCTGCGTTGCAGGGCTGATTATTTTTGTGCAGGAAGGGGAATCTTCCTGCACAAAAACAATCACAAGAGGCTTTTTCCTCTTTCTATGTGCTGCATGCAGCACACATAGAAAGAGGAAAAACTAGGAGAACTAAAGATATTTCTCCTTGTTGCGCATCCCTTACGCCTCCCCTGGGGAGGCGTACGTTTTTGGCGCTGCCTCACATTTACGATTTCTTGTAAGTCTGGGGCAGTGTCAAAAAGCCATGGGTGTTGCTGGGATTAGCCCCAGCAACACCCATGGAATGCCCCTTTCACGCAGTTTTCTGCGTGAAACGGGCACATATTTATAAGGCCATGAGAAGCCACGTAACGTGGCTTTACGTGGCCTTATAAATATGGCAGTGGCACATTGCGCCACTGGAACGTCAAAAAAGTGACGTTCCGGCGGCTCAAAAGTGCCGGTAGGGCCTCATAAATGAGGCCCTCTGTGCCTTCTCAGACCTACTGTGGCGGTGGCTCCTGACAATATGTAGGTCGGTATTCCATCAGGGTATTGAAGGTAATGTGCTCTGCCACCCTAACGGACAAACAATAAACAAGGCCCTAGATCTAGAAACTCAGTTAAGTGCAGAAAAGGCCATTTTTATGAATTGTACAAATTTCCCCCAAATAGAGTATTCATCGCATCTGCATGGGCCACTGTGATTACACTCCCCCTCAAACATCCATTAAGTATCACTAGTGTTAGGAAATCTGCATATTTAGCCGACCTGCAGTGAACTGTGTGTAACATTTCCTCTAACAAAAATGCAATGATCCTGACTTTGGAAACTGGATTTCACCAGTGCTTAATTTGTAAAATATTAAGTGCAAGGGCTCTGACCAGGAGGCCACTGCAGCTCGCACCACCCATTGCCCTCGTCATCGCTGCCAAAACAACTAGTAACCATCTCTCTTGCGTGTAAATGCGACAGTTCAGATTATTCCAGGTCCCCAAAGCTAAAGGAATGGTTGGGGAGGCAGGTATTATCAATTTTAATGTATATTGTAGTCCTAAATTACCGTTGTTCTGCTCATCTCTAAATTAGATGAGCAGCGCCACCATGTGGTGGACTGTTCTAAGTATAGAAATTTTGGAAAAATTGGTGCAGCAACAAGTGGCAAATTTCATTAAGAGCCAAGGCATTCTGCATGACACCCAATATGGGTTCCGAGCTGGCTTCAGCACGGAGACGGCTCTTCTGGAGGTGGCGGAGTCAGTGAGGATGGCGACGGATTCAGGGGCATCAGCTATGCTGGTGCTCCTGGATCTGTCGGCAGCTTTTGATATGGTTGATCACTCACGGCTGGTTCAGCGCCTCCAGGACATTGGTATTGGAGGTGTAGCTCTTGCTTGGCTAAAGTCCTTTCTTGAAAATCGTACTCAAAGAGTCTCGCTGCAACCCTACCTGTCTGAACCCAAAAGTCTATGGTGTGGGGTGCCCCAGGGGTCGGCGTTGAGTCCGCTTCTTTTTAATATATACTTGGCTCCATTGTTCACGCTTATAGCAAACTGGGGCGTGAGGGCAATATCTTACGCCGACGACACACAGCTGATGTTTTCTTTTAAAGATCAGGCGGCGGATTCTTTTAAAAATGTTAAAGGCTGCCTGAAGGACATAGCTCTTTGGATGAATAATAACCAACTTAAACTCAAAGCTGAGAAAACAGAGGTATTATTCTTTGGCAAGATCCAGCCACCTGCAGCGGATCTGTGGTGGCCAACGGAAATGGGCACCCCGCCCATTCCAGCAGGCACAGTAAAAAATTTGGGAGTAAAATGGGAGGCTGATCTCTCCTTCTCGGCACAGATACAGCAAGTGACAGCTGCTTTTTTCAGTAAGCTGAGACACCTGCGAAAATTCCTTCATTTGTTGCTGGAAGACTCCCGCTGGGTCATAGTTCATGCCACGGTGACATCTAGGTTGGACTATGCCAAAGGCCTATACCTGGGTTTGCCAGCATACCTAATCAAAAAACTACAGATGCTACAGAATGCGGCTGCGAGATTGATTAGACGCGTCCCATTTCGCCATCATATCTCTCCGCACATCAAAGAGTTGCATTGGCTACCAATGGAAAAAATAATCAAATTCAAAGCCCTAACGTTAGCTTTCCGGTCAGTTCATGGGAGGTGCCCCAGTTATCTGAGACAACGATTATGTATCTACAGACAGAACCGCACCCTGAGGTCCAACTCTCAAAATCTGCTTTGTACTCCGCGAGTCAAGAAAGCTAGACTTGGCGGAAGATCATTTATAGTAGGGGCATCCAAGCTATGGAATTCCTTGCCAAACCATCTACGTTTGATTAAGTCTGAACCACTATTCAGGAAGGCTGTAAAAACATGGCTTTTCAGCTCAGTTTAAACTGCTCTCTGGACCAGGACAGGACCCTGCCTGGATACTCGCGGCTGATTGTTTCTATAGCGCCGGGACACCTCTGTTGGAGGTAACTGTTCGTGCTTAACAAATGGCTTTATTATTAAGTATAGTGTTGACAATTAGGTGCCGGTGCTGAGCACCGGATACCAATTAAGTGCCAGCGCTGAGCACCGGAAGGCACCGGCTCAAATTAAGCACTGGATTTCACGTGTTAAGTTATAAAATGTATCCACGTGGAGTAGATTTCACCTATGTAGAGGAAAACGGTTTTGAAATCAACACAGTATGCTTAAAGAGAAAATTTAAGATGAGCTATTTTTCAGACACTGATGCTCAATCTGTCTCCAGCATCGCGTCATTTGTGATGAAGCTTTGGAATGGGCTCCCGCCATCACACTGTTCTGTTCCTCACAGCGCAGCATGATTGAAAGGTTGCACTGACCGACAACTACCACAGGATCACAATGATTTAACAGCATTTTACTTAGTACAGGGACATGAAATACTTCAGTTATTATACATTTTAAACATTTTCCAAAATATATTTTCGAATCAATATTGCAGATACACATCATGTGAAATAATGTTCTCTATGTACAAATTGTGTACTATTGAGGTACATTTAATTGTGCATATAATAGGTATAATTCGTTTTCTGGATAAATTAAGGAATTTATCACTGGATTTTTTTCTGTTTTTCATATCTTTCACTCCAGATGGGACCATTTAGAAACCAATTAGATCTTTTGGAAAGAATGTTTGATTATGCCTTATAGCTGATCGAGAATAATTCTCTTCAGGGGGAAATATAAGAGACTGCACTTTCCATTTAGATTGGAAAGCGTGTCGATCAGAATATGAAATCAGACCAGCTCTAGAGAAATGTTGTGCTGCCAGTGCATACATTATGCAGTATGCATTATTATACAATAGTAGCAAGTATTTCAAAGACCTTTGAAAGTCAAAGTATTTAAAAATAATTATTTCCAGAATAGGGGACTTTGCAGCAGTTGTAAGATGTGCAGGGTCTGCTAATGGACAAGAACTGATAACTAGTCTTTGTGCAGTACAACAAACCCTAGACATACGGGCATCTTGATTGCTACCACCATTACTTCTGGGGACATGAGGGTGCCTATGGAAATGGAATAAAAGTTGCCTATAACGATAATTCATAAATCTGCTACCCTTCCACAAGGTTGTTGGAACTTGCCTGTAATTAGGCACAGGAGTTATATGGATTTCAATTAAGTGAATATTTAAATGAGAGTAAGGTGGTGCTCTCGCATTGGCCAAAGCTGGAGCTAATAATTGCCAACTGGCCCATAAGTCACTCATTCCTCAAATATTAGGACTCCTGTCTTCTGTGGATACAATAAGATAAGTGAAGATTCTGACCCGTTCCACCAACGGGGCAATGCAGGGCCACCAATCGCATCCTGTGGGCAGTAGCATAGGAAGAATGGCATGGGCAGTGGCATAACTAGGTTGCCATGGGACCTAGTGTAAGACAAATAACTGGGCCGCCTCACTAAGATGACATCTCAGTCTGTCAGCTGCTCCCTACTCTCCTCAACCTCCTTTGACGGTCTGCATCTGCATATCAAAACTCATTACTATTCTCTTACACACACTATTGTATTTGCATTCTCTGCACTATATTTCTGCAAGTCAAAGCCATATCCCTAAAAAGCATTAACAAAGCCAATAGGTTTGGCCCTTGTAAAGTGCTTGCATACAAAGATATAACATGCAGGGACCCCACATTCACACTGCTACTGATGGAGCAGGGAAAATAAAATGTTTAACCCCTAACAAATTTTATAAATAATTAATAAAATGTTCGTTTAAATGTATTAATCAACACTGTATGTGTGGGAAAGGTAACACGCCAATGTGTGTGCTAAATAATCTATTAATGAATGTCCGTGTGTCTAATTATAACGTAAAAATAAATGCGTACTAATTAAAAATAAATGCATGTTTTTGTGCTTCATAGAAATAAAACGTGTCGTTGCAAAAACAATAGTGATGGTAAGTAAGGAACAGCTTAAATGTTGCTTTCTGCTAGGTAATAACTAACTGGGGTACGTAGATGACGGGAGGGAAACGAAAAGGCTATTTTTCTCTATTTTAATTATGTTTTGTTTGCCTCAAATTAGTGCTTCTAAAGTATAACCGAGTGGCGATATAAAATGGCCGCCAGTGGGAAGATGTGCGCAGGCGCAAGGGGACATGTGACACGGGATGAAATCGGAGAAAAACTAAACCTCGTGGTGTTGCTGAGAGGCTAGGATGCGAGAAATGGTCAAGGCTGATGTGACCTAATTGAACTGATAGTGTGCCGTGGTGATCAGCAGAAGACCCGTGGGAAACCAGTTTAAGAGAAAGGACAATGACTGCGGAGTTCTCGAATGTATCGAAAGAAGTTACAAATGAACTGATCGAAGCGGATGGAAACATGTCTTGAACGTGTGGGAAAGGAAATGATCCAAGGACCATTGAATCCAAGAGAACTTGATTAAAAGAATGAATAAGATGACATGCATGGACCAATGAAAGAAAAGCGTGTTATTAATGTTGCAACAATTAGTTAGCAAAGTTAGAATTAGGGTATAAGAGGGCCTACTCTTAGTGGGAGGGGTTCTTGTCAGTCGCAGTCACAGTCAGGAGCGGAGTTGGAGAGTCGTGTTGGTGTTGGTGGCTTCCAGTGCTGGGTGGTCCTGATCGATCCCTTATTGAGCGGGAGATGCTGAAAGACTGTTAGATGAGACGGGTTGCAGGTAGCTGATGCTGACGAGCTGAAGTTGCTGTTGCTGTCTTAATTTTCCAGTTGAGTATGAGAATCAGGTTATTTCTAATTCTTAAACTTAGGTTAGAAATCATTAGTCTAAATTAGGAAGGTAGGCAGGTAATTAGGGTTTTGGCTTCATGACAAAAAATTTCCTTTCTGCAATAAATTGATTATGCTTAATAAATATTTGAATTTATAAATGAATAATTGAATAAAGTTTAAATTCTTTCTCATGCTTTTAAAAATTATATAAAATTTAAGATTCTTTAAACCAAAAATGACTCAGTGGTTATTTTCCTAAATGATTGTGACATCAGTAATTGGTTATTGTGATTCAGCTGGTCTTAATCACTATGAACTAATTTCTTACATGAATGATTCATCGACAAAACAATGAGCAGGAATATCTTAAGAAATAACTAAAAGAAAGCGACAAGTTAAGGTAATAAGATATCCCGGCTCCTTCCAGCAGTACATAAATGGTGTTTTCCATTTAGTTCTCATGCTTCTCCTAGGAGTACAGAATTTCATAAAGGTATAAAGGAAATCCAGGTGTGCGTGTGTGTTAGGCGATGTTTATGGGCCCCATCGTCATGTGGATGTGAGAAAATATAGTTTGCCCCTGGATGACCTATAAGTGACCTGGGAGGAGAATAGTTTTTATTGTACGCGCTGCATCAGATTTCTTGGTAGCAGAGTTATGGTTTTCTATAGATTAGTTTAGTGATTATTGTTTATTGATTATTGATTATTTTTGATGACTAACACTATATGTTGAGTCGTGTTATGTTATATGTGAGTTTTCACGCTTCTGGGATGTAGGAAGTGGAACACGTGTGGCAAGAGAAGTCACATGGAATTTGGTACATGGTCTGAATTCATTTTGGTAATAACGCAGGTTGTGTTATGTTAGGGATTTTCTGTACGAAAAGAGAGTAATTGAAATAGCAAATCACGTTTACTTGTGAAACTTTGGCCTTAATTCTCAGGAGCCTAGTCTCCACATGTGTCTTACCCCCAGAGAAACGAGTAAATTGTTTGTTTGAAAGAAGGGTAAGGTAGAGGGAAGTGCTACTTTATCGGCGAGAGAAAATAATTCTGTGGTAGGGTAGAGGTAAGCGCTGCCTACTGGAAATACAGGATTCTTGTGTAAAAGGACAAAGCTGTCACTTTTGTTTAGCGAATCAGACTATGGAATTGTTTAATTGTTGTAACTAACGGAGAAAACAGTGAAAAGAAAATTGCCGAAGAGCAGAAGTGACGTAGAACAGTGCCGCGCTAGGATTGGATAGTGCGCTAGTCACGTGAACACAGAGCAGGAGTGACGTAGAAAAGTGCTGCGCTAGGATTGGTTGGTTCACAGACGAAGGAAATTGTTCTGATTGGTACGTTAGTGTGAGTCGCGCTGTAATTGGTCGAAGTTCGGTACACAGAACAGCGTTAGCGTAAAGAGAAAACAAATAGAAAACATGCCGTATTACGAGTATGAAAGGGAGAGAACGTCATGGACGACGAAATTGAAGAATTTCTTTAAGAAAGACAAAAAGGTTGTGACTAGAGAGGGACAAGTAATTCCTCCGCCGAAATCAGCAGCTTCACATATGATGCTGAAATATGGATATCATACGTGCATATGGTTGGAAAACTGGGCAAAGTATACGAAGAATGATGGTGCTTTAGCTTTCCCTGAGAATGGTTCATTTAGTGTAGCGGTTTTGCGAAATTTGCGAGAAAAGATGACAAATCTAGAACCTAGACCTAGACCGACACAGTTTGAAGCATTGACGGAATGGGAAGATGAGATGTATGAACGAGAGAGATTCAGAGGAATGAGAGATCATGAGTTTGTGCCTGGAAGATTGTGGGGAGTAAATCATGAGGACAGAATAAAACGATGGAGATGTGCTAACATGACAGGAGGTTTGTTTCCAGCTTTTACAGTTGAGGAAGGGACTAAGAAAAAGCGGACTGAGAAAAAAAAACATATAGAGAGAGAAAAATATATGCATGAGAGCGAAACGGATGACGAGTTGCTGGAAGATATTTTAAATAGAAATCCACCTCCGTATCAGCAGAGTTCTACAGTGGTGACACCAAATGCGCCGCTAATAGAGACTATGCGAAATAAAAGCCCGGAAAAGAGAATTGAAGTAAATAGGTCACAAGAACAAACGAGAACTTCTCAAAATGAAGGAATAGAAAGCGACAATGCAAGCGAATTATCAAGGACAACAAAAGAACTAACTGAGAAGATTAGAGAATTAACGAAAAATATGGAAGCAGTTACTGTGCCTGTAACAATAGGTCCAGTAATACCCGTTTTTGAGAATCAGAAAATTGATGAACGATCTTTGGTAATTCCCATGAGTTCACAATTTCAGAGAGAAAAGGAAAGGATGGAACGAAGTGCAAGTACAAGTAATTTGGCTAGTACTTACAGACCAAGTCCACCTACAAATTTGACAGTAAATGAGTGCAATGGTAGGAAAATGCATATGGTAACAGAATCTGCAACAGAAACCCCTGAAAAGAGTAGTAATTGGATAGAATTAAATAATACACCCATAGGTCCGACTCCTGATGAGTTAAATGAGTGGATGAAGGCATTTAAAATAAAAGAACCAGAAGAAAAACCATTAGATGTAATTAGGTTAAAAATCGATATGGAAGAATTAATTCTAGGAACAATTGGTACCGAAAAGATAAAAAATTACCAGGATGATGAAATAATGTTTCTGTGCAAAAGTATTACATGGAGGGCAAAGAATTTACATGACAAACTAGAAGAAGTAGCCAGTGAGATTGGAATAGACTTTGCGAAAGTGAAAACGTTGCAGAAACCATACAGAGTAGACTTTTGTGAAAAGGATATTGAAAATTTGAACACGGCAGGAAGGCTGACACAGATAAAGGAGTTAATTGTGTTGTTGAGAAAATGGGGTGATGTGGACAGATGGAAGGTTAGATGGACAAAGAAGAATGAGAAAACTACAGACAAAGGTTCATTGGCCTTTATGATAACTGAAAAGGAATCTGTTGCCAAAGAATATCCCATGAGAGAAACTCCAGGTGGTAGTTACGTGCATGTTCCCTGGACTAGGCAGGACATACTGTCATTTACCAATGACTTTCCAAAGTTAAGAGAGAAGCCAGTTGAGTGGTACCGACAAGTAGAGAGGTTTGTAAAAGTTTCAAAAGTGTTGTGGATAGATTTAGATGGATTGTTTGACATAGTGGTACCAACAGATTTGTGGTCAGAATGTAAGATTACAGTTGACTGGCCAACTACAGAATATCCAAGAGATCCTAAAACAGGAGCTCCAGGTCCGGATGTGATGAAGAAGTACGATAAGGTGATTACCTTTTTGAAGAATAAGATTCCTCCTAAAGAGACAGATTGGGTAAAAATCGATAGAACTACACAGGAAAGTAAGGAGTCTGTACATGCATATTATGAGCGATTGTTATTAGTTTTCAAGCAGTATAGTGGTTATGAAGAGTTGAGTGAAAAGGACATGAGTCATTTTGTATACCGATTTGTGTTTGGCCTGAAACAAGAAATAAGTGATATGATTAAACAACACATGATAAACTGGCAGAATGGAAGTGTAGATGAGGTGCTGAGGTATGCTAAGTATTGTAGTGATGAAATAGAGAGTAAACAGCGTAAGTTGAAAGAGAAGGCAATGTGGGCACAGGTGAAGGTGGCAGAAAAACAAGAAGCTCAATTGGACAATAATAATGGAAATGAAACAGGACAGAATAAAATGCGACCTAACATAGGTAAAGGAAAGGGTCAAGTGAGTCTAGAAGAGGCAAAGAAGAAATGGCCATGTCATAATTAGCGGAAAATTAGGGCATTGGAGAAACGAATGTAAGTTCCCACCAAAACCTAATCCGGAACATCAATCATTAACTCCACAGGTGCAGAATGAGGTAGTTGTTCAACAAAGTCAGGTGCCACAACCACCACTTCCCAACACTGTTAACCAACAAAGATACAGTACAGAAACAGGATTCTACGGAGGAGAGCAGGTAACACAGTTGCCGCGAGCAGCTAATATTTCTCAGTATTGGTTGCGTCAGAGTGAGGATGACCCGGATGAAAGATTCTGACGGTGCCCAGGAGAGGGGAAAGAGTGCGTGCTTGGCGCAACTCTAGAGGTAGATCAGTCTGGTCCCTTTGTGGATGGAGAAGTGAATGGTGCAAATGTAACATTCCTTGTCGATACTGGAGCTACCCGTTCTACTGTTAGATCAGTGGAAATTCCAAACCTTCCTCTCTCAGGTGAATACATCCAAGTAGTAGGAGTAGCCAATCAGCAGATTAAAACCCCACTTACTGAATTGGTGGAAGTAAAAATTGGTTCTTTTAGTAAAATGCATAAATTTGTAGTGTGCGATTGTAGTCCTGTAAATCTTTTGGGTCGTGACCTCTTGTGCAAGATGAATTGCACAATTTATTGTACGCCAGATGGAATTGGATTTCAGACTTCAGATGAAGATGTTTTGTATAAAGTAACTTTGATGAATCAGGAACCTGAAACGAATGGTTTGTTTCCTGCATTTGATGCAGAAAAACTTCCAGAAGAACTAAAAAGTGCAGTAAAAGAAAGTGTGTGGGATTTTACAGGAGAAGACATTGGATTAATGAAAGAAGTTGATCCCGTAAAAGTGACAGTAAAAGAAGGGACAACTTACCCGAATACGCCACAGTACAAATTAACTCCAGAAATAATTGAAGGAATAACTCCTGTGATAAATAAAATGATTGAACAGGGAATTCTAAAAGAAATAATGAGCAGTCCATGTAATTCACCTATTATGGGACTGAAAAAGCCAAATGGAACATATAGAATAGTACAGGATTTGAGAAAGATCAACAAAATAGTTGTGCCCTGTTGTCCAATAGTGCCAAACCCTGCAGTAATTCTATATCAAATTCCACATGAAGCTGAGTGGTACACTGTGATAGATTTGTGTCACGCATTTTCTCTATTCCTTTGCATCCAGAGAGCCAGCCATTATTTGCGTTTCGGTTTGGAGAGCGTATTTTGGCATGGTGCCGAATTCCTCAGGGGTATACAGAAAGCCCCTCAATCTTTAATCAGATTCTAAAGAAATCTCTGGAAGATTTGAAAATGCCAGAAAAGTCAGTGATGGTGCAGTATATCGATGACCTATTGGTGGCATCAAAAACAAAAGAAGCCTGTGTAAGTGATACAATTGCTTTACTGAACCATCTAGAGAAAAGAGGACATAAAGTGTCTCCTTCAAAATTACAGTTTTGTCAGAAAGAAGTCCAGTATTTAGGGCATAAAATTGAGAAAGGAGTGCGAAAGATAGCGACAGAAAGAGTAAGAATGATTCAAGGAATGAGAGCACCAATGACTCAAAGAGAGGTAAGAATGTTTTTGGGAATGGTTGGATATTGTCGACAGTGGATAAGTGGTTTCTCTTTGATTGCAAAACCATTACAAAAATTGACCAAGAAAGATGTAAAAGACCCTTTTGAGTTAAACAAAGAAGAAATGAAATCTTTCAAAGAATTGAAAAAGAAACTGTGTGAGGCACCTGCATTAGGCATGCCTGATTATGAGAAGGATTTTGAGTTGTACTGCAGTGAAAGAGATGGATGTGCGTTTTCAGTACTGGTACAAAAACATGGTACGACGAAAAGACCGATTGCTTATTTTTCAGCTGTTTTAGATCCTATAGCAAAAGCATTGCCTGGATGTCTGAAAGCAGTTGCTGCTACTTGTGTAAGTCTGGAACAAAGTGAAGGTATAGTGATGGGGTATCCACTGAGAGTATATGTTCCCCACTCAGTAGAAATTCTTTTGACAAGAACAAAAACACAGTACATGACACATAGTCGGCTGACTAAGTACGAAAAAGTCATCTTGAGTGCTGAAAATGTGACCATAGATAGATGCATGAATGTAAATCCTTCAACATCATTGCCAGATGAGGAGAGTATAATTGAACAAGACGAAGTAGATCATGATTGTCTGAACGTGCTGGAATATTGCACGAAACCAAGAGCTGACATAAAAGATGAACCGTTAAAGGAATCTGATTATGTCATGTTTGTGGATGGCTCATGCTTGAGAACAAAAGAAGGAGTTTTAAGCGCAGCTTACGCAGTGTGCACAGTGGCAACTGTGATGGAAGCGTCTTGTCTGAAAGGAATAAGGTCTGCACAAGTTGCGGAACTGATTGCTTTGATTCAAGCATGTAAATTAGGAAGAAATGTACGAGTCACGATTGTGACCGATAGCCAATATGGTTTCGGCATCGTACATGACTTCGGTCAGATTTGGTCACAAAGAGGATTTTTGACATCTGCAGGAACACCTATCAGAAATGGAGATTTTGTTAAAAAGCTGCTTGAGGCGATACAGTTGCCTAAACAAATCGCTGTAGTGAAGTGCAAGGCGCATAAGAAAAACGAAGATTACATAGCCGTCGGCAATAATTATGCCGATGAGATTGCTAAATATTGTGCAGAGAACATGGTGTCCATGAACAAAAATAGAGAAAGGGAGCATGTCTCTTGTCCTTTGCTTTTACTAATACTGTCGAGACATGGGATGAAGTAAGGCAGTTACAAGAAACTGCAAGAGATGAGGAAAAAGATTACTGGATAAAAGCAGGATGTAGAAGACAGGAAAATAATGGTGTGTGGGTATACAGAGATGAAAGACCAGTTATGCCTGATAGCATGATTGCAGACATGGCACGGATGTACCATGGACAAGCTCATATTGGGAGAGATGCAATGATCAGACTTTTTAGACAAACCTGGTTTAACCCAAAATTCAGAGCCATTGCTGAAAGTCTTTGTCAAAGATGTCTTATTTGTCAGCAGTTTAACCCAGGAAGGAAAACAGTAGTGAGTCTAGGAACAATAGGACGAGAAGGAGGTCCATTCACTAGGATGCAGTTGGACTTTATAGAGATGCCCCCTAGTAACAGACTAAGATATGTTCTGGTGGTCGTCTGTTTGTTCTCTCGTTGGGTGGAGGCATACCCCACAAGAAGGAATGATGGAACAACAGTAGCAAAACTTATGCTGCGAGAGTTCATTCCAAGGTATGGTTTTCCAGTCACGGTTGAGACAGATAGAGGAACACATTTTCAAAATGAGTTGATCCAATTGATTTGTGAAGCATTAAGTATTAAACAAAAACTACATTGTGCTTACAGACCAGAGGCTTCTGGGGTAGTGGAGCAGATTAATGGAACAATTAAAAACAGGTTAGGAAAAATGTGTCAAGCTACAGGACTCAAATGGCCAGATGCACTGCCTCTTGTTCTGATGACCATCAGAAGCATCCCTGAAAAGAAAACTGGACTCAGTCCTCATGAGATGATCATGGGACGAGCAATGAGACAAGCACACGTACCTGTCAACAAGTTATTAACTATAACTGATGATCTAGTACTGGATTATTGCAAGGGACTGGCTGATGTGGTGCGTTCTGTGTTTCATCAGGTTGGACCGGATGCGACCACTCTTGAAAGAAAATCAGCCCACGACTTGAATCCAGGAGACTGGGTCCGTATAAAAATCCACAGGAGAAGAAACTGTCTAGTTCCTCGCTGGGACGAACCACGACAGGTAATCCTAGTAACAACGACTGCAGTCAAGTGTGCAGGAGTGAAGAACTGGTCCATGCCAGCCACACAATCAGAGTTCAAGAACCTACTGATCGACATGTGAGTCGACGTCTGGAAGTGTGGGATAAAAGTTTAACAGCTGGGACAACAAGGATAAGAGAAAGGGTGCCAGAACTTGAAGATCGACCTGAAAGTCGACATCTGGAAACCCCAACGGCAAACACCTCTAGAGAAGAAGAGGAACAAGAAGAAGAAGAAGAAAGAAATTCAGAAGTTCCAGAACCTGAAGATCGACCTGCAAGTCGACATCTGGAAATATCTGACACAAGTTCAGGATCTGATGATTCAGTCGCAAACTGTGAAGAATTCCGAAAGAGAACTTGGGGTTATAAACCAATTAGAGAAGAAACTGAGCAAGAAATTGAACTAGATGAACAACCAAGTACAAGTTATGGTGGAAATCCTTCAGAAATAATATTAATAGATGAAGTAGGGAAAGAAGTACACAAAAAGTTAGAGAATCGAGAAGAACCCCGAGGAGCAATAGGGATAGATAGAGAAACTGGAGAACAGGGAAATTTAGAAGTAGAAAGGGAGAAAAACACCAAATCGGAAGAACACCGAGGAGGGACAGTAATAAGGGAAAACAAGAAGGAGAAGACAGATCCACCAGTAGGAGATGACGAGATCATAAGTTTCAAAATAAGAGACAATAGTGAAACAGTTGAAACAGAAACTGAAGAAAGTGGAGAAGAGGAAAAGGCAAAAACTGAATCAAGAAAAAGAAATTGGAAATCAGAAAGAGAAGAAAAAGAAGGTGAAGCCAAAAGGCCAAGAAAAGGAGATAATTGGCCCAACAGCTATATAAGAAAATTGAGATATAGAATAATAAGAACTGGAGACGAAAGTGCTGAACAAGTGAATGAAGTAACAAGTCAAAAGGGACAAGAAAAACCAAGTGGAAAACGATTGCAAAAGTCCAAAAGAACGAAGAAAGTGAATGCAAAGTATAAGTCACCTGAGTGGCTGTATATTGCACTGACAGATTACAAAGAAGAAGAAAACACTCACGAGAACCAGAGACTGAGAAGTCGGATGGGAAAAGGTGAGATGCAACAAACTTGAAGTGAAGACTTATAGTGCTTCTGCCGGACATGACAATTTTACTGGATGTGACAAATCACCGGATGTGACAACGAAAGAATTCTGGAGAGAATTAAAAGAAAGTACCAAGCAAAGACTTTTTGAAAGCAGAGTGGCATCTAAGTCATTTCTGAGGTGTAGTGACACAATTTTCTGAAACTTAACAAATAGAAAAAGCAAAATGGAAAATAATAGGGATAGAAGAGATAAATGTGAGTTTATAAAAAGATGGTGCAAAACGTGCTGCTTTTGTACAGGGTTATTAATGACCATATGGATAGTTTTAGCAATCACAATTCCTATTAGTTTAGCTGTGATAGAAGCAAAGAATGATACTAAACCAGAAAAAGAGACTAATATTAAAGAACCAGTTATTTTAAGAAGTAGTGCAGAGTTACATAAGGATAAGTCAGTAACAGACTTTTCTAAAAATGTTTTTACAAAATTGTTGTACGAATATGTAGAGACAATGGATGTTAGAGATTGTTATGTTTGTATGCAGTTGCCTGCATCAGTGTCAGAAAGTGTGACTTATCATCACCTACCTCTAACTTATGGAATAACATGTAGTGTAATTGCAAGTTTATTTTATAAAACAGGTAGATTAGAATCTTATTATACTGACATAGATAAGATTTTTGCAAACATTCCAGTAGTACCAGAACTTAACAAAGTAAAACCAGCAAAGGTTTTAGGAGAATTCTTTCTAGAACATAGAAAATTAACCTTAGAAGAAATAGTTAGTAACAACCTTACCTGTGAGTTAAAGAAAGAAGAAAAGGTATTTTTAGAAATGGTTGAAGAAAGAAGAATGACATTTCAAAAAGAAGCAATAAAAGAGGAAGGAACACATCTATGGACGTTTGAGGAAGGAAATCATGAAGGGAAAAGATAAATGCAGCAATGACATTAGATTGGCCGCAAACAGGAAAGTTGTGTATTAGGAGAAATAAGACAGTCTATGACAATTACTTTGTAGGTTCCAGTATCTGCCATGACAATTATCAAATTCTGGGAGGTTGGGGATTCAAAGGTGGAAAAGATCCAATATTTCCAGGTATCTATTATATTTGTGGGAATAGAGCTTATTACAGGTTACCGGACCATTGGTATGGAACTTGCTATGTAGGCCTGGTCTTTCCAAAAATCTTTCACATGGACAGAGAAGAAAAGGGAACATACAAGATGATTAATAGTTTTACACGTAGAAAGAGGGAAAGTTTTTCAGAAATTGTAGGTGATATTTTTGGAGCATTGATACCAGCAGTGGGAATATCTTTGAATGCATTTAAAATTCGGAAGTTATCCACAGTAGTAGATCGTTTGTCTACAGATACTGCGGGAGGGTTCTTAATGGTAAATACCGAAATGGTTGCCATGAGAGCTATGGTGATGCAAAATCGGCTTGCCCTTGATATTCTTTTGGCAAAAGAGGGTGGAGTCTGTGGAATGTTGAAAGTCCAACATTGTTGTACTTACATTCCTGATAAAAGTGAAAATATACAGAAGTATATTACAAATATTACAAATTTGCACAAAGAACTAGTTCCACTGGAGGTTGAAAGTGTTTTGGGAAAACTTGGTAGAGGGTTTTCTTCAGTAGCAAATTGGTTAACCAGAATGAGTAGACTAATGATAGGGAAAGTTATAATAATAGCAACTGTAGTAATATTATTAGCCATGGTGTTGAAAATAGTAATAACATGTATAAAAAGAAAAGTAAGACAAAATAAGATGAAAAGAAATAACAGAATAATGAAAGAAAGAGAGAGAGAAATGGGTGAAATTGAGTTGGAGAAAATGAAAGAAAGCATGTATAAGGAGACAAAAAGACAAGATGAAGAAGAAACAGATGTGTAAATAACAGAAAGCAAAGAACAAAAGACATGCTGCCTGAAAAGAAGTATAACTTGGTTTTATGTGGTGATTTAAAAATCACCAAAGGGGGAATTGATGGAGCAGGGAAAATAAAAATTTTAACCCCTAACAAATTTTATAAATAATTAATAAAATGTTCGTTTAAATGTATTAATCAACACTGTATGTGTGGGAAAGGTAACACGCCAATGTGTGTGCTAAATAATCTATTAATGAATGTCCGTGTGTCTAATTATAACGTAAAAATAAATGCGTACTAATTAAAAATAAATGCATGTTTTTGTGCTTCATAGAAATAAAACTTGTCGTTGCAAAAACAATAGTGATGGTAAGTAAGGAACAGCTTAAATGTTGCTTTCTGCTAGGTAATAACTAACTGGGGTACGTAGATGACGGGAGGGAAACGAAAAGGCTATTTTTCTCTATTTTAATTATGTTTTGTTTGCCTCAAATTAGTGCTTCTAAAGTATAACCGAGTGGCGATATAAAATGGCCGCCAGTGGGAAGATGTGCGCAGGCGCAAGGGGACATGTGACACGGGATGAAATCGGAGAAAAACTAAACCTCGTGGTGTTGCTGAGAGGCTAGGATGCGAGAAATGGTCAAGGCTGATGTGACCTAATTGAACTGATAGTGTGCCGTGGTGATCAGCAGAAGACCCGTGGGAAACCAGTTTAAGAGAAAGGACAATGACTGCGGAGTTCTCGAATGTATCGAAAGAAGTTACAAATGAACTGATCGAAGCGGATGGAAACATGTCTTGAACGTGTGGGAAAGGAAATGATCCAAGGACCATTGAATCCAAGAGAACTTGATTAAAAGAATGAATAAGATGACATGCATGGACCAATGAAAGAAAAGCGTGTTATTAATGTTGCAACAATTAGTTAGCAAAGTTAGAATTAGGGTATAAGAGGGCCTACTCTTAGTGGGAGGGGTTCTTGTCAGTCGCAGTCACAGTCAGGAGCGGAGTTGGAGAGTCGTGTTGGTGTTGGTGGCTTCCAGTGCTGGGTGGTCCTGATCGATCCCTTATTGAGCGGGAGATGCTGAAAGACTGTTAGATGAGACGGGTTGCAGGTAGCTGATGCTGACGAGCTGAAGTTGCTGTTGCTATCTTAATTTTCCAGTTGAGTATGAGAATCAGGTTATTTCTAATTCTTAAACTTAGGTTAGAAATCATTAGTCTAAATTAGGAAGGTAGGCAGGTAATTAGGGTTTTGGCTTCATGACAAAAAATTTCCTTTCTGCAATAAATTGATTATGCTTAATAAATATTTGAATTTATAAATGAATAATTGAATAAAGTTTAAATTCTTTCTCATGCTTTTAAAAATTATATAAAATTTAAGATTCTTTAAACCAAAAATGACTCAGTGGTTATTTTCCTAAATGATTGTGACATCAGTAATTGGTTATTGTGATTCAGCTGGTCTTAATCACTATGAACTAATTTCTTACATGAATGATTCATCGACAAAACAATGAGCAGGAATATCTTAAGAAATAACTAAAAGAAAGCGACAAGTTAAGGTAATAAGATATCCCGGCTCCTTCCAGCGGTACATAAATGGTGTTTTCCATTTAGTTCTCATGTTTCTCCTAGGAGTACAGAATTTCATAAAGGTATAAAGGAAATCCAGGTGTGCGTGTGTGTTAGGCGATGTTTATGGGCCCCATCGTCATGTGGATGTGAGAAAATATAGTTTGCCCCTGGATGACCTATAAGTGACCTGGGAGGAGAATAGTTTTTATTGTACGCGCTGCATCACTACCCTCACATAAGCACAGGCATATGCCTCACTCTACGCGCACACAGGCCCAACTTCCAACCTTTAGACCACATGCCATGCACTCACTAAAGACAATGTTAATCCTGCATTCTCACATGCACATCTGTCACAATTCACTCACTGAACATGGCGGCTATCCTGCACTCATACAAGTACACTGCTAACGCACAGGTACACAGCTCACTAGAAAGGTGAGAGTTTGGATAGATGGTGGCATAGGAGGCACAGGTTGAGTATCTGGTGCAGAGAGCGACTAGTACAATTCCAAGCTGTTGAGGTAAGCTACACTGAAGCCCGCATGTCCACTGAGGTTATCTAATCCCCCACTAGCCACACATGGACCAGCACTGCAGACTATGTTAGCCTGATGTTTGTGGAATTTTGCGGAGAAGCATCTTGGCATCATAAAAAGCCCCACGCACCGTCTAAAAAACAAGGTTGTTAGGTTGTTCTTTTCTTTGTAGCACAAGCATACGATAAAAAAAATAAAGAAAACTAAAAAATGCTAACTGAATGTGAAGGGCATGTGCTTCAGTTAAAAAGTAAAGCTTTGCACTGGTCTGCCAACTTAGAATAGTAAAGAATGCATGCAGAGTATGCATACTACCATTTCAAGATGGTGTCATGGTTTTGAGGCTTGCAGCAGTGACTCCTGGTGCTCTGAATAAGAAAGTTTTGGTCCAGTGGCAATGGCAGCACTGCTGCCCGTAATCCTATTACTCAATTAGCACTGGTCTGCATTTGCATGAGCTACTGGGGGATGAACTTAAAGAAAATATCTCTAGAATTTGGACTACTCTGAATGCATAGAAACACAGTATGTACACAAACTACTGTTACTCGGGCTGCCTGACATCCTAAAGACAAGCAGTTGTGTACTAGGCAGAGCCAAACATTGGCAACAAAGACAGTAACTGAAGAGGGCTGATCCACTGCCCAATTGTATGTTTGCTGTTCTGAAGAGCTGAACTAATACGTGATTGACACTCTGTTTCTTAATTGGGCTTATCCAAAGCAAGTTTTCTCTAAGCAAGATTATGAGGCTGGTGAGACAGCTAGAACAGTCGTTTTTTGTAAGACCAAAAACACACAGAAATAGAGCACAAGGAGCAGGGGTGCAAGAGGTCCTTGACTCACATGCATAAGACATACAGCACTGGTCAAAAGCATCACAATCTTCCCTGGAAGACACTGAACAAGTGTGGTACTGCAGGACGAGTGCAAGTTTCTTTCAAAGACATTGAACGAGTATGCTACTGCAGGGCTACCCAGTGCAAGCTTCCTTCAAAGACATTGAATAATTATGCTACTGCAGGACCAGTCAGTGCAAGCTTCTTTCAAAGACATGGAACAAATGTGGTACTGAAGGGCCAGTGCAAACTTCATTCAAAGCCATGAAACAGGTGGGGCACTACAGAGTCAGTGCAAGCTTCTTTCAAAGACATGGGACAAGTGTGGTTCTCAGGGCAAGTGAGAGCTTGCTTCAAAGACATGGAACAAGTGTGGTACCATGTAAGCATCCTTCTAACACACGGAACAAGTATGGTATTGCAGAGCCACTGCAAGCTTCCTTTGAAGTGTGGCACTGTGCAGCGCCATTTAATGCCTCCCTTAGATACAAAGAACAAGCAGGATTTCAGATTTGGTGTAAGTGTAAGGAACAGCACTGGGGTGTATGGGTGCAAACTTGACTCATGTGCATTGCAACATTTCCACACACAAAACAGGTATGGTGCCGGACAGGAGTACACGCTTCCCTCCCACCCATAGAATACATACCTATTTGGTCAGAAACAATCCAAGCTTCCCTTGCATGCACAGAACATGGACAGCATCTGCAGAAGCAGTACAAGCTTGTGTGTAGCACTTGGCAGCAGTGTAAGTTCCCCTCACACACAGCACATGTACAAGATGGTTATCAGTGGTGCAAGGTAAAATATCCTCACCTACAAATCAGGTATCACACTGGCAGCAACATCTAAGCTTATTTCAGGCATATAATACCCAGAATAAAGTATAGAGGTGAGTGATCCACTGAAGGCTCAAGTCAGATGCCAGATGCCCTCTTGAGCCCTCAAGGTCAAAATGCGCTGAGCTTTCTTGCGATTTCTGTTGCTACCCAATGATCTACCCTCATTCACTAAGAACGAAAGACAAACTATTACACTTTGCTATCAAACAGGAGCCAGAAAAGGATGCCAATCTAGTGGCTGAATTACACAGTGTGAAACCAGAAAACCTGGGATCAATCCTGGCTTGGCCACCTGATAAAATTGTGTGATCCTAGGCAATTATTCGACGTTATTGTGCCTCCTATTTCTTTCATTAATGCATATTGGAAAACCTTGAAATACATGAAGATGTGTGCTGGACAAAAATCTCTGTTGTGTTTGACTTAATGGACGATAATGTTCCTCTGTGTAAAAAAATATATAGCCCACATACAGGGTGCATGTGACAACTAATTTGCCTCTTAGTTCACTAATGGTATTGTCGTCAAAGTAGGGGTCGGGGCATGAATGTTTCTAGGTTCGTGTTTAAAAACGATCACTTTTAGGAAAAGCTGCTCAATGCAGTGATCTAATCTGATTCACCAAGGTGAAATGCTTGCCAAAGAAATATACTTTTTTGAATTTTGAAGTCACCCTGGGCTCTTAGAGCTAAGACAGACCCTTGACACGGCTCTCCCTGTTTTTTTTTTGTTGGCTTGCCAATTTTTACTACAGTACTGTTGATAACAGTTACTCTAGTTCCCCCTCTTTCAGTATGTTGCTTTGGGGAGCAACATCTTGTTTTCTGAGATTCTGTTTGGTTTCCACAGCTCTCAGAAGGATAAATATTCATACTTCTGGTTTTAATGAGGAAGAATTTTGCATTAGCGACACCAAGAAGATGTTTTAAAGATACCTGTGCATCTTTGTAGCATAAAATTAAACAAACAACACTCAAAGTATTCCCTTTCCCAGTTCCAGCACTCTGCCTCAAGTAAGTCAATTTTGTTTACTAACTGCCATCCTTTGCCGACCATCCGTCAGGCTGAACGCAGCGATTACTGTGATTGTATTGTCTTCAGAAGACACCAAGTAGTATGGACTAACTTCTTCTTTGACCGTCGCTGGTGTCAAATAGTCAAGGCTGAATGGCGCACTCTGCATTTATAAGAGTGAGCATGTGCACTCTTCTGCCATTCAGTACATGCGCGATGAGGCCTTTGCAGTGCCTCTACATGTGCTTAAGTAGATTCTGCTGCTCTGAGTCTGACTCCTGCAGCTGAGGGAATTAGATGGAGGTAACAGCAACCCCCCAGTGCTGTAGGCAATGAACTCATAGGGATTCTGAAAAATCCAAGCATCACACAAAGAACAAGTGCCACAAATGTGCCATGCCCTTTAGCAGGAGAATGGTAACAGTGTAGTATGTAGCTGGTGTTTCATTTAGGAGCATACTGTCACAAATATATTACTAAAGCACGGTGGAGTAGCCCCTGTTATTGACAGACAGCACATTTTCCATTGACATGAACACTAAATTTGCACAGACATAGGGGCATATTCTCAAGGAGTTATCGCCGAGTTACCGGCACTACATCGCAGCCAAAGTCGCGATAAATTTATCACCCCATTCACAAGCCGGTGCTAACAGCCCATAGCACCAGTTTACCCGCGATAGCAGCCGCAAAAAACATCGCCACAGATGACACCGGCAACTATCGCTAATGAGATGCAGAGTAGGCGTTCCCCTGCAAAAAGCCGCGTCAACACCACACCGCAACATTCTCAACGTCCAGGTAGATCGGCTATAAGTCCACAAAACATGCGATATGGCGCGTTAGCAGCAGGAAACTAACACCTGCTCAGACCTGGTGTAAAGTCGGACGGCAGCCGGCACCAGAAAAGGGAGCCCAGCCCACAGCCACACCTGAAGGAGAACAGATGCCATGGAGCTACTCATCATGCAGCTCGGAGCCCCAAAAGGGCCACAACACCCACCGCCACCAACCCCAGGCCCGCCACCACCCCCCGGATGCCCCCCGCACCACCCTCCCTGACCACCACAGAGTCAGCGCAGACACAGACCGCGGACATTCAGAAAACGCACCAGCCTCACAGACATGACACCAGAGTATGTCATTGCCCACTACAGGCTCAAAAGGACAACCATCCTCCGCATCCTGAACATCATTGCCCAGAGGCTGACTGTACCAACACAGCGGACAACCAACATCCCTCCGCAGACAAAGCTGCTGGCTGTGCTGCACCTGTTGGCCCCTGGGACATTCCAACCAACAACCGCCAGAGTCGGAGGAGTCTCACAGCCAGCCCTATCAAAGTTCCTCACACCTGTCTTGGATGCCATCATCAGCTTGGTACCCCAGTACCTATACTTCCCCCACACTGCGCAGGAACAGCTGGAGACCAAGCAAGGATTCTACGCCATAGCTGGATTCCCGCACGTGCTGGGGGCAATAGACTGCACACATGTCCTACTTGTGCCCCCTGCCGACACTGCACACAATTACCGCAACAGAAAGCACACGCATGCCATCAATGTGCAGGCAATAGTGGACCACCGGGGACTCTTCACCAATGTCGTCGCCAACTACCCAGGCAGTGTGCATGATTCATACATCTTTCGACAGTCCATCATCAACCGGCGCTTCCAGGATGGCACCTACGGAAATGCAGTGCTCGTTGGTAAGTACCAAATGAACACACCACACACCTCAACTCCACAATCATACAACTCACAACTCTGGGAATGCACACGTCACAACCCACATACAACATGCCCACCCACCAGACACGACAGCACAACTCACCGTGGGAACCTGGCCTAGCCATGTACATGAGCCATCAACGGCATGGCACCTCAGCCACACATTAGCAGAATGTGGGAAGAGGGGGGAACCAGGCATGTGCATAGGAGGCGATGTGACCGATGAATGGGACTGCACACAATGCCAAGTGTGGCGTGGATGTGTTGGACAGACTGCAGTATGCAGACCACACACATATCCATGTCGACATACACCGCTGGTGTTTGGTGTAGTGGACAGTGGACGCAACCATGTCACCCTAGCCAGTGGGGGAGATCAAGGAAATGTAGCTTGTTACGTCCCCCCCTGTAAGCGTGAGAGGAGTGGGCTGGCCCGGCGTATGCCAGGTCAGCGTATGGTTGTGAATAAAAAGCACGTAGCCCTAGGCGTGGTCCTCTTCCGGAATGCCCAACATCCCTGCCAGGGCGGCACCTCACACCCCACCACAAGGCCTACACCGTGAGCGGTGTTGCCTGGGATCCTGTGCGCCTGCTGCACCCCGGGCCGCTGGTCCCCGAAGCCGTCATGGCCACCCCTGCGCATCCAGGCATCACTGCTCACCTGCAGACACCGGCGTGTGTCAAAGAGGGCCCACCACATGCCGGTGCAAGCTCCAAGCCCGAGGCCCTCAACCTTGGCAGACTCCTCGGACCATCACGGCCCCCGCGACACAGGCCCGCGGAACTCCTTTCTCGTTGACGTACTCCACCGGCATACACAGCGGACAAGTAGGACACACATTTGGAACTGAGTCTTGATTTCTACATAGCAGAGTCCATGTCATTGTACAGGCCTCATCGCAGACTGCATCCCCTTCCAGCTCTGGCGCCACTGAGTGTGTGCCCTGAAGTCCATGGGCAATCTCTGTTCGGACGTCGGTGGTGTCTGAGCCCATGGGCTGGAGGCTGTCTTCATCTACATGTAGCTGATACTGACAAGGTGGAAAAGTGGGGTCTGTAGCATTCAACTCCACCATCTGCCTGTTCCTGCTTGCTTCTGCCCTCTGCATCATGCCCTGAAAGGACACCTTCCACGGTCCTCCGCAACCCTCAGCGAAATTCCCCTTGGACATCAACGAGTACACGCTCAGCTCGCGTGGCACTACCTCAGTGCACCGCAAATCACCGTCCCGTGGCGGTGTGCCTAAGCCAGCCGCTGTGCATCCGGGGCCACAAACTCTGTGCTGCTCAAGTCAGGGACCCATGATGTACATACCTTGTACTGCTGATTGTCTGCTCACTGTTGTGGTCTTTGCCAGCACCAACCAACCCCTGAGTGGTGGCTTACACTACCCAACACCCATCCAGCACAGGCGTCACTGGAGATGTGAGCCTGGCAATAAAAGGGGCCGGGTGCACGTGCCCGTGGCCAGTCCCACGAACTCACTCAGTGTGTCCGTGTGGTTATTATGTATGCATGAGGGACCGGGGTCATTCCACATAACATTGTGCTGTGTACAGCGTGCGCATCCATGTCACCGCAGGCAGTGGTGTAGAGCTGGGACATGAAACCGTGTCGTACCTCCCTGTGAGCGTAAGCGGGGTGGACAGGCGTATGACGGTACTGCGTAGGGGTGTGGCTACTCCACACGTGGATCTGGATGTGGTGCAGTGTAGGCCTTGCCAAGGATGTGGCTGATGCGTGTGTCTCTGTTGTAGTGTCTGCGCCACCCGTCCCGCAATCGACAATGTTGCCATGTGGCATGTCCCCGGTGTGCGTGCTCGGCCAAAGGGGTACATGGGGGAGGGCATGCCCGCTCGGGGTCCGGGATCACACATGCCAACTGTTGTGTGTGTCGCTATTATCGCTGCATGAGCCAAAGATGTCCCCCCAACTGCATGTCGGATTCAGCCAGGCAGGTGCTCTACATCTGTGTCAGCCCTGTCCTTGCAATGGGCCGACGCACACGTGGCCGGCCACATTCTGCGCAGCATCATCACTGTGTCATAGTCAGGCTTGTGGACATGCGCAGACAGGCATGACAATGGTGTGCCGTAGGGGTGCATGTGATGCAATCGCGCTGCACACAATAGTGAATGTGCTCGGGGGGTGAGGTGCAGCAGTGAGGCTACGTAATACACAGTGATGCCGCTCATTAGCAACACGCAGTACATGTCATACGGGAATCACTAAGTCACACATATCACACACCAATGAACCAGTGAGCCTGCCAACACATCATGCAGTATGTAGTCTTGACTCATGTCTCTCTGCACTGTCACAGGTGACCAAGGATATGCACTCTGCGCTTGGATGATGACACCCCTCCGAGCCCAAAACACACAGCCCCAGAGGCAGTACAATTTGGCCCTCAAACGCACCAGGGGCATCGTGGAGCGCACATTTGGCGTGTTGAAGTCACGTTTCAGGTGCCTGGACGTCACAGGTGGAAGGCTCCTGTACAGCCCAGGCCTCGTGTGCAAGATGATCGTTGCATGTTGTGTGTTGCACAACATATGTGCACCCAGCAGAGCCCCATGGATATGAGTGCCAGATGCACCGGACGATGATGATGAAGATGAGGCAGGTGGACCACACCCCACTGCAGCCGCAGCAGGAATTGCCCATAGGGACTACATCATTGACAATTTCTTCTTTGGTTGACGTCACATTGTGAGGGTCCTTAGCAGTAATGGCACAGTACGTTGACTGACCACAGGCACAGCATGTGCTAATAAATGCATTCCAAAACACATTCCCTGCGTGCATGTCACTCATCTGTATAGGCACTTCACTCAGACACGTGTGGGTGCGACATGTTGTGCTAACAATTTAGGAATTTGTTAATGGATGGTGGGTGTGTGTCCCCTGTGCAGTGAGGCTGTTTAGGGTGTCACGTATTCGAACTGCCAGTTCTGTGTGTCACAGTTGTTACGGTATCCCACTCTTCGGCGTTTCACATGTGTCCCAATTCATTCCATTTTGGCTGTCATTTGTGGCCTACAGGTCACAAGAGGGCTTCTTTTGGGCTCTGATATGTGCCGCCATGATGCAGGGATGCACCCTGTGACTCAAGCCCCGTGACATGGGCGACGTACGTGGGAGTTGTCACTGCGCCTACATTGGTCCATGCTTTCATTATTGGTTGGTCATGGACATGGCACGTCGGTGTGAAGGGGGTGTTGTTTGTCCCTCTGCAATGTGAAGAGGAGATGCGGTTTCACAGTGTGTTCCATGTTTGTTTCCGCATTGGCGCATGTTACATACTGAATGCATGTCAATGTACATTGTGGCTGTTTGTGGGGAACTGCCTATCTGATTTGGACAATGGTCATTTGTTCTGCGTCACAGCTGTGGGGTTGTGCTCGTACGTTGTCATCTCACCGTTTGTTTGGTCTGCTTTTATGGTGCATTTTCCCGCCAGACGCGAGTGAATTGCAGGCCTGTCGCTGGTTTTTGCTGCTTTTTGTATCGCGCTTGGCCTCATCGCAGCTTTTTTTTCGTTCGTGTTTTGCATTTTTGTGGCGTGGCGTTGATTTTATCGCGGTCATTTGACGCTTTATCTTGGGACTATCGCATGGTGCCGCCGTGTTGTGAATACTTGGTTATCACGGCTTAAATTTCCCGTGATGGACTGCGATGTTGGAGGTTGCGTTAAGTAACTTTTGCGATGGTTATCACACGTTCTTAAGAATATGCCCCACATAGAGTTTTACTATATAGCGACAAACAATAATGTGTGAAAATGTGGTTTCAGCCGATATTTGCCATTTGTGCATCATCATTTGTGCATCACCAAGTAGTGTCTTGATATGCTTAGATCCAAATAAAATCTTTGCTTCCAATGCACTTCAGGGTAGAACAAATATCTACTACTAATATTACTAAATGTTTATTTAAAAATATATATATATTTCTACTGTTTATTTATAGGTATTTAAATGCCATTGTGTTAGAAAAAACTTCGCCATACAGCCTTTCCTTTCACACCAGCAACATTGTCACATAGTTCACTTTACAAAATCCTTAAACTTTGCCTAAGCTAAAGAAAAGTAAATACCATTCTCCATCTTAAAATAATAAGCAGCAATTTGTCACAAGACTAGACTGACAATTGACCTCTGTCTTTGAACGCACAGCAAATGTGACAGGATAAAAAGCAAACCTAAAGTCTTCTTTAATGCTTCTTCATCCCCAAAACTCCAGCATGGATATTTAGGTGCCCTTTCAGGGATCGAGTGGCTGCTGTAATTGGGCCCCCTCACACCTCCAAGACCCGGTGCATTGCACTGGCTGCACCACTGGTAGCCACAGTAGCGGGCATGGGCCCTGGTGCAAGACAGGTGATTTGTCATCCTTCTGCTTTCTCACTCACCCTGAAAGCAACTGTTCAGAAATATTTTATGATGAAAGGCACACACATGTCTATTTGTATGTTATGAAAACAGACTAAATGTCTCAAAGCATTTAAAAACTTAGAGGCAAATTTACCAAAAAGGCACACAGCGGAGCAAGTCACCTTGTTGCGCTGCACTGCGTAAGAGTGAAAGGGCAGGAATGCACCGTATTTAACATAATACTGCCCATTCCTGTCTTTTTCCAGCGCTGGCACACAATGTGCTGCCTAGCGCCAGTAAAGGCACCCTTGCACCATGGTGCAGGGGTGCCAGCGTTGTAAGCAGGATTGGTTTTGTGCAGGAAAGGACACCTTCCTGTGCAAAAACAACCCCTGGGGCATTTTTCTCTTTCTCTGTGTGCTGCAGGACTGGGGCAAGCTTTAAAGTTAAGTACAACCACGATGGAACACGGTTGTATACAAGGACCAGGTGAGCCCTACTGAAAATGTTACCTTTTGAATTATTCTTTGTTTTGGAAGTTAGATTTCTTCAGTGGAAGCTGCTGCAAATGCAGGCTGTACACTGATACTTCCCCGACAGAAGGGTGAGCAGGAAAGCTTCTTCCAAGTTCTGTTCTCCAAGGGTTTTTTCCTGCGAAAATTACTAAGTCCAAACTTTTATAAATCAGCCTGAGGAGTACACTTTAGCACCAAACCAGTGTTAAAGGAACTGCGGAACGCATTTTTGTTGACTAACACTCTCTTCAGCATAGTCCAAGGAAGGCTACATTGTGGCTCCAGTATGGACTGGCAACTGGGCAATTTGAAAGACAGACAAAAATTTGCTTAAGTAGCGTAAACAAAAATGGTGTAAAATGTGTGTTAAACTGGTTGTCTCAGTAGACTAGTTGTGTCCCTGTACGTCACAGGACGCCACTTACCATTAACTTTGAGTCACTTCTGTGCTTCTTGTGAACAAGAGAGCAGGTCCAGCATTTCTTCCTTATTTCAGGGCTGCTTTTAATGTCGGTGTCAGCCTGTAGGAGGTGGATAGGCCTTATTTACTATAAAAGAAAATGGGTCGGGGTACCTCCTTTCTTCAATCTGTAGGGATGTCAAGAATGTCTAGGTACACAAAGGCAGGGACAGGCCTGGTGTCAGATTCCTTTGTGTGTGGATGGATGGAGCATGGACATTAGAAATTTAAGTGGGCTAGCAAAGTGCTACACCCTCCCATCCTGGCAGGATAGGCCACACCTCTACACACCCATGCTTTATTGTTCCTTGACTGGACACAATCCACAATTTTAGTAGGAGAGCACTTCAATCATCAGCTGCCTTTTTAAACATAGAGCCAGGCCTCAGAAACTTTAGATAGCTAAATTGCATATGTATTAACCAAGCCATTCTCAAACATAAACAAGATTTTAAATTTCTAACATTTATTTGTAAAAATACATTTCACATACATTGATTTGGAATTCACCTTCTCATGGTCAATCAAAATTAGGAGTATAAACAATAAAATAAATTGTGAGGTACCGGTGAACCCATAGATAACAAGAGGTGATTTACTGTCTTTTTAATGTCTATATGGCCCCTCTGGCGGACTTAGTTGCCCCCTTTGGAGTCCATATTGTGTCTTATGCAGATGACACACAGCTAGTGGTGGCACTGAATCAAGTTGATAAGTCACCCACTAACCTCCACGCTTGTTTGGAGGAAGTGGCAAAATGGATGAGTCTGTCTCATCTTAAACTGAATGGTGCAAAAACAGAAATTATGATGCTCGGTAACTCCCAAAGTGTCAACTTGAACACCCTCTGGCCCTCGTGTATGGGTCCTGTTCCGGTTCCTAAATCAGAGTTAAAAAGCCTTGGCATCTGGCTGGACCAAGACCTGTCCTTCAAAACCCAAGCCAGGAAGACGGTTGCTTCCTGCTACGGTCTACTAAAAATGATCCGTAAAATTCTGTCTGTGTTGCCCCACTCAGCAAAAAAACTAGTGATTCAAGCCCTGATCCTTTCTAGGATTGATTTCGGTAATGCTCTCTATCTAGGGGCCCCCAAGGCAGTAATTGGGCGACTTCAGATTGTTCAGAATTTTGCTGCAAGACTACTTACCGGCACTAGTCGGCGATGCTCGGCGCAACCTGCATTACGCTCTTTGCATTGGCTTCCTGTTCAGGAGAGGATACACTTTAAAGCTCTTTGTGTGGCACACAAATCCTTGAGAGGGGAAGGACCTCCCATAATCAGGGATTTGATTCATTCGTATAAAGCTCCTAGACACCTCCGCTCTAATTCCCTTCACTTGGCAAAAATTCCGAGAATCCAGAAAGTGAGAAAGGGAGGTAGACTTTTTTCATATAATGTCTCCAGGTTGTGGAATACCCTTCCACTCCATCTCCGAAGTGAAGCGAACCACCTTAGCTTCCGTAAACAGCTGAAAACTTGGCTATTTCCATAAACCCTTCTGTGTTCACCATTTAACGCCCGCTAGCGCTGGGATGCTTCCGGGTAACCATGCGCTCTATAAATCCTTATTCATTCATTCATTCATTCATTCATTTACTCATACCCACATTTGTCAGTGGCATTTGATGAAATGACACTCACCTTTTTATCACTACCTGACTCACATAAAAGTGAATTGAAAGCTAAATACACAGAAACTCATCAATATGCAGGCATCTTACCTCTGAGATATGTACATTACTAGTGATTGTGCTTCCACATTTGAAACTTACACCAAGTCAGTGAGATGTTTCCTATGTAAACATAATAAATGTAGATTATGGATTTTGAGAATCTTACACATTATGCATAATAAACAATAAATCCAAAAAGTCACACTGAATAATATTAGTAAAAGTAAAATAATTTTAGAGTTTATCCTCCTTACCAGTTCAATTTTTACATTTGCTACTAATGTCATTAAACATAATTTTAAAATTAGACAACATAGCTACAATTCATATTTTGTATTACCTACATGAGGCATCATTGAAGGGAAGTAGGTCGTTATTGTAAATTTTGAAGTTTTATTTAAATATATGTTTTCAGTTTTATAATATTAATCACACAATAAAACATATCCTCATGTGAAGACGTTTTTACCTACTTCACGCCTGAGGTTAATGTCTTCTTCCCCCCCACTGTCATCTTCATGGTGTAATTCTCCAACATCACCCTGGTCTTCATCATGGAAGTCAACATTGGGTATAAATGGTATGTTCCTTCCAGAGCAATGATGTATAGCATGCAACAGACAGCTACAATTTGGCACACTTTTTTCAGGTGAATAGAGAAGGGCTCCACCAGACTTATCATGGTAAGTGAATTGTGCTTTGAGGAGCCCAAAAGCACGCTCCACAGGCCTCCTTGTTCTGCCATGTGCCACACTGAAGCAGACTTCCCCTGGCATTGTTGGATTCTGCAGTGGTGGTAACAACTATGGTCTGCTTGGATATGCTGAGTCACCTGAAAAAAATTATAATATACCAAAAATGTAAAGTAATGTTAACTTAAGCTAATCATTATTGTCAAGTAATTTTTTTTAAAAGTTTTATTAGGACACTTACGAACAAGCCAGGCCCTCATTGAGTCATGTGTCTATCCTGGGAATTTTGCACATGCACTTGTGATGTATAGGTCTGGAATGCAGTCAATCAGACTGAAAATGTTTCCGGTTTCTGTATACTTGCTCCCAGTTATGTGGTTATATCAAAGCAATATAGGCCTCATTTATGAGGAATTGGCTTAGGGCAGCACTGAAAGTCTTCTTGCTGCACTGCCCTACGTCAATGTGAATGGGCAGGAATACACTGTATTAATTAAATACGGTGCATTCTAGTCCTTTCTCCCTGGGCTGGCACACAATTTACTGCCTAGTGCCAATGTACGCAACCTTGCACTATGGAGCGAGGGTGCCTCTGTTGCAAGCAGGATTGTTTTTGTGCAGGAAGCGACGCCTTCCTGCTCAAAAACAATGCTGAGAGGCGTTTTCCACTTTGGAAAGAGAAAAAAAAACAAGGAGAAATAAAATTATTTCTCCTTGTTTCGTCTGCTCTGGGGAGGCGTAAGGTTTTGGCACCCCTCCATGGTTTTACGTGATTAAGTACATCTAGGGCAGCGTCAAAATCCATGAGTGTTGCGTGGTAAAACCCACTGCAACACCCATGGAATGCCTCCTTGACGCAGAGTAAGGCAAGACAGTGACTTGCATAGCTTTGTCTTACTCCATATCTATGAGGCCATGCAAAGCCACGGAGAGTGGCTTTGTGTCGCCTCATAGATATGATTGAAAGGCTTGCGCCACCGGAGTGTCCAAAAAAAGTGACACTGGTGGCTCAAGCCTCTTATAAATAAGCCCCTATGTCTCATCAATGGCACCAATAACATGTATGATACCTCCCAGGTCAGAAAAGTCACCTTTATATTGTTCACAGTACCCATATCAATGGGAAATTGTATAAAATCATTTTTGGGAATGCTGTTACACACATGAGAATGTAGCTTGCGACATTCCATTATAATCCCCAATGCTGTACTGGAAGGATCTAGTTGCAGTAAAATGCACTACAGCACATGTTTTCACAAATGGTGTAATTGCGGTGGAGTTCCTATTTAGCGACAGAAGTTCTGATAAGAGCTGACATGACAAGTCCAAGATGATCTGCCAGTTCAGTCTACATTTTTTAATTATTTGCCTTAGCTGCATGGTGTGATGGCCAGGGAAAGGTCTGAAGACTCTGGGATGGTGTCTTCTGGCTCTGGCAGGGGCCATCTGTAGTGCCTGTAGTTGTTGTGGTCTAAAATTTTAAAAAACAATAGGAACTTCATGAACCTGAATTTGATCAATTTATTTGGTAATATACATATGTATATTATTTTATTTTAAAAAATGTGCATTGCTTGTATGCACTTCATTTTTTCAAATGTTCTTTTCCATCCGTCAATGGAGGTTTAAATTATACACTGTATAACATGAATTTCTCATTTTTATCTTTTTCAGGGGGAAGTATACTTGAAGGATGGAATAATGTAAATACATCATATTTATGACAACCCACCATTTTATCCATCTCCATCGAACTTTCTTGATTTATACACGTGGCACACCTAAAATGGCAGATGCCTGACATGCCCATCATGCAAGACACAAAATCACAAAGACGGGGGGGCACAGGGAGCTACATAAAGGTCCAGTGACTCGTGCTCCCGAGAAGTACTTAATAACCAACAAGAGTCGCTGTTCCTATCAGAGGAAAAAGAGTAAAGAGCTCTTGTCGTTCTACTACTGTGTTTGTGGGGGACAGTGTGTCCTGTTCTTGATGCCCTCACACACCCCGAAGGATGTCATGCTTCATCATTGGGCTATTGCTCCTCGTCGGGTCGGTGCTGCAATGCCCTACGGGTCCCCCAAAGGGTTACTTTTTCTGAGATCTTTTCGATAAAGCCATAAGGGTGCGTGGGGGTGAGTGGCAGTGGTGTCCTAGCGTGAAATTAAAAAATGACTGGAGGGGTGCTTGAAGAATTTATTGAAAAAGAGGTCCCTCTGTCATTAGTAAAAACCAAGGAAGTGGCGCTGCTGTGAGGGATGTAATGGCCCTCTGTAGCTAAATAAGTAACATACCCCAAGTGGATATGTTTTTTAGGTCGACATGTTTCGTGCTATATCACGGTCTCAGGAGGAGATCCCATGCGCTTCTTCAGGACCAGAAGGGTGATTTGTGATAAGCAAAGAAGGTGTGTGGCCTCGAGACAGTTCCTCGTAGGTAAAGGCGCCCATACACCTACCCGACCTCACGCCGTCTCCGCCGGTGGAACTGTCTCGAGGGACCCTCAGCCGATTCTCATGGGGAATTCTTCCCGCTTTTTTTGGGATACTACACCCACACTCTCCTAAGTGGCACTTGATTATTCATTATAGGCCACACACCTTCTTTGCTTATCGCAAAACACCCTTCTGGTCCTGAAGAAGCGCATTGGATCTCTTCCTGAGACCGTGATATAGTGCGAAACATGTAGACCTAAAGAACATATCCACTAGGGGTATGTTACTTATTTAGCTACAGAGGGCCATTACATCCCTCACAGCAGCGCCACCTCCTTGGTTTTTACTAATGACAGAGGGACCCCCTTTTTCAATAAATTCTTCAAGCACCCCTCCAGTCATTTTTTAACTTCACGCTAGGACACCACTGCCACTCACTCCCATGCACCCTTATGGCTTTATCGAAATGATCTCCGAAAAAGTGACCCTTCAGGGGACCCGTAGATCATTGCAGCGCCAGCCCAATGAGGAGCAATAGCCCAATGATGAAGCATGACATCCTTCGGGGTGTGTGAGGGCATCAAGAACACAGTGGTGGCTGGTGACATTTGAAAGTGGTGGGGTGAACAAGTTCAGGATTAGTGCCTGGTGGGGAGCGAGCATAGCGAGCAAGCCCGACGGTCACAATGGGGGTTCGGTGTAGTTCTCCCCCGAGAATATTTTGAAAAAAGAGTGGGCAAATAGTGCATTTTCAAGCATATTTGAGAAAGCAAGAAGGTTAATAAAGCAATTGTGAAAGTGTAGTTATGACATCAATAAGGAGATTTCTTATGATAATGACGTAGGTAGCAGCTTATTCAGTATAACCACAGAATTTGATACTATAAATGCATCAACTATATTGCCTTTTACGCCACAAACGGGTTAGTGTTTTTTAACAGTTCACACTGTCATGTTGTTCACGTCTGGGGTTTTTTAATTTGGTAGTCCATTAAAAAGAAGCACAATGAAATGAAGTAATTTTTGTAGGATCACACACTTGAGCCAAGCATTAAAGCCAGGATTTTAGATTACATTTTACATTCACACTGTTCATATGCAACTCAGCAGGTGTTTGCCATATCCGAAGAGGGAAAAGGTTGATCAGATTAAATTACATCTTTTCAGAGGGTTTATGCAAATCTTTACATGCAGTCAGTCTCATTGGGCAAGGGGCCTGGCGCGTGGCGCAGCGGAACAAATTAGTACTGAAAAAGTAGATGTGTGACCCCTGCCGGTGCTATTTACAGTTTTTTTTGTCTTTCTAACTAAGTAGAAAGACATAAACAGTTTTTGGCGCCAGAGGGGGTTACACCCCATGTACTTTTATGTGCTGCTGTGCATACCGCCATTGCCACCAGCAGCGTGCATGTCTGTACTTTGTCAATGGGCAATTCGATTCGAACTCCCCATTGACAAAGTAAAGACCAGTCGCAGCAAGGTGCCTGGCGCGTGTGGCTGTGGCACTGGGGCAGTAGTGCTGAAAAAGAAGTATGTGTGACCCCTGCTGGCGCTACTTACAATTTCTGTCTCTCTAACTGAGTAGAGAGACAAAAAAAAGTATTTGGCGCAAGCGGAGGCTACACATACTTTTTTGGGCAATAAGCATATGCCAATTTCATAATGCCAGCGTCTACTTCCTCGGTGTCGGAGATTATGATATGTGCGAGACTCGCAAGACGGCACTTAAATGCAAACTTTCACAAACGGTCATGCAGCCGTATTCTCCATAATTAAAACCCATAAACAGGTGGCTCATCAATTAGTAATTCAACTGAGATCGAGGAATGGATAAGAAGTGGCGAAGCACACAACACTGACAAAGAAAATACTGAGCAGGAGGGGAGGGGTATGGTGTGTGTGGCAGTCGCGGCTCGCAATACTCGGGGAGGGGGGGTCGTGCGGGGTTTCGTGTGGGGACGTTAAAATAAAAATAAAACTTACCTGGCCGGGTCTGCGCTGCCTCTGCTCTTGGGCCGGGTTCCGCGCCGCCTCTGCTGCTCCTGAACAGGAACAGGCATGCTCCCTCCCCTCCTGTAAGCCAATCACAACGCTGCAATGGCAGCGTTGTGATTGGTGGGGAGTCCTGGACAGCGCCCAGCCGGGCACCTGTAGGGAGGCCATTTTCTCTATGTAGGCTGCATGCAGCCTACATAGAGAAAATGTAGAGTGCGCATGACTGCTTTGGTCGGCCCCAGGGCCGACCAAACAGTCAGGGCACTCAGAGTGGTGCAAGCCACTCCTCCCTGACCCGCCCACCCCCAAACAGGCATACCCTCCCACCCGCCCCCAACCAGGCATACCCCTGCCTTCTGCTTTCTCGCAGCGCGAGAAGTAGAAAATAAAATGGTATTTAGAATGCCATTTTATTTTCTGCTTCTGCACTGCGAGAGAGCAGTGGGCAGCGCTCCAATGCCCTAATGGAGCGGCCGCCACTGCAAAAACAGGACACACTGTCCCCCACAAACACAGTAGTAGAACGACAAGAGCTCTTTACTCTTTTTTCATCATGCGAGACAGACAAACAACGCCAACTTGGACATCCGTCCGTCAACAACGTAAACATTCATTGGTTGCCATTGGGTGGTTCGCTGTACTAAACATAATTATTCATATACACCTCTGTTGATGTATGCTGATAGCTCCCACCAAGCAAAAGCAAACATAACTCCGCTTTCTGCAAGCCAGAGCTGTCAAACAGCTCCATCTTTCAGAAAGCGGAATTTTCATCTGTTTTGGAAAAAGATAAAAACATTTGTTCTGACAGACAGGAAGCTACCTTTCTGCAGCCCCCTGTCTTTCAGAGCAATGCTGGCCCTCGCAGGAGGAGGGAAGCTGGCTGGGACCGCGGGGGCCTTGAGGCTCCCCTCACGGTCCCATTGCACACTGGGTGCTCTGGGGTCACCCAGGTGAAATAGCGGGCCCTGGGGGTGGGGGTTCCTGGTCCCAAAATCATCCCGGGGAGGGGGGCCGCATGCCCCCCTCCCCACAGTAAAAAAAAAGAAAAATCATTCAAGTGTATTTTCTCTGCAGTTCCACCTTGTAAAGTTATCTATTGAAGATGCTCAAACAACAATCACATTGGTAAAGTTACAGACACACAAGGTCACTGTAGACATTTCCTTGGTGTCCTTTACGCAGCTGTAGTTAAGGAGATGCACTATATATTTACCCAACGAGGTAGCACTTACTGATTAGCCAGTAGAAAGTACTCCAGTTGGGTAGAGGTGATGCACAAAGGGGTGGTGTCTTGGATACATACCCAGGGCAGAATTAATTTTGGCATGATGCTCATTTAACAGAAATGAAATCTAAACGGGAAGCACTTACAGATATAATCAAAGCAGGTGCTCACGCTGAATATCCACTTCTGTAAAGTACTAATCATCCTAACTTCGTACAAATGGCCAAGGCAATGCAAGTGTGTTATGTCTGTTTTTCCAATGAAAAGTTATCTGCACTCCATGATGGAGGTGTTTGCATCCTTGTTTTTCTCGAGTGCAATATCTCAAGTAGTCTCTGTGAAGAGGGGTTCTTTCTTGTCATCTCCTGCTGAGACCTGAGATCATGTTCTAAACTTTCAAAAACTAGAAGTATGTAAACTTACCTAGAAGCTCTGCCCATTTGGTCTCACCTCACATACATTAGCGGTATGCAACGTCTTCCCGCCCTTTTTCCAGGATGATGGGCAGCTTACTAAAAAGCCCCCTGCGCTTGTTTCCCACCCATTTTGGAGAAGGGGGTCTTGATGCCTAGGAATACGATTGCATCTCCACCAAACAAAGAAGCACTTACTTCAGGTTACAGTTAGGAAATAAAATCTGAAAAAACGTGGAAATTTACAGAAAAAAACAAAGGTTACAGGGACATTATACTTAGGAAATAAGATTTTAAAAACCTTAGAAATTCACTGACAAAACCAAAGGTTACAGGGACGTTATAGTTAAAAAAACATTATTAAGAAAACCTTAGAAATTCACCTCTAAAACCAAAGATTACAGGGACGGTATAGTTAAAAAAAACATTATTAAAAACACCTTAGAAATTCACCTCTAAACCAAAGGTTACAAGGACGCTATAGTTAAGCTCAGATTGCACTTGTACAAAACCAGAGAAATTCAGCAGTTATAGTTAACTGAGCAAACTATAACTTACGACCCCGCAGTGCACTGCTTATGACCTCACATACTACATCACTCATAACATGGTCAGTGACATCACTGATGACATCTCAAATGACATCACTCATGACATCTTAAATGACATCACTGATACACTCCTCACCTTGTTGCTGCTCCCTGACCTTCAGCTCCCCATCCAGATGTGGGTAGGCCACCGACAAGATGCAGCCCATTAAGCAGGGTCAGGGGGCACCACACCCACTTCCTCTCCCGGGAGGACATTCCCAGCTGGACCTCTGCTGTTATCTTGGTCCAGCGCCGCAGACCCTCCCAGCACTTGCAGCAGTGTATTTTAAATGCAAAACAATTTTTCATGTGTAAAAAAAGCCATACTGGTAACACTGAAGACAGTACTCTAACAATGAGAAGTGTAGCATTCTAAAATTCCATTTCTGAAATGTGAGTGGAGACTTATGTAAAGGCAAATATGTGTACCATTCCTGTAAGAAATTGGGTTGTTAGTTGAGAGAGATGGAAGCCCCACTAAAATAACAACCATAATCCTTATCAGGGGAACCACAAAATGTCACAAAATGATCCTGTGCTTAACTCTCTAGCAGCTTGGTACAAGAGCAGTCATGATTAACTTAGTTATTATGTAAAGTATTTATGCACCACTCAAGCAGTAACAAAGTGAAAACACAACACAGGAAAAATCCCATGACAATTTAGAAAAATTGAGTGGATTTTAGTGCAGTGGACCCGTCCCTCCAGCAGAACAGCTACAGGCCAGTCCTTCCAGCAGTATGGCAGCAGGGCAGCCCTTTTTCGGAGTCTTCCAAAGTTCCAGAAATGATCTGATTTGGGGTCTGGGAGTGTCACCTTTTGCCCCCACTGCCAGCCTTTGTGTGGGAAGCAATCCCTGGTCCACTCCCAAACTAGTTCTGACCATTTCCAGGTCCTTCCTGGGTTTGGCTCCTAAATGTCTACAGTGACAAAAAGGACAAAAGTGTCAGGTACCTTTGTGTGGTGCAGGCAAGGACTTTTGAAGTGTAATTCAGGGCTGGGTACAAATCCCGCCCCCAGCCATGCTGCGGTATGGCCTATCCTGTCACATGTAAGTCTCTTTTGTCCCCATGTCATGAAGGAATCAACATTCCATCACAGTAAAAACCTTCACAGACATGGGATCGTGTTTATTGGCAGAAAGGCACTGTCGATTTGGGCACAGAAATGTAAACTTTCAAAAAGTGCCATTTATAGAAATGATACTTTGAATACAATTTTACTTTTAAATAGGATTTATAATTAAAATACAAAAGACTCCAAGAAGTACTTCCCTACCTGCTCCCAATCTAAAGTTACACTCTATTAAATTAATAAGGTAATCCAGTGCTAGTCAATTGGAGAGATAGCCTTACAACAGCGGGAATAGACTTCAGGATTCTTTCACTGCCAGAACGTGTAAAACTAAAATCCACATGTCCAACTTTTTAAGTACCATGCACCCTTCCCTTGCAGCTGTTAGGGCCAACCTTAGGGATAATGAATAGGTTTTAAAAATGAAGGCTTTGGCTTGACAAAATGTTTATTTTCCTGGGTCGAAATGGCAGTTTAAAACTGCACACACAGGCTGAAGCGGGAGGCCTATAGGCATGTTTAAAATGATTACTTTAATGGGTGGCACAATGAGTGCTGCAGCCCACTAGTAGCGTTTAATTCACAGGCCCTGGGTACAGGTAGTATCATTTAATAGGGACTTACAAGAAAATTAAAGGTGCCAATTAGGTGTATGCCAATGGTACCAAGTTTAGAGAAGAGCACAAGCACTTTAGCACTGGTTAGCAGGGAAAAGTGTACAGAGTTTTAATGGCAACAAAAACAAGGTTTGCAGGGTCAAGACTGATTTGCATATGGCTGGGTACAAACTGGAATGGCATGGTGAGCAAAAAAACGATGGATTTAGGCCCAGATCTCTGTACTGGGGTGAATGTATGACATTGTTCTGCATTCTGTCCATCAATTGTTGTTTTTGCATTTGTCACCCCGAGTGGGACGGGTATGCCCAGACGTGGGTCCCGTGCGCTCCATGCCACTGGAGTCAAGCTATCCTGGCTGATGAGGGCTGAAAGCCCGAAACCGGTCCTAGGATGCTTGTTTCCAGTCTAGGGAGGACCTGGCCTGGCAGTTCGGGCTGGACTGTTCCCATTGGGCGCAGGGTCAAGACTGATTTGCATATGGCTGGGTACAAACTGGAATGGCATGGTGAGCAAAAAAACGATGGATTTAGGCCCAGATCTCTGTACTGGAGTGAATGTATGACATTGTTCTGCATTCTGTCCATCAATTGTTGTTTTTGCATTTGTCACCCCGAGTGGGACGGGTATGCCCAGACGTGGGTCTCGTGCTCTCCATGCCACTGGAGTCAAGCTATCCTGGCTGATGAGGGCTGAAAGCCCGAAACCGGTCCTAGGATGCTTGTTTCCAGTCTAGGGAGGACCTGGCCTGGCACTTCGGGCTGGACTGTTCCCATTGGGCGCAGGGTCAAGACTGATTTGCATATGGCTGGGTACAAACTGGAATGGCATGGTGAGCAAAAAAACGATGGATTTAGGCCCAGATCTCTGTACTGGGGTGAATGTATGACATTGTTCTGCATTCTGTCCATCAATTGTTGTTTTTGCATTTGTCACCCCGAGTGGGACGGGTATGCCCAGACGTGGGTCCCGTGCTCTCCATGCCACTGGAGTCAAGCTATCCTGGCTGATGAGGGCTGAAAGCCCGAAACCGGTCCTAGGATGCTTGTTTCCAGTCTAGGGAGGACCTGGCCTGGCAGTTCGGGCTGGACTGTTCCCATTGGGCGCAGGGTCAAGACTGATTTGCATATGGCTGGGTACAAACTGGAATGGCATGGTGAGCAAAAAACGATGGATTTAGGCCCAGATCCCTGTACTGGGGTGAATGTATGACATTGTTCTGCATTCTGTCCATCAATTGTTGTTTTTGCATTTGTCACCCCGAGTGGGACGGGTATGCCCAGACGTGGGTCTTGTGCTCTCCATGCCACTGGAGTCAAGCTATCCTGGCTGATGAGGGCTGAAAGCCCGAAACCGGTCCTAGGATGCTTGTTTCCAGTCTAGGGAGGACCTGGCCTGGCAGTTCGGGCTGGACTGTTCCCATTGGGCGCAGGGTCAAGACTGATTTGCATATGGCTGGGTACAAACTGGAATGGCATGGTGAGGAAAAAAAACGATGGATTTAGGCCCAGATCTCTGTACTGGGGTGAATGTATGACATTGTTCTGCATTCTGTCCATCAATTGTTGTTTTTGCATTTGTCACCCCGAGTGGGACGGGTATGCCCAGACGTGGGTCTTGTGCTCTCCATGCCACTGGAGTCAAGCTATCCTGGCTGATGAGGGCTGAAAGCCCGAAACCGGTCCTAGGATGCTTGTTTCCAGTCTAGGGAGGACCTGGCCTGGCAGTTCGGGCTGGACTGTTCCCATTGGGCGCAGGGTCAAGACTGATTTGCATATGGCTGGGTACAAACTGGAATGGCATGGTGAGCAAAAAACGATGGATTTAGGCCCAGATCTCTGTACTGGGGTGAATGTATGACATTGTTCTGCATTCTGTCCATCAATTGTTGTTTTTGCATTTGTCACCCGAGTGGGACGGGTATGCCCAGACGTGGGTCTCGTGCTCTCCATGCCACTGGAGTCAAGCTATCCTGGCTGATGAGGGCTGAAAGCCCGAAACCGGTCCTAGGATGCTTGTTTCCAGTCTAGGGAGGACCTGGCCTGGCAGTTCGGGCTGGACTGTTCCCATTGGGCGCAGGGTCAAGACTGATTTGCATATGGCTGGGTACAAACTGGAATGGCATGGTGAGCAAAAAGCGATGGATTTAGGCCCAGATCTCTGTACTGGGGTGAATGTATGACATTGTTCTGCATTCTGTCCATCAATTGTTGTTTTTGCATTTGTCACCCCGAGTGGGACGGGTATGCCCAGACGTGGGTCTTGTGCTCTCCATGCCACTGGAGTCAAGCTATCCTGGCTGATGAGGGCTGAAAGCCCGAAACCGGTCCTAGGATGCTTGTTTCCAGTCTAGGGAGGACCTGGCCTGGCAGTTCGGGCTGGACTGTTCCCATTGGGCGCAGGGTCAAGACTGATTTGCATATGGCTGGGTACAAACTGGAATGGCATGGTGAGGAAAAAAAACGATGGATTTAGGCCCAGATCCCTGTACTGGGGTGAATGTATGACATTGTTCTGCATTCTGTCCATCAATTGTTGTTTTTGCATTTGTCACCCCGAGTGGGACGGGTATGCCCAGACGTGGGTCTTGTGCTCTCCATGCCACTGGAGTCAAGCTATCCTGGCTGATGAGGGCTGAAAGCCCGAAACCGGTCCTAGGATGCTTGTTTCCAGTCTAGGGAGGACCTGGCCTGGCAGTTCGGGCTGGACTGTTCCCATTGGGCGCAGGGTCAAGACTGATTTGCATATGGCTGGGTACAAACTGGAATGGCATGGTGAGCAAAAAACGATGGATTTAGGCCCAGATCTCTGTACTGGGGTGAATGTATGACATTGTTCTGCATTCTGTCCATCAATTGTTGTTTTTGCATTTGTCACCCCGAGTGGGACGGGTATGCCCAGACGTGGGTCTCGTGCTCTCCATGCCACTGGAGTCAAGCTATCCTGGCTGATGAGGGCTGAAAGCCCGAAACCGGTCCTAGGATGCTTGTTTCCAGTCTAGGGAGGACCTGGCCTGGCAGTTCGGGCTGGACTGTTCCCATTGGGCGCAGGGTCAAGACTGATTTGCATATGGCTGGGTACAAACTGGAATGGCATGGTGAGCAAAAAGCGATGGATTTAGGCCCAGATCTCTGTACTGGGGTGAATGTATGACATTGTTCTGCATTCTGTCCATCAATTGTTGTTTTTGCATTTGTCACCCCGAGTGGGACGGGTATGCCCAGACGTGGGTCCCGTGCTCTCCATGCCACTGGAGTCAAGCTATTCTGGCTGATGAGGGCTGAAAGCCCGAAACCGGTCCTAGGATGCTTGTTTCCAGTCTAGGGAGGACCTGGCCTGGCAGTTCGGGCTGGACTGTTCCCATTGGGCGCAGGGTCAAGACTGATTTGCATATGGCTGGGTACAAACTGGAATGGCATGGTGAGCAAAAAAACGATGGATTTAGGCCCAGATCTCTGTACTGGGGTGAATGTATGACATTGTTCTGCATTGTGTCCATCAATTGTTGTTTTTGCATTTGTCACCCCGAGTGGGACGGGTATGCCCAGACGTGGGTCCCGTGCGCTCCATGCCACTGGAGTCAAGCTATCCTGGCTGATGAGGGCTGAAAGCCCGAAACCGGTCCTAGGATGCTTGTTTCCAGTCTAGGGAGGACCTGGCCTGGCAGTTCGGGCTGGACTGTTCCCATTGGGCGCAGGGTCAAGACTGATTTGCATATGGCTGGGTACAAACTGGAATGGCATGGTGAGCAAAAAAACGATGGATTTAGGCCCAGATCTCTGTACTGGGGTGAATGTATGACATTGTTCTGCATTCTGTCCATCAATTGTTGTTTTTGCATTTGTCACCCCGAGTGGGACGGGTATGCCCAGACGTGGGTCTTGTGCTCTCCATGCCACTGAAGTCAAGCTATCCTGGCTGATGAGGGCTGAAAGCCCGAAACCGGTCCTAGGATGCTTGTTTCCAGTCTAGGGAGGACCTGGCCTGGCACTTCGGGCTGGACTGTTCCCAATGGGCGCAGGGTCAAGACTGATTTGCATATGGCTGGGTACAAACTGGAATGGCATGGTGAGCAAAAACGATGGATTTAGGCCCAGATCTCTGTACTGGGGTGAATGTATGACATTGTTCTGCATTCTGTCCATCAATTGTTGTTTTTGCATCTGTCACCCCGAGTGGGACGGGTATGCCCAGACGTGGGTCCCGTGCTCTCCATGCCACTGGAGTCAAGCTATCCTGGCTGATGAGGGCTGAAAGCCCGAAACCGGTCCTAGGATGCTTGTTTCCAGTCTAGGGAGGACCTGGCCTGGCAGTTCGGGCTGGACTGTTCCCATTGGGCGCAGGGTCAAGACTGATTTGCATATGGCTGGGTACAAACTGGAATGGCATGGTGAGCAAAAACGATGGATTTAGGCCCAGATCTCTGTACTGGGGTGAATGTATGACATTGTTCTGCATTCTGTCCATCATTTGTTGTTTTTGCATTTGTCACCCCGAGTGGGACGGGTATGCCCAGACGTGGGTCCCGTGCTCTCCATGCCCCTGGAGTCAAGCTATCCTGGCTGATGAGGGCTGAAAGCCCGAAACCGGTCCTAGGATGCTAGTTTCCAGTCTAGGGAGGACCTGGCCTGGCAGTTCGGGCTGGACTGTTCCCATTGGGCGCAGGGTCAAGACTGATTTGCATATGGCTGGGTGCAAACTGGAATGGCATGGTGAGCAAAAAAACGATGGATTTAGGCCCAGATCTCTGTACTGGGGTGAATGTATGACATTGTTCTGCATTCTGTCCATCAATTGTTGTTTTAACAAAAACAATGCCAGTACCAGAAGGCAAAAATCTGGGGGTGACCCTGGCAAGAAGGCCGGGTCCAACAATGCCTGTGTAGACTTTTGGTGTACCCCTAGAGGACACAGGTCTGAAGATGCCATTTCGCATGCGACCTTTAACGATTGCACACGCTGCACTGTAAGCTTGCTTACTCCCTGTTACGGGCTGTGCGGATCCGTCAGTGTAAATTATTAATTCGTACTGATCGAGAGGCAGAATTTCAGTAGGCAGAGGACATTCTTGTTCATATTGCAGGAATGCTTGTGTTTTTAAATCTGGATCAAAAACATATTCAACATCTGTTGCAGCAAGAGAATTAACCCATTGTATCCATCTTGGATGTAATGCTTTAGCATTTGGAATGCTTGCTTTTGTGACCGCTTCTAAAGCTGGTACTGGGGTTACGATAATAATGCGTTTCCCTTGGGCTAAGGCTCTTTCTTTTGCTACAGCGGTTTGAACTGCTGTTAGAATTTTTTAGTTGAACTGAAGCGCATTTCCGCTTGTGTGTACAAATGAGATTTGTATGCGATTGGTATTTTCTCACCCTCATTGAAGGTTAAGTAGGTGAATCCGCATTGACCCGAAATTATTCGGATCACCAAATTGCGTTGACTTACGCGTGTTTGTAAGTGATTTGTTGCTAACATGTTAGCCTGGAGTGAACGCAAGATTTCTGTGTGTTCCTGTGTCCAGTTTCTGATCGAAAAATCAGGTTTGATTAATGCGTAGAGGGGTTTAACCCTTTCTGCATAATTTAGAATGTATGTTCTTCCAAAGTTTAGGAAACCCAGGATGGATTGTAAGTTTTTTAGCGTTTTGGAGGTTGGAGCAGCGCACACTTTTCTAAAAGTTAGCTGCCAAGCTCTTGCCTTCACTTGAAAGCTCATATCCCAGAAATAGGACATTGAGATGGGCAATTCGGGACTTTTTAAAGTTGAATTTGTAGCCCTCAGAGGCGAAACCCAGTATAATGGTGCTCACCCTGTTCAAGTGTTTTTCCAGGTCATCGTCTGTAAGATAGATATCATGGACATAGGACAATGCCTCATTGTCATAAATTTGTAGTAACTCCGTTACCCTCGCTGAGAATAAACCTGGGCTGTTCTTGAACCCTTGTGGGAGTCGACAAAAGTGACGCTGGGTCCCCATTATGGAGAATGCTGTTAAGTACCTGCTTTCAGGTGCTATGTTTTGACAAAAGAAACCATTTGAGATGTCTAATGTTGTTTTGTATTTTTTACGCACAATGTTATTCATTAATGCTGTGCTATGTGCATTTTGCACTGCAAAAGTTTTAGAACAAGTGTTTAAGTGTCTGTAATCCAAAACTAGACGATATGTATTGTCTGGTTTGGAGACAGGAAACAAAGGATTGTTCATTGAGGAGGTGCATGTTTCAATCACCCCTTGGTATTCAAGTTGATCTAAGATCTCCCTGACCTGTTTTTTAGCTTCTTGCTTTATTGGGTACTGCCGTTGTGCAGTTGGTTCATGTTTCAGATGTATTTTATGGTGAGGTGAGTCCTCATCCCATCCTACATGATTTTTATATAATGCTGGGGCCTGGGCCACTGCCCATTTCCTGGCATATGTATATCTTAGATGCATTGGTATATGGTTGGAGAAGGCAGGCATAATTATGTCCTCGCCATGTGGGCACTCCCTGACAAATTGTGGTGGCCAGTCCTTTTCTGCTAGAAGTATGTCATAGCCCTTTGATAGTCTTTCCCAAAAAGTGCTTTCACCTGTCTAGGTTTGTCTCCCTCCATCCGGAGTGTTATTTCATATAACTTTTGTGGAGTACTAACCCTGGTGTCTACAGTCTCAACTGTGATGTACTCATTCAAGTCCACTATCTCCAGAAGTTCCTTCAGGTTCTGGCGAGCTATTGTGACTTCTGCTGCACTGTCCAGCATTGTCTGAGCCCATTCTCCGTTCTTGAGTTGTGTTCTCAGTATTCTCGGCATGTCTGATCTTCAGACCTGCTACTTTCTTTTGGAGAATTGAGGTTTTACTTTGGTTTTTGGAGCGTGTTTGTCGTCTTTCGATTTCACGCGTTCTTCTCTATGTTCTGATCATCCTCTTCTTTCCGAAGTCTGTGATGAGATCTGAAAGGGACGAGAGGAACGTGTATCAGTATCTTGATACCTATCAGGTTTTCTCAAATTATCCCTATTTCTGAGGTTATACCTCCTTTCAGAGGGCTCCTTTTGAGGAGACCTACCTCGGGATTGAGAACGTTTCTCGTTTGAATTTTGTTTATTAGTCTCCCACTTCTTTTTAGAAGATGTAGGAGTTTGTTTAATTGAGTCCTTCTCAGGACTTTCAGATAGTTTCGGTTTAACTGGTCTTCCACCCAAACTATCCCTGCCTAATTCTGCATAAGATTGTTCTATAATTCTGGGTAGCTCAGTTTGATGTTCTGTAACATCAAATTCCCTTAATTTTGGGCGGATCGCCACTGCTGCTGCCTCCCCTTTAATATTAGATAATATTATTGTTGAGACCTGGTCGAAATTTTTCAGTAATTTCATACCTAAATTTAGAGCAGGCTCTGCCCCGTATTCGTTTTGAATTTGTTTCAGGACATCAGGTATTACCGCAATTGACGGAATGCCATATGTTTTAGTATAGATGGCAGCAAAGACTGAGCCCCAAGTGGTGCAGTCTTCCAGTTGTGGTGTGATCCCCATTGGTAAACTGATTGTCAGTATTCTGTGTTTCTCATACGGGCTAGTATTTGGAAATACTGCTTCGATTTGAGTAATTTTTTGAGCTATCCAGAATGGAATTTGCTCACGTTTTGTCGGCATTTTACCCATGACTGCATATAGAGTCTGTGGTGTAATTTTTTGTGTATTCCGCTGGTGAGGAGTTTGATTTGGAATTGTTAATGGTTGCTGGACTGTAAAAGTCCGCATGACATATTGGACCAATTGTCTGTAAATTTTTATTAATTCTTGTATTTGAACAAGTAAGTCCTCATCTGACATTATATCCAGTTCAGGATGAGGTGTGTAGCCGGCTAGAATCGGCCATGTTGCTCCTGGTCTACCTAGTGGACCGAGCCTGGTAATGTTTTTGTGATGTTTTAGGGTGCCTTTAAACCAGAGCTGATGCTCTTGGTATGTTAATGGAATCTCTATATCCTCGAAAGGAATGTATTCCTCTGGTGGTTCATCTTCTTTGCAGAAGTGAAACATGTGTGTTACTGGATTGGATTCAGGAAATATTACCCATGAATAGAATACCTCTGTCTGAAAGGGTTCATGTGCCTCTATCACGAAAACTGCTCTACCTCCTCTTGGTGGCAGGCCATGTTTTATAAGTTTTAGAGTGATGGCTCTTCTTAAGTTTGGAGGGATGTTTATGACACCCTCCTCGGTTTCAATTAAACCTGTAATGTTAAAAGCTGCTGCTTGGGCTGGATCAGCCGCAGCTCCACCGTTTCCGGTCTCAGTGTCAGAGCCAGGCATTTTGTTGTTTGAAAAATGTAAAACAAGTTTCAAGGAAACAAAGATTAGGTGCACAATATTTTGGAACACTGTATCCTTCAACGTTGAGCAAACCAAACAGCTAATATATAGGGTACTGCCCTATGTAGCCTTGGTGGATACTTAACCCTGCCCACTCCAGACGTCTTTTGGAGTATATGGGTAGGGGTCTCTTGAGAGAAAAAGCACGGCTGAGTTACTCAGTATCTAACGTTGAATTGCCGCCTTACCAAACCGTTGGGCGCCATGTAGTGTAGCTCCTATTTCCCTAATAGGCTCTGCGCATTGGAATAATATATCCTATAGGTTTCACATAGGACTACGGTCAGTATGTCCCTATCGAGTATATTAAACTTAATTACTTGTGCCAGCTAGCTCAGAGGCCACTAGAAACTCCTTGACAACAAGAAGGGAGTAGTTTCTGGCAGCCTCAAAACATGACCACTGTGTTTCCCTTTAGAATCAGAACGTGTCCCAGAGTTGTGGAAACAATAGATAACTATTTCACTCAGCTCAATCGTGCATGCTTAGTTTTCTCCAAGTTACACAGAAAGAAGTAGACGGGCGTTTCAATAAAAGATTTATTGAACAGTCTTGTTTCTGTTGTAAGTAAAATGTGGTGTTACGATCACAAGACAGTTTGCGAGATAAATAATGTACAGTGTGAGCAGTAGAAATAAATAATACTGCGATAGCATTATCTTTTAGTACATATGCATTTACATAAATAACACAGACTAAAAATGCGAGTACTCATACGATGCGTTTCTAATCTAGTTCTACCCCAATGTACCTAACGTAACCTAGGTGTAGGAAGAAGTATGAAGTAGGTGAAGTATTCCTTACTATGGTATACTAAGAGTATGTTAAGCTTAGTATGCCTAGTATGCCAAGAGTCCCTCTAGGTTCTAGTCTGCTCCATACCTGAAGAATGAGAGAGGTAGGAATCTCTTTGCCAGACTCGAACTCCAACACCCCGCAAGGGAAGTTAGATCACTGGAAGCTGGACTCTCTGCGTACAGGGATGACAGCGTCTTCTCAGTGCGTCAGGCCGGGAAACGGGCTCCTCTGAAGTCGAGGTCTCCTCTGCTTTACAGGGGCTAGGGAAGGTATATTTATACCTAAGAAGTACCTCATAATGTTAGCATTGACGTGAGTCGGACAGCGGAAGACGTCATGAATGAACCCATAAGGAATAATGGTTCATGCATGATATATGAGTCCTTGAAGAAATCAATAGTCCTGGGCTAGGGAAACTCCCGCAGCCTAAGGGTCTGTTCTTCATGAACTCGTTGTGACGTTAGGGTGGACGGATATCGGAGACCATGCCTGTATTTGGAGTGCACGGTTTAATGCCTAAATAAGGGCTGGGATTTTATGCCTATATAAGGGCAGGGCGAATTGTGCCTATATAAGGACATGATACTGGAAAGCCCGTTTATGGACACCCTAAGAGGAATACAACAGTCATTTGAAAATACTGCTGGAGTCCTAGAGGCAATGCAAGCAGGTCCACTCTTCATTCCAGGTTTCACACAGCTGGATTGTCTTTATTCTGGTTCACGCCTGGCCTATAGTGAAAATATTTGCTAGACTATGCATTTTCATTGTGGCTTTCCCCCAGATTGTTGGTTTCTTGACCACTTTTTTGTTGAACCTGTTTTTGTTGCCATTAGGTCTCTGGGCTCTTTTCCCCTGCTAATCAGTGGTAAAGTGCATGTGATCTCTCCCATTAACATGGTAGAACTAGTTTACTCGTTAGTAGATTTACTTCACATAGACATCCCTATTAGATGGTACCAAGGGCAATATAAATGCTACTAGTGGGCTGCAGCCCTTATTGTGCAATCCACTACATTAGCCCAAAACAAGTCTCATGTCTGCAATTTTCAGGCTGCAGTGCAGTTTAAAAATGCCCTTTTGGCCTGGCATTTTAAACCACTTGCCAATCCTAAACCTACCTTTTTACTACTTAAATATCACCCCTAAAGTATGCCCTAACAGCGCAGAGGGCAGGCAGATTACAAGTAGGACGTGTATTTTTAATGTTAAAACACACGCTACTACTGACAATTACCAAAAGGTTATTTCTAACTAGTGTAGGCCTAGCCTTGCCATAGACTAACACAGGGTTATTTTAATACAACTAATAAAAGCTATAAACAGTTTGTGAAGACATAGGAAAATACTTCTTACACTTTTGTACTTGTCAGGTCGATCAACGCAGACCTTACCTGAAGAGTATGCGATGTGGCTTCGCAGGGACGATATGGACCAGCTCCTTAACCCTACCTTCTCTCTTGAACTTTCTAAGACACACCAAGGTAGATAGATGGTCCAGGTTTCTCCGTAGAGTGGTTTGGTCTATCTGAGGTCACTTCTGTCAAACCTTAAACACATTGAAAAGTAAATACCATGATCTTTCTTTCCCATTATTCAGACTCCTTACACCCTAAGAAAGTTTTGAATACATGCTCTCCCCTTATCTACCTGCGGTCAGCTGCCTGACTGCCTCTCTGAGTTCATGTCTTGTTTTATCTCCGTTTCTCTGTTGGAGTTCCCTGGGCTTTAAATCGGGCTGTGGGATATATTGGATTATACGTATAGCTTGCTGAAAGAAAACACGAGAGTTGTTCACCTCATAAATATCCATGCATATAACAATACCAAAAACACAATCACTTTTGATGTTTTCTGGTTCACACTGTTTATTTATCCAGTACCTTGTGGCCGCAATGTGGAGTTTGTTTCCTTGGTTGCCAGGGTACAAGAGTACTACACCGTTGGTTTATGGCAAGGGCCAAGGTTTCTAGGGTTACAGCGCCCTTTCAGTTCCAACACTCTTTAGTTATGCTAGAGCGTTGTTTCTCAAAATACTCTAGTCCACTTGTTGTCTTTGTCTTGCCGCTATTCTTCACATAGCGTTCATCTTAAGCTTTTGCATGCATGCACGTCTTGACACTTAGCTGTTGTTTTTTGGTCTTTTTCTCTGGTCTTGCGTTGAACTTTTGCCTCGCTTTTACAGGTTACGAATGCTCAGCGACCAGCTCCTAAGATCAAGATTCCGGTCAGAATTCAGGTGAGTGCTGGAACTTGGGCGAAGGCTCTTTCTCGACTGTTGACTTGAGGCAAAGCGTGATCTGGCCTTTTGGTGTGGTTTAAATAGGCCACACCGAACATGACCACCGAGATCTCGCGAGATCTCGGCAAATGGCGGTAGCATTGCAGAATAGTGTAATACGGCCCTTTCACCTATGAGGGTATAACTGTGGCTTGTTAAAACAGTACAATCACACCTTAGGCATTATGAAAAACAGTACAATAAAGGAAAACTGAAAACTTAACCTATAACTAACAGTAAGCGCAAGCAGAGCCAGTGCTAAGCTTGAGTACAGCGCCAGGGGGCTGAGATATCAGGTGGTATTGGCGAACTAAGGCATGAGTACTGGGGGGCTGAAATACTGTTAGAAAGGGAAAGGAACCTTACTTATGGGCAAGAGTGAGATACTACCAGAAAGGAGTCAGAAGGGAGAGGACAACGAGGAGGCAAACCAGAAGCGGGAGGACATTGAGGAGACCCCTGGCAGTAACTTATCATTTAAATCGTCTTTCTGAGGCCTGCCTAGGAGCTTCTAGCCTTCCCTGAGGTGTGAATGGCTCCCCTGGGGTGATTTGGGCCCAGAGAGAAGACAACACAGACTGGGGGTTGGGAAGAAGTCAGGCATCCAGGCAGGGTGAGTGGGAGGGGCAGTGAGCTGCCCCACTGACTGACATATCATTTGGCTCTGCTCCCTACACACACAAAGGAAAATGACACCAGGCCAGAGCCTGCTTTTGTGAAGCTAGACAACTTGCCATCTTCAAATAGGGAAGAAATTAGCTACCCCTGGACCTAGTATTTAGTGTAAACATTGCTGTGCCCCACCCACTAGCTGCCACTGCCATTAAAGGCCTTACTCTCACAGTCAGAAATCAACACACTACTGGACCCGAGAAGACCAGAAGAATGACTTCCTGATTTCTGAAACTTGGAAGGAATATTGGAGTTGCTCTTCTTCTTCCAAAGGACACTAGAAGCCACGCCAAAGGCCAGCTGACTTTTCAGCTAGTTTGGCTACTTTGAGCCTGTCCTTCAACCTGCCCAGCAGACCAGTACCAACTGGACCCGTACTGGGTCCTTCCTTGGCCTCTTCTGAAGTGATTTGCAGCCCCCAAGAGGTGTCTCATAGGTACTGGAACTTTGGGTCGATGCTAAAGTGTACTCTCCAGCATGGTTCCTAAAAAGATAGACTTAAAATATTTTTCAAGAAAAAACGCTCTGAGAACTGGAGCAGGACCCAGGCCTACCTGTTCGCCAATCTGATGAAGGTGCATCCCTGGCTGGATGAGTTCTCTGCAACTGCCACTGAAGGATTCTGACTTCCAGCAAATATGTGTGAAGGAAGAAATCTCCAGCAGAACCAACCTGGTCCTTATATCTGACCTCCGCTCCATTGCGGTCAGCATTAACTTTTGACTTTGTCCTGGTCCTGTGCGATAAGATGGCTGCGATTTGGCCGTTTTGTTTTTAGGTGCTATTTTGGAATTATAATTTAAAAAACTCATATATCAAGTTCAACTATTTGAAATTTTGTAGTTTCGGTGCAATTTTATTTATTAAACTATTCAAATTTTTTCAAAAATGTTTTTTGATTTTTATGATGCTCTTTTTCACTTTTTTACTGTTTGAGTGTTGCAAAAATACTTTACACATTGACTCTTTTTGATTTTTTTTCAATTAGTTTTTGGTTTAGGACAATACAACAAACACACAAAGCTATATATCATAAGCTCTTTAGTATATTCGTGCGCAGCATCATTGAATGAGCAGTGTCAGATCCCACCCAATAAAAGGAGAGGCATCCAAAAAGTAATAATACTTTGAGTATTGAACAGTGTCTAGGCAATCTTGTATCATGTGCAAGTATCAATAATGACATGCTGGACAGAGTAATGGTAATGAACATTGTTAGGAATCATTATCATTGTCAGCTTTCAAAGCAAGGTATAGCCTAAAGGGATTCCAAATGTCTTGTGGACAGGTTTTTGGATGTTGTAGCTCCTCACAGATCTCAGTCTGTTTTCTAGAGAATATGTATACAAAACAGTGATGAATGGAATGCTTGAATTAATCTCAGCCACTGGTAATCAGTCAGGCCATATTCCAATCCATTGTTATTTTGCACACCATGCCAACTCAGTTTGGACCCAGTTATATACAAATCAGTAGCCTGGACTGCCAAGCCAGGCCTTTCCTGAACCGGAGCACAAGCAACCCAGGGCCGGTTTCACCCTAGTTATGGGTTCATCAGCTGGGTACAGCTTGGTTCCAGTGACACAGTGTGCACAGGACCCACGTCTGGGCATACTTGTCCCACTTAATGCGACACAATAGATATACAAGACAGTGATGGATGAAATGCTTGTATTCATCTGGGCCACTGATAATCACTCGGGCCGCATCCCAATCCATCATTATTTTGCACACCATAGCACCTCAGTTTGGACCCAGCTGTTAGCAAATCAGTCTTGACCTTGCTCCAGTAGTAACAGTCCAGCCCGAACTGCCAAGCCAGGTCTTCCCTGAACCGGAACACAAGCAACCCAGGACCAGTTTCGCCCTAATTATAGACTTGTCAGCTGGGTACAGCTTGGATAGATTGGGATGCTACCTGAGTGAGTGCCAGTAACTAAGATTAATTCAAGCATTCCATCCATCACATTGTTGTTTTTGCATTTGATGCCCTAAGTGCGCCCGAACTTAGGTCTCGGGCTCACTGTGCCACTGGAACCAAGCTATACCCCGCTGAAGGGCCCATAACAAGGGCAAAACTGGTCTTGGGTTGCTTGTCTTACGGTTCAGGGAGGACCTGGCCTGGCAGTTCAGACGGAACTGTTCCATGAGGAACAGGGTCAAGAATGATTTGTATACGGCTAGGTCCAAACTGAGGTGGCATTTTGGCAAAAAACTATGGCTTGGGATGCGAACCTAAGTAATTGCCAGTGGCTGAGAATAATTCAAGCATTCCATCTATTACCTTGTTGTTTTTGCATTTGATGCCCTAAGGGCGCTGGGTATGCCCAGATGTGGGTCCCGGGCTCACTGTGCCACTGGAATCAAGCTATACCCGGCTGAAGAGCCCATAACAAGAGCAATACCAGCCATGGGTTGTTGTGTTTAGGTTCAGTGAGGACCTGGCCTGGCAGTTTGGGTTGGACTGTTCCCATGAGGGTCTGGGTCCAACTGAGGTCGCATGGTGGACAAAAAATGCTCGCTTGGGATGCGACCCCAAGTGATTGCGAGTGGCTGAGATTAATTCAAGCATTCCATCTATCACCTTGTTGTTTTTACATTTGATGCCCTTGGTGCACTGGATATGCCCAGACATGGGTCCCGGGCTCACTGTGCCACTGGAATCAAGCTATACCCGACTGAAGAGCCGCTAACAAGCGCAAAACCAGCCGTGGGTTGCTTGTGTTCCAATTCAGTGAGGACCTGGCCTGGCAGTTCGGGTTGGATTGTTCCCATGAGGAACAGGGTCAAGACTGATTTGCATATGGCTGGGTCCAAACTGTAGTGCCATGGCATGCAAAAAGTGATGAACTGGGATGCATCCCGAGTGACTGCCAGTGGCTGAGATTAAGTCAAGCATTCCATCCATCACTTTGTTGTTTTTTTGCATTTGATACCCTAAATGCACCAGGTACACCCAGATGTTGTTCCCGGGCTCACTGTGCCACTGGAGCCAAGCTATACTCAGCTAAAGAGCCCATATCAAGGGCTAAACTGATCCTGGGTTGCTTGTGTTCCTGTTCAGGGAAGACCTGGCCTGGCAGTTTGGACTGAACTGTTCCCATGAGGAACAGGGTCAAGACTCATTTGCATATGACTGGGTCCAAACTGAGGTGGCATGGTGGGTGAAAAACAATGGATTGGGGTACAGCTCCAGGCGATTGCCAGTGGCTGAGATTAATTCAAGGATTCCATCCATTACCTTGCTGTTTTTGCATTTGTTCTCTAGAGAAGGCAACATCTTTCAGCCAGTCAGTGGTGTTAGGAGGGGGGGGGCCTGATCCAAACACAGGTCTGTTTTTTTGCTAGAGGAAACAGCACTCTCACCAGCCACCTGACCAGTTTCGGAATATACTTAGTGTAGCCAAGTAGTGCCGTCACCGGGGCACACTCAACTGTGGTTTCCACTATTTCTGTTATGGCATGAAAAATTTCTACCCAGTAATGTTGAATTGGTGGGCAGTCCCACGAAAAGTGAAAGAAGCCAGCAGGCTTACATGGGCATCGAGGGCACTGCATGGGTTTTTCAGGGTCTATTCTATGTAAGTACTGAGGTGTACTGTATAATATATTGCTAAACTTGAAAAGGAGCAATTTATGCCTATAATTAATAGATATAAGTTTATTTTGGGAGCATCAGTATTTCCATACCTGCAGGCCTATCTCTTGGGCCATATCTATCTTCCGTTTCTCTAAGGTCTGTTCTTGTGCAGGTCTCTGTGTACAACAAGTACAAGGTGGAGACCCAGCCCCTTTGGGCTGGTTTTTTAATTAATTGGGTGAGCAGGGGGGAACTCAGGTGGTTCCTCAGGGAAGGTAGGCCAGGCAGCTAATGCTGCATGTCCCAGGTGCATATAGTCGAATATTTCAACCAGCATGCTGGCTCTGTCACTGCAGAATTGGCCAAAAGTAAGATATGTACCCTCTATGAATACGTGTCCCACCTTAAGCAGACCTGCATCTCTCAGCCTATTCTTCCCTTCTTTGTGCAATGTTGGGGAGGCAGGACTTGTCAAGGAGAGGCATGTGTGGTGAGTATAAGTGCTCATGGCCAGCCTCTGCTGTCATATGCCAGATGGACCAAGTGACAGTCTATATAGTTTGGTCCAGCTTCAGGAGTTTGGTAGGCATGCCGGTATGAGGTACACTCAGGAGCACCTGATCTTTTTCTATAATGATATGAGGAGCATCATGTGTCTGATAAAATCAGAATGTGATGTAACACTTTGCGCTGCATGATAATATCATTCCATGTGTGGTACTGCAAACCCTGCGCGATCATAAGTTAGTGTGAGTGTTTCCCAACGCAGCCTCAGGTTGTGACCGCCTACACCAACCTGGTCAAGGTTGTTTTTAATTTTTAAAAGAGGCCTCTTTCAGTGGTATTGGGATGTTCCGGAACATATATAGTGACGTAGTGAGCACTAGCATATCAACCATAGATTGTGGGAGTGATGTCCACCTCTCAATATGTTCAGTTAATTTACAAGCACAGGACCGTAATTTTCTAGTATTATTTGAAGTCTATCCTTGTGGAATGTTATCCCTAAATATTGGACCAAGCTGTCATACCAACGCAAGGGGAAATCCATTGCTGGCCTACTGGCCGAGGCAGTTAATAGAAACATTTAAGGGCTTATTTACAAGCCCCTTGCGCCACTTTTGCGTAATTTTTAACATGGGAAAAGTGACGCAAAAGTGGCGCAAGGGCCTTGTAAATCTGCCCCTTAGGATTTTGACCAGTTAATGAGTATTCTGGACATCTATCCATACTGCACTAGTTCAGCTGTGAGCGGTGAAAGATTTATATCTGGATCTTTGAGAAAGAGTAGTATGTCATCGGCATATAGCAACAGTAATATAAACTTATTTGGGAAAGTAAATCCCCAGTAGGAGTATATATTTCTCAACCAAGTGACCAGAGGCTCCATGGCGAGAGCAAACAAGAGGGGGGAGAGGAGGCATACCTGTCACTTGCCCCTGCCAATGAGGAACAGCTCTGAGAGGCAGCCATTAACGTGGATCCTAGCGAGTTAGTATATAGCAGTTTAAATAAGTTCAATGTTTCAAAGGGAATACCTAGTTTACATAGCACGACAAACAGAAAAGAACACTCAAGTAACTCATATGGCTTTTCAGCTTCAAGAAGTACAGATACGGTATTCTAATTCGGCCAGACCTGCTGCAAGACTGCAAAAAAAGTTCAGAAGGTATTGAGCGTGACCCTGCTCAAGATGAATACCAATTACTCAGGCATAACTAGGCTGTTCATCAAGGGAGCCAATCTATTCGCAACGATACACACGAGTATCCTATTATCAAGATTTAGTAGGGATTGTGAGGTTGTCAGTATCCAGAGACTTTCCACTCACCAGGCTGTCAATGGTTACAACTATTTCTTGCTTGTCTGTGGGCTCAAAGAGGAACTCTCTGGTGCCCTCTTCTATCCACGCAAGCGCAGTGTCATCTAGATATCATTGTATGTCACCGATAGCTGGTCGTGTATAAGGATGTATAATATGCATGAAACTGACCAATTAAAGTGGACCTGTCCCCATTTATTTCCCCAATGTCAAGCTTGAGGGATTGCATAGTATCCTGTGTATGTGCTCTCTTTAGCAACAATGACAGGGTTTTACTTGGATGGTCACCTTCCGCCTATTTGCAGGCCTCAGTGTCTTTAGTTATGTATCTCATTTACCTATCCATTAGCTCCCTGACCTCCTGAGTGGTCCTGTTCAATTCTGACAATGTTTGTGGTCTGTGGGTCAATTGATATGTTTTGCCAATTTGCACAGTCCGGCTTTCTCATGCACTAGCAGCATCCAGATTGACTTTAAAACCCTTACGTATTTGCCCAGTGTGAAGCCCCTGATATACACTTTGAATGTTTCCCACACCATGGTACAGCGTGCCACAGTGTCTGTGTTTTTCTCAAAAACGACACAATTGCTTCACAGCGGTCCTTAAAAAAGGTCATGTACCTAAGGGCCCTGTTGGGGAATTGCCAGTGTGTTAAGCTGTCACCATGAAGTTCAAGCGCAACTACAATTGGGAAGTCATCGGACAGGGTTGCGGGCTGATGTGTTATATGTACAATCCATGGAAGCACATTTGTAAAGGAAAGCCAAAAATCACTGCAAGAGTTGGTGTCATGTACAGCAGAGTAGTAAGAGTGTACTTGTTGTTCCTCAGCATATATCTCTCTCCTCACACCTCTTTTTCCTTCCATGGCAATCATCTGGTACAGCAACATGGCAGCCTTTGGATTATCTGTACAATTAGGGTTGCTGCTGTCGATCTTGGGGTATGGTTAAGTTAAAATCCCCCCATAATATATTACGTGCCATAAGCTACCTATCCAGTGAAACCACGCCCTCAGAAACTTAGGCAGTTTATGTTGGGGGCATAGGAGTTAATCAGGATGATGGGATTGCCATTCACTTTGTCTTCTACATAGAAGTACCCCCCTAGGGTGTCTCCATGTTCAAATGGTGGGTTAAAACGCAAAGATTTTGTAATAAGTCTGGCTACGGCATGCGGCAAAATACTTATTCTGTCCCCACGTGCGTGCATACACGTTAGCATCAGTTGGACCCAGGTGTGTTTCTTGTAGGAACCCAATCTGCATGTGGTGCCTATCCAAATACGGTTTCATGGGATCACTTTGACTCTTCCCATTCAAATCTCTGAAGGTCAAGTCTAACGGAGATCTGAATAATGCTGTCCTGTTGTGGTGTGAGTAAAACTTGTAGCAAACACAACAAGATGATGGATAGAGTGTTGAACCTTTTCAAACACTCACCCCCAGTCAAGACATCTGGGTTAAATCCATTGTTCCTTTGCGAACCATGCCACACCAATTTGGACCCAGCCATATGCAAATCAGTCTTGACCCTGCTCCCCATGGGAACAGTCCAGGCTGAACTGCCAGACCAGGTCCCCCCTTGACCGGAAACAGTTGAAAAGTTTCAGCACTCTGTCTATCATCTAGTTGTATTTGCTATGTTCACCCTAAGTGGCTAAAGTATGCCCAGACGTGGGCCCCTTGCTCGCTGTGCCACTGGATTCAACCTAGCCTGGCTTATAAGGCGTGATACCCCAACAAAGGTCCCAAGATGCTTGTTTCCGTTCCGGGGAGTACCTGGCCTGGCAGTTTGGGCTGGATTGTTTCCATGGGGAGCAGGGTCAAGACTGATTCATGCATTTGTGGCAAAGCTGCAAGAGCTTCGGGAGGATGAATTAGAGCAGTTTTTGGAGCCGCTTAGTGAGAGGACCACTTCAAGCAGCTTTTTTGGCTGGCACCAAGCCCCACCTCACGAAATGAATTCTAAGTTAAACCTGACTGCTTGTTGCCAAGCTACTAGAAGATTAAGCACAGGTTTATTTTTAGACATCTGTGGTTCACCCTGACAAATATTGTGGTTAATATTTGAAGTGGGTTCTTACACACTTAGCCAATTTCCTACTATATTTACGTTTTTTTAGAACAGATTAACACCCAGTGGAAGTCAAAAATAGTATTGTCAATTCCAATCTCCTTACTCAATTTGACTTCAACATATATAGTGACACAATAATGAAGGGACTCCTGGTGCCTGATTCATTTTTGGGGGCATGTGGCAGTGCCCTTTGAAATGCAAGTGGGGAAGTAAGCAGCTCTTACTGCAATTGCGGCAGTGGAATCCACTCCACCATACTCAGCTTGTACTGGAGAATGCCTTGTCCCGATACACATTCCATGAGATTAAAATTACACACTCTTCTAACAAAAAGGAGGAATAATTAAGATATATATGTAATGCAGTCTTAGTCCATGGGAGGGATATGCCCCACACTAGTGAAAAAATCTTTCAGATTTATTTGAATATCAGGACATGTTCATTCAGAAATAAAGATGTTCTTCATTTAATGTCACATGCAATCTGAGCTTTGAGGGCCTAACTTTTAATTTATTTTTAGGTACTGAAAATGATATTTGGAAACAAAGATTGTATTTTCTGAGGACAGAACACTCCCTCACAAACATGATGGGAAATATGTTTGACATAATATAACAGTCATAAAACAAAATGCTCTTGCAAGAGGACAAACAACATCACCATCACATTTTTTTAAGAGTGACCCATCAACAACATCCGCTAAGTATTTTAAAATGTTCATACTAATATGACGAAAACACAGCAAAAAAATATATACATTTACTTTTCTTTCCCATACAAGCAATCTCCAGAGCAAGCGAAGGAGACAGCCAAGAAGCTGGGGAATAGGATGTCCGCTGGGAGCCAGGAGGTGTCATCACTGACACTGAAGGACCCAGGAGAATGATGGGGCTGGACGGGAGGACAACACATCATCAGACTCTGAGGCCGCCGCATCAGACTAGCCCAAAGTGGTGGTAGATCCAATACCATCTGCAGGACATAAAGATCCATCAGCACCATCCCTCCTACCTCCCCCAGTGTAGGCCAATCCTGAGTCCCCAAAAGGGCCGGGGTCTCCTTCACCCAGGAACCTAAGATTCTGCCCCTGCCCACCCAGCAGTGCTATCTGAAGAGGCTGTGGATCTATTGTGAAGCCTCTCTGTAGGGCAGACTGCCCTGCTGTATGCCAATCAGGGAATAAACCAACAATTTAACTACGTGGTTGCTTTCATGGATGGCATACCATTCACTTTTCTGTGTCTGCCATACAGAGTGTCTTGGTACGCAGCAGGGCCCCCTCAGACAGCACTGCCTCTAACCCACCATCACCTGCCCCACCATCTCTGCACCATTCCTCTATCCACCCCCATACTCCAACCACAATTCCCCCAGCAACCTCCTCTCCCAAAACCACCACAATTCCAGAACACTGCACAACACACACACACCCATAAACACAAAACAAAACACACACACACATCACAAAGCACTATCACCACAGACCCCAGCACCACACACACAGACTCTCCAGCAACCAATCAAACATCCCAAACCGGTGTGCGGACAAAATATCGAGTTGAGAATTTTGGACTACAGAAATATTGATTCCTAAATATCGTCAGTGAGAAATATCGACAGCAAGAATATCGTGGTCAAGAATATCGATTTGAAGGTAAGAAATATCGTTTTTAAAAATATAGAAGTCAATAATATTGTTTGCAAAAATATAGTTGTTTAAAATATCGATTTTTTAATTATTGTTATGTATATTAGTATATATTTTTAATGTATGTGATGTATTTTTTTGTATAAGTATTGTTTATGTTTTTTAATATATGTGTTGAATTTTTAGTAGTTATCAATTTTATTTTAATTACATTTTGCATTTTTTAGTTCCGTAGCGGGTTGTGGGTTTATAGGGAAATAGGGTGGGAAGTAATTTATTTATAATAAATTAATGATATTTTTTATTTATTCATATTTATTTAATTGAGAATTTATAGTGTTAATTGTGGGAAGTAATTTATTTTTAATTAATTATGAATTTGTTGTTAATAAATATTAATTAATTAATTGAAAATTAAAAATGGAAATTGTGTAATTAATTTTAAGTGCGGGTTGTGAGGTTTAAAAGGGTAAAGGGTGGGAAGTCATTTATTTTTAATTAATTATTAATTAGTTGTTAATTAATAATAATTAATTAATTAATTGAAAATTAAATATGGAAATTGTGTAATTAATTTTAGGTGCAGGTTGTGGGGTTTATAGGGGTGAAGGGTGGGAAGTAATTTATTTGTAATTAATTGATAATTAGTTGTTAATTAATATTAATTATTTAATTGAAAATTAAATATAGAAATAGTGTAAATATTTTTAGGTGCTGGTTTTGGGGTTTATAAGGGTAAACGGTGGGAAGTAATCTATTTTAAATTAATTAATAATTAATTGTTTTTAATTGTTTTTAATTTTAAATTGACTGTAGTGGGAATAGTAATTTTTACCCCTCCGCTATCCAACACTTTCCCTACTGTTCCACTCACTGGAGTAGGAATAGTACATTTTATCCCTCTGCTATCCAACACTTTCCCTACTGTTGCATTGACTGGAGTGGGAAATATAAGTTTAAATATTTTTGAATAGTTTAATGTTTTAATTAATAATAGAATGTTTTTTTAACATACATTTTATGTTATTGGTATATGTATACATATATTTATTTGTTACATTTCTATATATTTTTAAAATTATAAAATACATTTAAATTAATAGTTTAATTGTTTTACAGTAATTATTTGTTATTTTTGTTAAAATGTATATTAAGTCAATTTAGATTTTTTATTAAGTTTATTATTTAATATATTTAATATTTATTATTTTATTTTATATATATATAAAAATGATATTTTTTACATCTATATTCATGCAATCGATATTTTTTTCTCGATATTTTTGTACTTACCGTTATAAATATAGGATGTCGATATTTTTGACATCTATATTTATGACTTGATATTGTGGTATGGGGATGTTTTGGGTGTCGATGTTTTGTCAGTGAACCTCACAAACCACAACCAACACCACCACAGACACCATGTCAGAAATTGGGGGTATTGGTTGAGGGAAGTGGAAGTCTCACTTAGGCAACAACCATAATCCTTGTCACGGTGAACCACAGAACTCCTAAAATGAACCTGTGCTTAGCCCTCTGGTAGCTTGGCACAAAATCAGCCAGGCTTAGCTTAGAAGCAAAGTATAATGTGTTTATGCAGCCCATAAACAGTAAGAAAGTGGTAATACATCAGAAGAAACATCCCACAACAATTTTGAAAATTAGAATGCATTTTAATGAATAAAATGACACAAAAACAATTTTCATCCAATCTGTAGAACCGGAATTATGAATTTTAAAATGTGTGATGAAAAATAACGCCAAACAGAACAAAGCACCAATAGCAGGTATCTGGATGCGAAAGACTGGGACAAAGAAAAACAGAGCACATTTTAATAAAAGGACACAAAAACGAATTAAATCTAATCAGTAGAACCAAAGTTATTCAATTTTAGAGTTTTAGTTAAGTATAGCACCAAAAAGCAAAAAGCGCGACTCTCAGTCATCTGATCGTGCTAGACCAGGGGAAATTCACGAGTTCAGGCCAACTGCGATGGACCACGGGCCCGATAGAGGGTCCAGGTTAGTCCCGCTGATAAACGTACCTACTCAAAGTCTGGTGCGACGATTTCTGTTCCCAGTGGAGAAGGCTGCGTGGAGCCGGAAGAGCACTGCAAATGCTCGTCGCTGTGGCGGGAAAGGAAGGCCTGGCGGCGTGGGCTGTTGTTGCAGTTGCGCAAAGAGACAAGTGGGCATTGCAGACTAAGGTTGCTGGAGCTTCGCAGTGGTGGTCACTGAGGACTGTTGTTTTTGTAGCACAAAGTGCAGATCTTGCATTAACGGTCGTCGTTAGCAGTCACTTTAATGCTAACAGTTGGTTCACAGGAGCGCCGCACTGGCTGTTGTCGTGGGCGGCAGAGACTTGGCACGAGCGGGACTATTCGTGGTCACGAACAGCCCAGAATACACAGACCCAAAGCCATTTATAGCATGTGACCAAGAACAATGGGAGAGGGCACCAAATGGTTAGAACAAGAAAATGCCAACTTTCTAAAAGTAAAAAGAAGAATGAAAGAATGCACTCCTTTCCTTGAACTCGTGTATATTATTTTTTATGAAGCTGAATTATTGCGTGCAAACAGATGCCGTGATCTGTCCCAAAGGTCATGAAAATATTAGTAAATATGCAAAAAGGCCTGTAGCTTACACACCCATCAGTCGCACTGCATAGTGCATAGTGCAGGAATTCTTCCTCACATTAAGCTCCTCCACGTATAGTACTCCAAATTTGATCCAAATGGTAAACCAATATTCTTGTCACAACCTTGCTTCACAGTTAATCCATAAGTTTTCAATCACAACGAAGACAGCGTGATTCCACCATGGTTCTTTAATATACATTTTCAAATGCCTTCTGCATGCCCATCCGGGCCTTCAACAGCGACACGTAGGGGTGAACCATTCATTTAAAGTAGGCTCATGTAATTCCACCCAATGCATTTCAGGCCAGAAGGCCCTTCGTCAGGGGAAACTGAAATAAAAAAAGATGTCTAAACCAACTGCTCAATACAATCTGTCTGTGTCATATACATTAAAATATTCCTACAACCCCCAGTGATTCACCCTTCCACAATCCCACCCCACACCCTCGTAAAACCGTGCTTGTATACATAATAATGGCCTCCCATGCCTACTGTGCAAATTCCACAACCTGGGATAAATACTCCATAAATCCAATACGTTAATGCAAAAAATGCCAAACTAATTTAACGAACTGATGTAAAAAGCCCCTCCCAATCCCCAGTACATACGATACTCTGAAACCTCTACCAGCTTCTCCTAGGTTCACAATGCAATGGGTGGAATTACATGAGCCTACTTTAGATGAATGGTTCACCCCTACGAGTCGCTGTTGAAGGCCCAGATGGGCATGCAGAAGGCATTTGAAAATGTATAATAAAGAACCATGGTGGAATCACGCTGTCTTCGTTGTGATTGAAAACTTATAGATTAACTGTGAAGCAAGGTTGTGACAAGAATATTGGTTTACCATTTGGATCAAATTTGGAGTACTATACGTGGAGTAGCTTAATGTGAAGAAAAATTTCTGCACTATGCAGTGCGACTGATGGGTGCATAAGCAACGTGCCCTTTTGCATATTTACTAATATTTCCGTGACCTTTGGGACAGACCACGGCATCTGTTCGCACGTAATAATTCAGCTTCATAAAAAATAATATAAACGAGTTTAGGGAAAGGAGTGCATTCTTTCATTCTTCTTTTTGCATAGCAATGTTCTGTCCCTACGCAAGTTTGCACCCTGTGGATTACAATGTTGAAATCTAATGAAGTAATGGCAGTGAATAAAATATTGCTCCGAAGACAGCAAGTGAACATGGAACCCTCAGAGTGGATCTCATGTGGTTACGTACAAACACCACTGAAAATAACAGCAACATTCGTTTTGTGGGACATTTAAATCCTGTTCATACTTGCGATTTTTTTAATTTGGAATTTGAGTTGTTGTGATTTTATTCATCTTACGGATACATATCGGCTTTAGTTCGTGGTATTCACTTTGTTGCAGCATATTGGTTTCATTTTGATGTCGGTGTAGGTGGGATTAGAATAAGGCGGGGCACGAACAGGTTGCAACGTTTTATTAGTTTTATATTTTTTCCTTCCTTTTGGGGTCGCGCAGGGATACCGAGAGACTGCACCACATATTCCTTTAAGATTCTTAGCTATAATTGGGACAGGTCACGGGATCAGGGCTACACTTCCTTGATTGAAAAAACAGATAGTGCTCACATGGGAGAGTTTAAAAGTAGCATAAAAAGAAGTGGTAACACACATTCACGGCAGTTCTGAAAGAGCGTGGAGGAGGAGATTAGGCTGCCGGCCGTGGCTTCTAAGGTAGTTTTACAGGTCCATAATTTATGTTATAAGGAGAGGGTTGGTAAATAGCAGGTATTGGGTAAAAAAAAGGGAACCTAGGAGAAGCTGGTAGAGGTTTCAGAGTATTGTATGTACTGGGGATTGGGAGGGGCTTTTTACATCAGTTCGTTAAATTAGTTTGGCATTTTTTGCATTAGCCTATTGCATTTTCTGGAGTATTTATCCCAGGTTGGGGAATTTGCACATTAGGCATGGGGGGCCATTATCATGTTTATACAAGAACGGTGTTACTAGGGTGTGGGGTGGGATTGTGGAAGGGTGAATCACTGGAGGTTGTAGGATTATTTTAATGTATATGACACAGACAGCTTGTATTGAGCAAGACGTCTTTCTTTATTTCAGTTACCCCTGACGAAGGGCCTTCTGGCCCAAAATGCATTGGGTGGAATTACATTAGCCTACTTTATATGAATGGTTCACCCCTACATGTCGCTGTTGAAGGCCCAGATGGGCATGCAGAAGGCATTTGAAAATGTATAATAAATAACCATGGTGGAATCACACTGTCTTCGTTGTGATTGAAAACTTATCGATTAACTGTGAAGCAAGGTTGTGACAAGAACATTGGTTTACCATTTGGATCAAATTTGGAGTACTATATGTGGAGTAGCTTAATGTGAGGAAACTTTCTAAAAGAGATATTTTAAGAATTGTCACTTAACATCCAACATTACCATTAATGGGGATATTAAATTACAATTCATTTGAGTCAAAACATGATATTTCTACCTCATCCTAATCAAAAGTAAGCACTTTTCATTTAATAAAGTAACTGAATGTTAACTAATGGGTGAGAGATTGGCCTCACATTAGTGAAAAATGAATTTAGGAGTTTTCACTACCTGGACATGTAAACACGCATGTCCTAGTTTTTAGGTACAAACCGACCTGTCTTATGGGCCTTTAGAATCTACCTTAGGGGTGACTTATATGTATTAAAAAGGAAGGCTTAGGCCTGGCAAAAGGTTTCATTTGCCAGGGTGAATTGGCAGTTTAAATCTGACCTACAGGCTGCAATGGCTTGAGGCATGTAATAAAGTGCTACTTGATTTTGGGGCATAGTGAATCCTGCAGGCCCACTAGTAGCATTTAATTTACATCTCCTGTGTACATGTAGTACCATTTTACAAGGAACTTACAAGTAAATTAAATGTGCCAGTCAGGTGTAAGCCAATATAACCATGTTTAAGGAAGAATGTACAAGAACTGTAGCACTGGTTAACAGTGGAAAATCAACAAAAAGCACCACAACAGATACCAGTATCAGACACACTGAATCACACACCTCAGCACACATCTAATAAAAGAACATCACACACTCCCAGACAACCTCCAAAATCTACACCCTCACCGAAGCAAGAATTCAAATGCACTCCCTCACCCAAGCATACACCCAAAAACAGCCTCACTCCCACACAAATATCAAACCAAAACACAAACAACACCCTTACGCAAATACCCTCCAAAGTTACTACTACACACACCCAAATAAACAAAAGAAAGCACCACCACCACTGAGCACAGCACAATTCACACACACACACCAACAACACACACAACAACCAAAACAAACCACACTCATCCCAACACCCAGTACCTCCCAAACAACAACATAATTTACCCAATCTGCCCCTACACCTACCTGACAAACAGCCACTTTTAACGCCTAAACCCATCAAAAAAGACCCACCCCTCCTCCTCCTAAATTCTTTGAGGTGCCTGATCAACACCAGCTCTAGGAGCGTGATAAGCCACTTTATGAGGAGGATATTTAGCACAACACAAAATAAGAGGCAAAATGAACAGTGTAAAAATGATTGTAAATAGTTATATTTTATGCCAAATTTGATTAAGATCCATTTTCTTTTCTTAACAGATTTGTATAAAATTTAAGGGGGATATCAACAAGGGGCCGCGGTAATCATCGCAAATCGCGCTTAGCGCGATTTGCATTATCGCCGTATATCGCCGGTTCACATCGCCGTGTTAGCGGCGTATTTACAACGATTTGCTAACAGGCGATGTTAAACCTTCGATATACGGCGATCTAAAGCAATATCGCCTGAAAACCAGCGAAGTCAGCATTGCGCAGAGTAAAATGTTGATAATAGGGAGAAGTGGATGTTACCTTACAATCCACCTCCCATTATGCACATGGCTAAGTCGGAAAATTTCCAGACGTTAGTTTTCAGCGCTGTCAGCGGTTAGCGCGGCTTTTTTCATCGCTGCGCGTTGTCTGGGCCGGCTTGTTGATACCGCGATGTGCGGTTAGCGATCAATTTCCCTGTTCTTTCCTGAAGATACGCCTACTTTGCATCTCATTAGCGATGCAAAGCGAGGCGTTACTAAAAAGGCAGCAAAAATGCGCTAATGCATGTTTGCGCTGCCTTGTTAATAGGGCGATGGCATTATCTCCGCTTTAGCGGCGAAAAGTGCCGCTAAAGCGGAGATAAAGCCCTTGATAATATGCCCTATAGTTTTTTTAATTATAAAATTATGCTAAATAAAAATTTTAAATATTGCTTCAAACATGGTTACATTTATATTTTTTTATGCAAAATCAAATTTTAAATTACTAAAGGTTTGATTAGTAGGGCAAAAGTGTTGAAATATGAAAATGAGTATGAATATCTGCATTAAATGTATTAAGATAGATAGGATGACAAATAAACAAAGATCATAATAATTATAAGTATAAATAAAATTAAAGGTAAGTTAAAGAGACAACCTTGAAGTTGATAGTAGTTTAAAATAATAATTTGACATGTAATGAAATGAAACATATGTTAATGAATTTTAAGATAATATCAGTAAACCGATGAGAATGTTTTTTTTAAATTGGTAAATTTAGTCACAGTCACATACAAATGTATGAAAAGGTATCCTGCGATTTGATAAAGTATGGGGTCAATTCTGTTTACTGAACAAGAAAACAAATCATTTAAAAAAGTAAAGAATGCTTCTTTGATGTGGGCTTCCGTCATATTTATGGAGACATACATCAAAGTGACAACCGATTTTAAAAGGGGGGAGGGCACACAAAAAATATTGATATTTGTTTCAAAAAATATTTTCCTTATAAATGCAATTCTGAATTATTTTAAGTTATCATTACAAACGTTTTAGAACAGAATTAAAAATATTATAAAAGGAAAACAAAAGTCTATTGAAACCATTGTTCCTCTCAGTTGTGTTGATGTCCATTATGAGAACAAACTTATGTTACCTCACTCCACATCCTCATCACTACAGAACCCTCCTCCTCTAGGGCTCCCCAGCAGATCTATCCCTCTACTATTTCTCAGAGTGGAAGGTGGCAGACCCACTGGCCCTGAAGATTTATATACACAGAGTCCATGGTGCTCCAACACCCCGGACAGGGGTCAGATCTTCTTCAGAATCCTGCAAAATTAATTCTCTCTTTCTCTCTCTCTCTTATGCAAAGGTTTTTAAATAGGGGAGAGTGTTCCAGAAGGTCAGCACCTCTGTTCAATTCTTGGATGACACATCATCATTTGACTCATGTTCCATCCCTCCTGCACAGCATGTAGGGAAGTTTCAAAATAGAGACTTAAAGTGGTCTGTTGAAAGGCCTTCTCTGAGAATTAAGACCTGTCTCTAACTGCCACAGCTGCCTAGCCCCTTCTCCATGTAACTTCAGAAAAGTGCCTCTTCTGTGATTGGCTCCTAAATTCTGGCCTTTTCCCTTTGTTCTCCTTGGATGAGCTTTCCCAGGACTAGTGCACTGTAAAAAGAAATTACCACATGTAGATAACACGCCCACCCTCTCCTTTCCCATGAACAGATCCGAGCACTGGCAAACAGCCCATTGTGTAGGGACACATTTGATCCTTCAGCTGACCATAAGAGTAATGAACTTGGCTCAGTTGGGGGAACAACAGCCTGGACTCTATGTACTAACTGAGTAATGGAAATATAACAAATCCTCACGTGCCAGAAGGGGTACAGTTTTGACAAAAGTGACATTGAATAAGCAATTGGAATCCATTTTTGCTATGTGATCAGTGCATCACACTAGTCTCTAGGACTAACAGTGGTGAAATTGTACTTTGGTGCAGATTTTTCCCCTAATGTATAATACAGTAAGTACACACTCTTCTTAGTTAAGCACTTCATACTTTCAGACTGTCTAAGTCAGCTGCAGAAAAAACAAAACAGGAGGGGGTGGTTTTAGCCAACCTATTTATGGCACCCTGGGAAGGTGGGTGGGGCTTGTCTTGCAACATTTCCTGGTTTGTTTTATGAGTCTGAAGGTGGATATTTACCTCATGACTGAGATGAGGACGCAGGACAGAACGTTCCGGCACTGTAAGTGTAAGGGCCTGACTTTTAGTTTTACAGGCAGGATACACTGTCACAAACATGGTGCACTACTTGGCCCATCAAACCATTGGTCCACTTGCTTTATTTCAAGTTAGAAGCCCTACACCCACAAACTGATGGAGCAGGGGTCGTTAGTGTACTCGAAACAATCTCCTGATAGCATGTGATGCCTGTTTCTAGTGCACCGAGAAGACATCTTCCTATCCCTCCACCTATCATCGCCACGAGTAAATATTCTCCCCGTCCTCTTACGTCAGCCATCTCCACGATTACTGAATCCACCACCTTTCATACATCAGGGCTGCGGCCCAACCCTCCACACCTGTAAGCTCACACACGTCCTCCATCCCTAGTCTTCACTATACTTCCAGCTATACTGATAACCCCTCTTCCCTTGTGGACAAACTCAAGGATCTTAGTCAAGACCTTCAGTCAGTCAAAGCCAATCTTCAAGATGTTATATCCATCAATTCAAAGCTCTCGAAGCACTGGAGGCTCAACCTGACCCCTAGGGTTAACAGAACCCCAAACACAAAACAATATTTTCCACCCTCAAGGAGACAACTTACCTCCACCTGGCATGATGCATCAAACAATTATAAGTCTTTGAGCTTGCTTAAGAGAGCCCAACCCTACATCAATCCTACCTCCAGACCCTAGGGGTCACAAATCACCTTTCTGATGCTGACATTTACTCCCTTCTGCTATCATATACCACTCGACATAAGGACTTGCCACCCACGCCAGTCACTATCCAGACTATACCCATCAAGCCGCTCATTCCACCCAGTCTCAAATATAGAACCATGAACAAGGACAACCTACTGTGAGTCCCTATTCCACACAAAGAAAACTTAGGGCCCCATTACGATGGCGGGCGGACTTTGTCTGCCCGCCACCGTAACGGTAAATGGGACCGACTGCCAGAGGTGCGGCGGTCCCGCTAGGCCCATTAGGATGCGACCGCCACCCTGGCGGTCGTATCCCGCATATTCTACATTGCGGCGGGCGGTGCTGTAAGCAGCACCCGCCGCAATGTAAAAGTTGCATGTTGTGCATTGATATGCACGACGTGACAGGCACCGCGTGGTGCCTGCCACCTTGTGCATGCCAATGAAGGGGAAGTGCACCCCCCACCAACCCAACACCCCGGGGGCCCGCAACGGGCCCCCAAAGCCAAAGATTGCATGCCTTTCCATGGCGGCATCGCCGCCATGGAAAGGCACAAATCCGCACACATCGTAATATGGCGGGCGGTGCCTGGTAGGCACCGCCACCATATTATGGCCCAGGACCACACAGCAGGCAATCATAACGATTGCCTGCCTGCGGAAAAGCGGTGGACGGTTTTTCCATCCGCCGCTGTACCCCCGAAATAGTAATGTGGCGGGGGTAAATGGAGGGCGGGCGGGGAAAGATGTCGGGCGGATCGCCACCGCCGGTCGGGCGGTGGCGATCCACCCGACATCATAATGGCCCCCTTAGTTACTAGATCCCATCTCAGGTCTATTCTTCTCAATTGAAGGTCCGCAGTAAGACATGCAGCTGACATCGCAGATCTCATTCTTACTCAAGATCTTGTCCTCCTTATCTTAACTGAAACTTGGCTCAATGACTCCTCCACGCCCTTTATAGACTTCTAGTACCACCCAACTATGACATCATGAGTCTGGACAGATCTGGTAGAGCTGTAGGTGGCATAGCATGCATCTACCGTTCCATGCTCACCTTAAAACATTCACAAACTGTGCCAGTGACCACCTTCCAATACCTAGATACTGAAATATGGAGCAATGACAAGCTTGTGTGCAAACTTCATACAATTTATCATCCCCAGGGCAATAACCTACCTTTCATAGAACAAATTATAGAATCTCCTGTAACTCGGCCCAACACACCAACCATATCTTCCCTGGAGATTTTAACATACACTGGAACAATTCCAATGACCCCATTCTGAACACCCTCACAGCATTCCATATGGACCTCAACCTCACCCAGACTTGCAATGGCCCAACTCATAATAGAAACTCCACACTACATCTTATCACCGCTAAGGAAAATGCCATACAACTTGAATCCATTACCCCCTGTGACTGGTCACACCACTACCTAATCACCTTCCTCATCCTGGAAAAGGTGTTGTCTAGAAAGGGTCAACCTCTTAGACCCAGACAATGTGTAAGAAACTTAAGAAATGTTAATATTAACGACCTAGCTTCTATGAGCAACAACATCCTACCCCTCCCACAAACATGACTAATGTGAATGATCTTACTAAACAATACATCCAATCCATGTCAGACATACTGGATTCGACTGCTCTGAAGCAGCTTAAAAGAATATGCAGCAGAATTTCTTAACCGTGGTTTAACTGTAATCCAAATGAGGAAAGGCGTAATCTAAGGCTACTGAAAGATTATGGCTTGCTTCGATCCTCCAAAATAGAGCTCAGACAAACAAAGTCAACCAAACCCTATCAGACATCACACCGGTCACAGTAGGAGTTCCTCAAGGATCCACACTCTCACCCACTTTATTCAACCTGTACATGGAACCTCTTACCGACATTTTGAAGCTTTCAAACATACATTACTATATGTACACAGGTGATACACAATTATATTTGAAAATCTCTTCATCCGATGATATCAAAGCACTCTACTGCACCCTACTGAAATCTCAACAATGGCTGACCGTAATCACCTCAAGCTTAACACCCTCAAAACAGAACTCCTTTTGATCGCCCACCATAATCACACTGAAGAATGGCTCAAACAACTCACAGCTGTGAACTGCTCCCTCCATATTATTGACTCTACTCGATCTTTAGGAATAAATTTGGGCAAATGCCTGAATATGCAAGATCATATCAGTGCAACCACCAGGCGAGCCAATCACAAATTGAACACCCTATGAAAAATCAAACCCTTTCTGCCCTCAAATGACGTTAAGCTAGCTGCACAATCCCTAGTCATCTCACAACTAGATTACAGGAGTGCTACGCTTGCAGGCTTACCCAGGGCCAGACTGGGAACCTAAACCGGCCCTAGCAAACTGCTTGGTCGCAACCCCCTCCCCTCCCCCCCAGGGAGGGGGGGATGCGGCCAAACTGTTTGCTAGGCCTGGTTTCAGCCTATTTTGTTACAGGGGGCCGATATTGCAGCCCCTGGCAACAAAAACGGCCCCCAGGAGCCCAAAACTGGCCCCCACCCTGGCGGCCCACCAGGGAAACACCCGGTGCCCGCTACGGCCAGTCCAACCCTGGGCTTACCAAAAGTAATGCTGGTTCCGCTAAAGGCCATTTTGAACTCAGCTGCCAGGCTCATAACAGGATCCAGAATATTTGACCGCATTGCTCCAGTCCTAAAACATCTAAAATACCTCCCGTTTGAAGCAAGAATCCAATTAAAGATTGCCTGCATAACACACAAGGCCCTTCACTATAACACTCCTGTCTACCTAGCCAAAAAACTCGATCTATTCGGTAGTAGTCGCTCCTTAAGAAGAGCAAACTCCCTATTGTTGAAACCACAACAAAAAGAAAACTTACAAATGCTCCTTTTCTGGCCTTGCTCCAAGAATATGAAACACATTACCTCCTGAAAGCAGAACAAACCCCTCGACTACCTCCTTAAAAAAAACATAAAAAAGCTTCTGATGCATAAATTCCTTCTTTAGGAGTCCTGAAGTCTCTCAGCTTGTCTATCTTCTGGTGGATTACCCCAGAACCTGGAGCTGCCTTCCTGATTGATACACTATGTATCTTGCTTATTCATTCTTAACTGTGGACTTTCCCGATCTTGGTTCTGCCACGCTGACATATTGTACTTGTGTTGCTCCCTGCTATTCCTTCTAAATCTATTATTTACTTATTCCCTTTCCATGTATGTATGGCAAGACTGCTTTATGTACAGCGCTCTGATACCCGGACGGGTCATGTTCGCGCTATATAAAACTCCTCAAATAAATAAAATAAAATAAAAAATCAGACCGCCTGGCCTATTTAGAGTGGGTGGTCTGATGTTTTCTTTCTAACAGTCCTAAACAGAATTAAAATAATATTGACCCTCCCCCACACCCTAAGAGAAAAACTCCCAAAGAGTCAGGGTCATTAGTATTTTGATTTTCAGAAACAAACTCCGGCTTCAGTGGTATGTTTTTGAAAAATAAAAAGGTTTGGTGAGCAGCCACCAACAAGCTTTCCATGCCTTCACAGGAGCCGCTGTGGACCAGTATCAGGGCATCACCCGTCATAAGCCAGGCTAGCTTGAATCCAGTGGTGTAGTGAGCACGGGACCCACGTCTGGACATACCCTTCCCACTTAGGGCGACATATGCAAAAGAAACAATTGATGGACGGAATGCTGGACAATGCAAACATTCACTCCCAGTCACAAACATCTGGGTTTAATCCATCATTCTTTTGCTCACCACACCACCCCAGTTTGAACCCAGCCATATGCAAATAAGTGTTGACCCTGTTCCTTATGGGATTCAAGCTATCCTGGCTGATGAGGGGTGAAACCCCGAAACCGGTCCCTGGATGCTTCTTTCCGGTCCAGGGAGGACCTGGCTCGGCAGTTCGGGCTGGACTGTTCCAATGAGGCACAGGGTCAAGACTGATTTGCATATGGCCAGGTCTAAACTGGGTTGGCATGGTGAGCAAAATAATGATCTCTTGACTGGGGTGAATGTTTTGATTTGTTCTGCATTCCGTCCATCAATTGTGTGTCTGTTGCTTCCTCGCCCTAAGTGCGCCGCGTATGCACAGACGTGGGTCCTGGGCTCACTGTGCCACTGGATTCAAGCTATCCTGGCTGATGAGGGGTGACACCCTGAAACCAGTCCTAGGATGCTTGTTTCCGGTCCAGAAAGGACCTGGTTTGGCAGTTCAGGCTGGACTGTTCCAATGAGGCTCAGGGTCAAGACTGATTTGCATATGGCCAAGTCTAAACTGGGGTGGCATGGTGAGCAAAAGAATGATGGATTTAACACAGATCTCTTGACTGGGGGTGAATGTTTTGATTTGTTCTGCATTCCGTCCATCAATGTGTGTCTTTTGAACATTTTGCAACATATATTTTCCAACCTATATTGCAGATACAATTCATGTGAAATGTTATTCCCTATATGCAAATTGTGTGATATTGAGGTATAATTATTTATGCAAATCATATGCTAGTAAGCTATAATTAATTTCCAGGTAAATTAAGGTACTTATCACTGGGATTTTTTTCAGGTTTTAAATCTTTCACTCCAGATGACAATGTCAGGAAACCAATAAAGTCTTTTGGAAAGAACGTTTGATTATACCTTATATTTGAGCGCAAAGGGTTGTTTTAATTGGGCAAAAAAAAGATATTGCATATTTCAGTTAGATTGCAATGTGTTTTCAGCAGAATATTAAATCAGACCAGCTCTAGAGAAATGACTCTTACGAATGCATACATTATAAAGTATGCCTTATTATACAATACTAGCCGCAATTTGTTTCAAAGACTTTGAAAGTCAAGATATTCGAAAAGAAATATTTGATTAGGGAATCTTTCAGCAGTTGTAAGATGTGACGGTTGTGGTAATGGACCAGAACTGATAACTAGTTGTGTGCTGTATAACATCCTCAAAAAACACAGGCATCTTGGGCGTTGCCACCTTTACTTCTGGAGACGTTAGGGTGGCTATGGGGATGGAATAAAATTTGCTTCTAAGGATAACTCAAATACCTTACACCCTTTCACAAGGTTGTTAGGACATGCTTGTTTTAGGCGCAGGAGTCTTATGGATTTGGATGAAGTGAATATTTGAATGGAAGCCAGATGGAGCTCTCGCGTTGTCGAAACCTGGCACCAATATTTATCTAATGGCCATAAATCATGTCATTCCTCAAATATTGGGCCTCCTAGCTTCTGTGGATACAATGAGTTAAGTGAAGTTTCTGACCTGTTCCACCAGTGGGGCACTGCAGGGACACTAATCGCACCCTGTGGGAGTCACATGTGTGATCTGGTGTTGATGCGAGAGGGCCTATTTATGAGGAAGGCAAGCAGTGTAGCGCAGCACGGCACCTTTCTGCACTGCACTGCATGACAGGGAAAGGTAGGAATGCACCATATTTAAGGCAAAATGGCGCATTCTGGACTTTTCTCCTGCGCTGGTGCACTTTGGGCAGTCTAGCGCCAATGCAGGCATCCTTGCACCATGGTGCAAGGGTGCCTGTGTTACAGGCAGGATTGCTTTTGTGCAGGCAGGATCACCTTCCTGCATGAAAACAATCCTCAGATGCATATTCCTCTTTCTGTGTGTGCTGCAGAATGTAGCACACACAGAAAGAGGAAGCAACAAGGAGAAATAAAGATATTTCTTCTTCGTACGCCTCACCTGAGAAGGCGCCTCTTTTTGGCACGTTCCCAGGTCTACCAGTTCTGATAAATCTGGGAATGTATCAAAAACCATGAGAGTTGCGTGGAAACACCCACACAACGCCCATGGAACGCCTTCCCAGGGCAGAGTAAGGCAACGCAGCGATTTGTGCTTGGTTGCCTTACTCCAGATCTTTGGAGCCACTGAGGGCCACGCAAAGTGGCCTTGCGTGGCTTCAGAAATCACATGTAAGGTTTGTGTCGACCTTCCACCATGTTGCATGGTTCAAGAGGGACGCAAACCGTCTCACAAGAAGGCCCCTAGGTGTCAGAAAGTGTGCATTGTGTCATTGGGAGCAAGGGTTTCTGTGAGAACCCTGCTCCGTTGTCTCTCATAGGCATGCTCCGCTGTGGCATGAAGTGCCTTGATCTGCCTTGTTCGTAATTCCCTTCTAGCAGGTAGTGTTGGTTTTACCAGAGGTCACCTAAAAGTTTGTGCTGAGTTTTGATATCGTTAGGAGCCAACTACTGAGTGCAGATCTTCTGAACTATGGGCTGTACACCAATAGTGCTTTAAATATATGCAATATCCTGATCCCATGCTGATTCAGAAGGGGTCTGTTAATTTCTTTTTCCCAACAACAGCATAAAGTTCGAAAAATCTCCTAGTAAGTACATGGACTACAGACAGCAGAGCTCTGGAACAAAGGGTAATAATTATCTCTTAGTGTTTCTGAGCTTTGCTGTTGCTAGCACATGCACTAACTCAGAGATATGTCAAATTAATGCATACGCATGCTCCCCAAAGACACGCAAAAAACAGTCATCACAGCGTTAACAATGTCCAGATTGGACTATTGTAACAGCCTATATCTGAATATCCAGGAAGGACTGATGAACAAATTACAGATCCTGCAGAATGCGGCGGCCAGACTCCTGACTGGCATACCCAAATACGCCTCTATCTCGGCTGAGATAAAAAAAACTCCACTGGCTGCCGGTTAGGAAGCGCACCCAATTCAAAGCCTTATGCTTGGTCTTCAAAGCCCTTCATGGAACCGGGCCAGACTACCTACAACAGCGATTACGCTGGTATGCACCGAAAAGACCGTTGAGGTCATCAGATGCAAAACTGGTGATGGTGCCATTTGTGAAAAAAGCCAATGGGGGGGCAGAAGCTTTGTAGCCAATGCTGCCAAGGCATGGAACGGCCTCCCAGTGCACCTCAGAAGTATGACCAATCTACTTGCCTTCAGGAAAGCATTAAAAACATGGCTTTTCATTAATTAATATTGTTGATACCTCTTCCACATTTAGGGGCCGATTCTGATGCGGGTTGGAAAAGCTTCCTGACCGAATCGGTTGGGAAATGGTGTCCGACCCACTCGGATCGGGAAAGTCCGACCGGCGGAGTAGGATGCATCCGGATGCTTCCAGATACGATTTGGTTGAACTCCCATTGACTTCAATGGGAACATTTGTTCCTAACCGCATCAGAATTGGGCCCTCGGTCGGGAAGACACGTTCCCGATCCGATTTGGAAGGAGCAAATGCCGTTAGGAGGCCTTCCTAACCGCATCAGAATCAGGCCCTCGGTCGGGAAGCTTTTCCAACCCGCATCAGAATCGGGCCCTAAGTTTGGGGACGTTTGTCATAACCACTTTCCAACCCATTTGTTCGGGGGAACCAGTTTTCCTGTAAGTGGTAAAAATCTGCCTGTCTTCTGTATGACTAGTGGGTTGGTGTCTCATGTACTGTGTAGCGTGTTGATCCTTCTCCCACGCTATGCTTTCCCTACCCATTCTGCGCCAATTGGTGTGGCCCCCCCCTGTTTGTATTAGGTTGGATATTTTTGTAGGTGGTATTCCTCTGCGCTCCCCCTGTCCACTCATTCCCAATCTCAGATCTAAATCTTCCCTGACTACAATTCATTCTATTTTCCCAGTCATGCCTATTCTCAAAGTTTTTGCATAATGAGTCAGGTCTTGAGCCCTCGGGTTGTGTATCAGCTGTTGGGTCCTCCAATTTTTTTTCTCCTTTCGCTAGGCCTTGTATTCTCGGGTTGTCTTTTACAGGAGCTCGGGGGTCAATCTGGCTCCTCTTATGGCATACACAATGTTAGTTTGAAGCAGGGTCCCTAACTGACCCATTGTGACTGGTTAGGTTACCTATTATTACCTTTAGGTCAGCGACCTCTTTTGTTAGTGTGTCTAATTTCTGGACAAGGTCGACTATCAGCTGCATGCTTTCATTAGTTTGTAAACTGCTGGCCTGTATTTCTGGCATTTTTGGCGTGTCATAAGTTTCGCTAGCTTTCCCTTGTATATTATCATGTTGTTGTGCCTGCGTATTTGAGTTGGGTAACTGTATGGGTATTTCCATACTGTCAGTATCTGGCCCTGTTTCTGGAGCTAGGGGGAGTACCTGTTAGAGCAAACAATCGGTGTAAGGCTCTCTCTGCCTTTCTCAGCTCTATTTAGTATGACTGGTGCACAACACTTCAGCTCCTGGTGAGCATCGTGGTCGTTTTGACTATTGAGCGTGTGTTGGGGGGAAATAATATCTGGTGTACTTTTCAGGGTCTCAAATGTTACCGTTGTCAAATCCTTTGTTGTAAGGCTCTCTATTTGAGAGCTTGGGTGACATTCAGTATAGAAGGCGTTGATTTTTGCTTTGCTCTTACTTATTGATTTACATTTAGTATTTAACATTGATTCCACCTCTTCAATCAGATTATCTATTTCTTCAATAGAGCAGTTTTCAGCTGCGCTCTTTCTTATTTTTGAGGATTTACCCTTGGCTTGGCCATCAAAGGCCTTACGTTTGCCCATTTTATAAACAGATTTTATGTGTTTTAGGGCTAGCTGGGGCGTCCTTTCCCAAAAGTACACCCACACAAGGTAACCTTATGGATCCCCCTTTCCTTGTTGCTGATACTAGACTAGTACAGACCTCCACTAAATGAGAGATGAACAATTAACAAGAAGGCACCGAAAGAAAGGAGAAAGGTGAGATAAAATGGTCCACGGTACACTGATCACCCACAGTTCGCCCCTCCAACGTGGTATCTGGATAACAGATTTTTGTGTCTTTGAATGAACCGCTCCTCTGTAGTATAAATGTCTGGAATCAAATATACTCCCAATGTTTATAGTACAAAAGAGTTCAATAGTCTTTCTTTTAGTATTACTGTTGTCAATGAGGCTGAAAAAGGTTTAAATGTCTTACCTAAGGATAAAGATTGTAGAGCGCCAAAGCCAATGGGGGTGGCCCTGCCCAGTGGAGGCGATGGGGGCGGACCGCCCAGGCGGCACGAGTTTGGGGCGGCAGCCGGCCGCGACAGCTACCACCCCCCCCCCGCTCTTCTATCATTTTGCCGAGGGCGGCAAACGCAGGGGCCGCCACGGGCAGCCTAAGGCCTAGCTACGCCCCTGGCCCTGCCCCGCCTCTTCCTTGCGCTGACGGGCACAGACAGGCTCGCCCTTGGCCCGGGCTTCACTCAGGTGCTGCCCGGGCAGGTGCGCACGCGTCCCGCGCTGCGGGGCCCGGCCACTGCTTTTATGCGCCTCCGAGCGCAGGAAGAATGTGGCGACGGCCGCGAAGACTGCTGGGGCTTGTGGTCCTGGCCGGTTGGCTGCTGCCCCCTCCTCTCGGAAAACAGGCTCCCGTGCTGCAGGGCCCAGCCACTGCTTTTATGCGCCTCCAGGCGCAGGAAGAATGCGGCGACGGCCGCGAAGACTGCTGGGGCTTGTGGTCCTGACCGGTTGGCTGCTGCCCCCTCCTCTCGGAAAACACGCAGTAATGATTCAGTACTGGACAAAGCTAGAACATACCTAACCAACCACCAGGTACCCCATTAGCACATATTGGACAACAGGGTCTTTGCTTTTCTCACCTCTATGAACGAAAATGGGTGTTTAATATAACAACTATTTACAATAGCAATGGGTATGGTGAAAGTTGAATCACTGACTGTTGAGAAATTAAGAAGAATGACATATCCCATAATTGCTCTGTCACTGAGTGAAAAAATTGGCGTCAACGGCTATTGGAAGGTCAGAGAATTAAAAAAGATTAAAAGTGGAAAGAAAGATGGAAATTTTCATCAATGAAACCAGTCCTATTACAGATGGCGAGTGTAATATACATCTAGAAAACAGTAACTGAACCTTTTCAAGGAGTGGCTTATAATTAAGGAAATAGAGATCTTCAATTTTCTCATTGACGTGTATGCCTATGTACCATTTGGCCCGAGAGATGTCTGTGGTTAAATTAATCAGGTACAATTTTACTGATAACGTTATATAGGAAGCTTTCAGTTTTTAAATGGCTAACTTTATATCCCCTCCCGCCATTTCAGATAATGTTGCCACTAATTCTAATAAGAAATGGATATTCCCTTGGTCAGCTCTAAGATACAATGCAATATTACCTGCCTATAATTTGATCTTAGGAAAGTTAGAAAGATGGGGTTGAATCTTACAATCAGAGCATATCCTTATGGTCAATGGTTCGACAAATAAATCGAAAACCCTGCCTCTGGAGAGTTAACCAGAAATGTAGCTTTAGATTTATTATACAAACTTGTGGTTAACCTTGTGATTTGGGGTGGGTAATCCAGCTGCCTCTAATATGGCAAATCGTGTCTGCCAATTCACGAGATCAAAGGATTTCTCTACGCTAAGCAATAATATTGTGGCTGGAATATACCTATTCATAGAGAATAAGTCAAAGGTTTCAATTTAAAAAAATTGTTAATGTAAAGTTGCCTACTGGGGACAAAGCCACATTGATCGAAATGAATTAATAAAGCTGTGCTTCGGGCTATCCTGTTTGCCAGGGTCTTTGCAATTATTTTATACTTGCCTTTGAACAAGTAATAGGCCTATAAGGATTGATGTCTTCAGCTTTTTTTCCCCCTAGTTTAAGGAAACTAACTATTGGTCCATTATAAATTGACGATGGGGAAGATTCTCTTAAGTAATCAGTTTATTTGCCAATTAAAAGATCAATGGACTCAAGAGTTTTGGAAAACGTTTATAAAACTTGGAGGGTATCGGAGGCTCGAGCAGAATTTACCATATGGTAACCTGGTGATGATTTCAGCTATTACTTCTGCTTGAAAGGGAGCTAAAATTCCCTCTTCTTCAGGAATCAGACAGTAATGATAGCGTGTTTTGCAACAAATTCTCTAACACATCTTCATTTTTTTCGAACTCACAATTTTCTATGTTTATTTCCTTATTGTGTTTCAGGAATAATTGTTGTGTTCCGGCTTGGATTAATTTCTCTACATTGTTTTCCGGATTTGCAATCTGCAGTATTTTATTTATTATATTTTTCTCTTGCAATCAAGCCAAGCCAATATTTTCCCAATGCGCTCTCCTTCTTCATGCTCCCTTCTGAGCATTAGCAGCTGAAGGGGATCTTTGCATTTCTTTTTCATGTCTTGTTATTTGTTAGTGACATTTCTAGAGCGCTACTGCTACCCGAAGGTGTCCTGGCGCTGTATGAAGTCCTGCCGGAGAGTAAGGACCCGATTCTGATGCGGGTTGGAAAAGCTTCCCGACCGAGGGCCCAATTCTGATGCGGTTAGGAACAAATGTTCCCATTGAAGTCAATGGGAGTTCAACCAAATCGTATCTGGAAGCATCCGGATGCATCCTACTCCGCCGGTCGGACTTTCCCGATCCGAGTGGGTCGGACACCATTTCCCAACCGATTCGGTCGGGAAACTTTTCCAACCCGCATCAGAATCGGCCCTTTAGTCTCTCTTTATATAGGGAGGATGAGGAGTACCTGAAAAATAAAGTAATACACTGGATCAGCCACAAGCGTGACTGTAGATCTATAATACGCTCTGATCTGCTCGAGGTGGAACCCTTAACTACTAAAAATTCAGTCAGTCAGTCAAGAAACTTTATTCGGTCGATTATGACCATCAAAGTATAATGGGTACAGAGTAGTGGGTTCACCAACACTTACAATGATTACTGATGTTACTATTTACAATATTAGCTGACAATAAATACGATAGCGTCTTTATAAAAAGGTTAAAGTGGATAAAACATTGTGGATTAAAAGAGAAAAGAGAAATTAAGACTTAACAATATAAAAACAGACACTAACAATAGACAATTATTAAAAATGTGCAGCTAATGTCTAATAGGCGCAGTTTCCTTAGTTCAACTGAATAGCTCCTTCAATTAAATGGACTAGCCTTACAGATATCATAATAACAAAAAATTCAGTCTTTGATACCATACTTCTAACATTAAAAACAAAAAATATAGCTGATGGATTAGTAGCCCTTGATTTGAGAACAGGCCCACTCTCCAGCATCCCGGTGAGATTTAGACTATACAATCCCTGTGGTACTACAGATAGGAACCACCAAGAATCTGCCAACCCTAGACCACAACCAAATCCTGATCCTTTGGAAAATAACTTGGAGTCAGTCGATTGACAGCCAATGCTGCCCTCAATATTTGACCAAAGCGTGGGGCCCCTTACCTCTCTTAACGAAGAGCTAGCTCTAACTGACCCCACTGTTAAGTATCACGCTAACCAAGTAGATAGGGGAGAAATAGGTGCAGATTATGTCCCAGATATTCCTGATTCGAGGACTGCACCAAATGAGCGATTAGAATTGCGTTTGACATCATGGAACATAGCAGGGCTGAAACGTAAATTAAAAGATGGCGAATGGCAGGAATATATTAATCGCAGTGTAATCTGCCTTTTCAAGAAACTTGGGCATTAGAAACCCCTTATAAGCTCGGGTACAAAACATTTAGGGGCAGATTTACAAGAACTGGCGCATCTCTGCATATTAGCAGAGATGCGTCAGTTCATTTGCGTCACGTAAAAAAATCCTTGCGCCACCATGGATGCGTCGCATTTACAATGCGGTGCACCGTGGCGCAAGGATAGACAGATGCGTGATGCATCTTTTGACGTACAGGCAGCGCATTGCTGGAGTCGTGTCGCAAGCACGACGCAACTCCAGCAATGGTTAGGAATGCCTATTCCTAACATGCTGCGTCACTCCTTACGCCTGCTTCAAGCAGGCGTAAGGTTTTGACGAAGTGGCGTCGTAAAAGTGACTCAGTGAAATCTTGTAGATTTCACTGCGTCACTTTTACAAGGCTTTCTCACGTTGGAACGCCCACCCTGCATACATTATACCTGATGCAGGTATAATGTAGCGCAGGGCTTTACAACGTGACGCATCTCCCTAGATGCGTCACGTTGTAAATATGTCGCAACATGGCGCATTGTTTACGACGCCATTGCATCACAGAAGTGACGCAACAGCGGCGTAAAGTTGTCGCAAGGGGCTTGTAGATCTGCCCCTTAGTATTAGCGCCATCCCCTCAGCAAGAGGTAGACTGCCGGGTGGTCTTGTTCTCTGGGCAAAAATTACCCTAAGTGTTGACATAACTCAGCTGGAATTTCCAACTCAAGACATAATGGGGATAAAGATAACAACACATGACAAAACTGAAATTTCTACAGCAAACGTTTATAATAGACCAAGTTTATCCAGAAAGGAATCTCCTGTTATAGAGCTGTTAGATAATGTTTTTAGTACAATTGACGCTAGGCTAATGGTAGTTGTGGGGGGAGGGATTTTAACTGTAAATTTGAACCTTTAGTTGGACTGGAAAACATTTTTGAAGAGGAGGACATGGTAAATAATATTCCCCTTCTGGAAGCTGGTCCTGTAGTGCCCTGCACAGTTGCAGCCTCACAACTTATTCGACTAGTCTCAGGGCAGGGACTCAGGGCCTGCAATGACAGACTGCCGTCAGACAGACCGAGTGCCCCTACATTTAGCAGGGGAATTACTAAGAGTAGCATTAGCTATATAATGGTATCTGCCAACTTCTGGTCTAACATCCACAATTTAAAAGTTGAAACCAGAGGTGATAGCGATCATTACCCCTTATGTTTAATACTTGCAGATTCCCTCTTCCATCCCAAGAACAGGAGAAATAATGACAGCCATCCAATTCAAATCCAACCCATAGTTAGTAACAACCGTAGAGCCCTGAAATGGCCATCAATAGTGGGCAAAGACGAGGTTATGACAAGGATCTATAACACCTTTTCAGATGTCATCTCTCCCTACATTGAATTGCCTACTTCAGAGATTCCAATAGTGCAAATCCATCACAAAATGATAGAAAAACTAAAATTTATCCTGAGTAAGATCCCTGGAGAGAATGAGGCAGGGAATGCAGCTACATAGTATAAAAGATTATTAATGCAAACAAAGAGAGATTGGGATGACAGCGTCTGGACGGAACTGATTATCGCAGCCAAAATCAAGGATCATGCGGGTTTCTGGAGATTGATAGACAAGGGTAATAAAATGGGGAGAAGCAATATGGATCTCTTTCTGGACTCAGGCACTTGGGTCAATCATTTTTCAAAATTATATTCAGAGATTATCACTAAACCAATAAACAATCAGCAAAAACATATAACAAACCCTGTTGCAATTACCAAAATGGAACAAACTTGCCTCCCATATTTTAGTTTAGAGGAAACCTTGGCAGCTATTGATGCAGTTAAGCCCGGGAAAGCCCCAAGCCCTGATAAAATACCAGGTGACCTGTTGAGGCATGATAAAGCTGTTTGGGGGCCGTATATAAATCTTCTCTGTAATGCTGTGGCGGCAGGTGCCCCAATACCAGAGTCTTGGAAAGGGACAGAAATCATTATAGTTTTTAAAATGGGAGATCGTCAAGACCATGCAAATTACTGGCCAATAAGTTTAATCGATACCCTACAAAAGATTTATGCTAAGCAGATTTTATCAAAACTAAACGACTGGGCAGAGGGAAACAATATTTTATCACAGAATCAGGCTGGGTTCAGAGCAAGAACCAGTACAATTGATCAGGCCTTTGGACTTCTTTGCATGGGGTGGAAATATACGATTTTAAAGAAAGGCCACTTGTACATAGCGTTTATAGATTTCAAGGCCGCTTTCGACCTTATACCTAGAGATTTGCTCTGGTGTTCCTTAAAAGACCAAGGTGTACCAGAGGATCTCCTTATACAGATAATGAGATTACACAAAGACAATTATGCGAAAGTTAGATGGGGTCCGAGGGGAGAACTTACCAAGGCAATCCCCATAAGGAGGGGTGTAAGACAGGGCTGTGTACTGGCACCCTCCCTTTTCTCACTAAATGTAAATGATGCCCCGAAACATTTTTTGGGGTGTAGACATGATTCACCAAAGTTAGGTGGGGTGCCAGTACCTGCCCTTTTATTCGCCGATTACACAATTTTAATATCTAAAACCCTGAAGGGACTCCAAAATCTATTAGACTCATTCAGTGATTATTGCAATTCAAAAGGCCTCAAAATAAACTCTAGTAAAACAAAATATATGGTAGTTAAACCGCACAAATCATTTAAGAAGAACATTACTGTTCAAAAGCAGGAGCTAGAATATGTGTCGAATTTTAATTATTTAGGTATCACACTTGACACCAAATTGACCTGGTACCCGCATCTGCAAAAAAGCACGACCATTCTGCTCCAAAATTCAGCGCCGATACTAAGAAAACACCAGAATAGTATAACTAAGGCAGTGTCCCCTGCCCTAGAAGTGTACAAATACAGGGCACAATCAGCAACCCTTTATGGAGCAGAACTTTGGGGGCCACCTGCAGGAATACGTTTGCTGGGGAAGGAAATACATTTTTTAGGATGCTGTTACGTCTTCCTGTACGTACACCAGTTTTCCCCATTGTCATGGATTTGAATATAAAACGCATTGACCACCAGGCTATTCTGAGACCGCTGTTGTTCTGGGTGCGATTGTGGACCACTTCGAACTTGCAAGTTATAAAGAAGGGCTAGAAGAGATATTAAGTTTTGACCAGTGAGCTAGCCTTCAGTGGGTTAAGCACGTGCGTGCATGGTTACATAAACTTGGGTTGAACCATTATTGGGAAGCGCCCGCTTTATTGACACCACCCTCTAAAAAAAAATTGAAAACAACATTTTGGGCATATATGCAAAACAGTGTCTCGCCCAGTTCAGATATTGGTAGATTGACGTCCCAGTTCCTTCTCACAAAATCTCTCCCGTCCTTTGAGCAATATCTGGATGACATCCAACCTCAGTTGGCAAAATCATTGTACATGAAGCTTCGCTATTGTGTTTTGCAAGTCAATTCCAACACAGCAAAATGGGGTCGAAAAAATGGTGATGATAATGACGATCATTGCCTTTTATGTCAACTTAATGTACAAGAAAACGATTATCATATACTATTTTTCTGCCCAGCATATGTTACCCCAAGGCGTAAATGGATTAAGCCCATCTGTCGCAACTTGGAAATTAGGTCTTATTGGGATGCGACAAGAATACTAAAAACTGATACTTCACAGAAACTTGTTTTTAGTGTTAGCAGATACCTGTTTGATGTCAATCTATTAAGGAAAAAAAAGGCATGACATTTTAAAATTACACATTTTTATGTGTTGCTTTAAATATTTATATGCACTTTCTTGCACTGGCACATTATACTTGCCTGAATTCAAGTAGAAAGCCTTAGATACCTTTTTGCACCTTTTGTACAAGCTACGTGCTGCCTCAAGTACCTACATGCACTACTATAGCATTTGCACTTTATGTGTCGACTAGAATCTATGAAGAAAGCTCTAAAACATTTATATTTCCCTCCACATTATAAATGTACTGAACAGTAAGCTTAGCATTTTATCGTATTTTATCTGATTTATCGATTGGCTGTTTTTTTAATCATAATTGTAACATTTTAATATTTCTGCAATTGTCCAAAGATGTAATCAGGGAACGACTTTCATTTAAATTGTGCTTATTAATATGTATGAACTGTTTTTACTTTGTATCTTTTATGGTTTTTTAAACCGAATAAAGATTAATGAATGAATGAATCATTACTGGGGCAAGATTTTTTTTTATTAGCTCACGACTAAGAGCAGTTCTTATCCCGGAGCCAGTGGCAGCTCGCCTAGGGAGACCCTAATCCAATGGGGTTCTTATCATTATCCGACTTAACCATTCTTTTTATTGCTATGATGGCTGCCAGATCTATTATTAACTATATGTCTCACGCCCAGATCTAAATGTGCCTCCTACTTATAAGGGTAGAGGCTGTGCTTCATTTATTGATTTTATTTTTGTTTCTCATTTAGTGAGGAGGTTTATTATCGGTTTCAATATCAGCAATAGCATATATAGCGACCATAACCCCCTAATTCTATCACTCGTTGCCCCTCATAGCCACCCTGTGGCGTGTAGACTAAGGGGGGGGACATTGTCAGCTACTGATCAAGGTAGGCGGCTACATTGGGCGCAGGTGGACACTGTCGCTTTTAATAAATCCCTTTTTAGTAGAGGTCAGCAGGAGATCCAGAAATGCTTAGACTTAGAAGTCCAGGATTGTGAAGTAGTTAAGACATTCACAGCCATTGCACAACTAGTGGATAGCTTACTAAAGGTACCTGTATCCTCTGGCTGTAGGGAGGATCCAAGATGGTTCGATGAGCAATGTTCGCAGGCCCACAGAGCCCTGAAGAAGGCCCTGAAACAATTACCCAGAGATAGGGGGCAGATTGCGACATGCCGTAAAACGTATAAGCAAGCAGTCAGGACGCGTAAGCGCCATTTACAGACGAAGGCTTGGGAAGATCTAGAGGAGGCTGCCGAGCTAAAAGACTCCACTCGATTTTGGAAAGTCATCAATAGCCCATGCTTTAAAGATTCTAATTGCCCGAACTTGTCTCATAATATCTTGCCGGAGCAGTGGCAGGCTCATTTTGAGGGTTTATATAATCAGCCCGCAAGGGAGTATGAACAGCAGATATCGCCCATTATCCCGTCCACAGACGTAACTGTTTTCTCCTTAGAGGAGGTTAGGCTAGGAATAGATTGTCTTACACAGAATAAAGCCCCGGGCCCTGACGGGATCCCGCCCGACCTCTTTAGGAGTAATCCAGAGGTATGGGCACCCATTTTGGTGAGGGTCCTCGATGCTGCAGTTGTAACAGGTATGTCCCCATCATGGTCTACGGCAACCATTGTCCCGATTTTTAAAAAAGGGGACAGGGATAGTCCGCTTTGCTACCACCCAATATCCCTGATTGACGTGACAGTCAAGGTATTGGGTCGTGTGGTTCTGAATAGACTGGCGGATTGGGCAGAGACTCACAGTATAATAACGGATGTCCAATATGGGTTTCGGGCGGGGAAATCAACGGCGGACCAATGTCTAAACCTTTATCTTGTTGCTTCAAAGTACACCATGGCTAAGTCGGGGCACTCTACCTAGACTTTATGGATCTTACTGCAGCATTTGACCGAGTCAATCGCTGCAAGCTCTGGAATCTAATGAGAACGCTGGGTGTGGATCCGGGCTTGATTAATATCCTAATGGCACTTCATTCAAACACATCTGCTGCGGTAAGGTACACGCAAGAGGAGAACGTCACAGACCATTTTAAGTGCACGAGTGGGGTGAGACAGGACTGTATTTTAGCACCCTTTTTATTCACACTATATATTAACGGCCTGTTGTATATTTCCTAGGGTGTCCATAAACGGGCTTTCCAGACTCATGTCCTTATATAGGCACAATTCGCCTTGCCCTTATATAGGCATAAAATCCCAGACCTTATTTAGGCATAAACCACGCACTCCAAATACAGGCATGGATTCCGACATCCGTCCACCCTAGCCTCACAACGAGTTCATGAAAAAACAGACTCTTAGGCTGCGGGAGTTTCCCTTGCCCAGGACTATTGATTTCTTCAAGGACTCATATATTATGCATGAACCATTATTCCTTAGGGGTTCATTCATGACGTCTTTCGCTGCCCAACTCACGTCAATGCTAACATTTTCAGGTATAAATATACCTTCCCAAACCCCTGTAAATCAGAGGAGACCTCGACTTCAGAGGAGCCTGATTCCCGGCCGGACGCACTGAGAAGACACTGTCATTCCTGCACGCAGAGAGTCCAGCTTCCAGTGATCTAACTTCCCTTGCAGGGTGTTGGAGTTCGAGTCTAGGAAAGAGATTCCTACCTCTCTCATTCTTCAGGTATGGAGCAGACTAGAACCTAGAGGGACTCTTGGCATACTAGACTCTTGGCATGCTAGGCGTAACATACTCTTAGTATACTCTAGTCAGGATTACATCACCTACTTCTACTTCTCCCTACACCTAGGATAGGTTAGGTACACTGGGGTAGAACTAGGCTAGAAACGCATCGTATGAGTACTCGCATTTTTAGGCTGTGTCATTTTATGTAAATGCATATATGCTGAAAAGATAATGCTAACGCAGTATTATTTATTTCTACTGCTCACTCTGTACATTATTTATCTCGCATACTGTCTTGTGATCGTAACAGCACATTTAACTTACAACAGAAACAAGACTGTTCAATAAATCTTTTATTGAAACGCCCGTCTGTTATTTCTGTGTAACTTTGAGAGTAACCAAGATATGCACGACTGAGCTGAGTGAAATAGTTATCTATTGTTTCTACGACTCTGGGACACGTCCTGATTCTGTAAGGGAAACACAGTGGTCATGTTTTGCGGCTGCCAGAAACTACTCCCTTCTTGTCATCAAGAAGTTTCTAGTGGCCTCTGAGCTAGCTGGCACAAGTAATTAAGTTTAATATACTCGATAGGGACATACCGACCTTAGTCCTATGTCAAACCTATAGGAAATATTATTCCAATGCGCAGAGCCTATAAGGGAAATAGGAGCTACACTACATGGCGCCCAACGGTTTGGTAAGGCAGTAATTCAACGTTAGATACTGAGTAACTCAGCCGTGCTTCTTCTTTTCCTCTCAGAGACCCCTACCCATATACTCCTAAAGACGTCTGGAGTGGGCAGGGTTAAGTATCTGCCACGGCTACATAGGGCAGTACCCTATATATTAGCTGTTTGGTTTGCTCAACGTTGAAGGATACAGTGTTCCAAAATATTGTGCACCTTATCTTTGTTTCCTTGAAACTTGTTCTACATTTTTCATAAAACAAAATGTCCTTAAACGGGGACAATCCCGCCGGAAACGGTGGAGCTGCGGCTGATCCAGCCCAGCCAGCACTTTTAACAACACAGGTTTAAATGAAACCGAGGAGGGTGTCATAAACATCCCTCCAAACTTAAGAAGAGCCATTACTCTAAAACTTATAAAACATGGCCTATCACCGAGAGGAGGTAGAGCAGTTTTCGTGATTGAGGCACATGAATCCTTTCAGACAGAGGTATTCTATTCATGGGTAATATTTCCTGAATCCAATCCAGTAACACACATGTTTCACTTCTACAAAGAAGATGAACCACCAGAGGAATACATTCCTTTCGAGGATATAGAAATTCCATTAACATACCAAGAGCATCAGCTCTGGTTTAAAGGCGCCCTAAAACATCACAAAAACATAACCAGGCTCGGTCCACTAGGTAGACCAGGAGCAACATGGCCGATTCTAGCCGGCTATACACCTCATCCCGACATCGAAATAATGTCAGATGAGGAACTACTTACTCAACTCACAGAGTTAATAAAAATCTACAGACAATTGGTTCAATATGTCATGCGGACTTTTACAGTCCAACCACCATTAACAATTCCAAATCAAACCCCCAGCAGGGGAATACTCTAAAAATTACACCACAGACTCTATACGCAGTCATGGGTAAAATGCCCACTAAGCGGGAGCAAATTCCATTTTGGATAGCTCAAAAAATTACTCAAATCGAAGCAGTATTTCCAAATACTAGCCCACATGAGAAACACAGAATCCTAACCATTAGTTTACCAATGGGGATCACACCACAACTGGAAGACTGCACCACTTGGGGCTCAGTCTTTGCTGCCATCTATACTAAAACACACGGTATTCCATCGATTGCGGTAATACCTGATGTCCTAAAACAAATTCAAAACGAATACGGGGCAGATCCTGCTTTAAATTGAGGTATGAAATTACTGAAAAATTTTGACCAGGTCTCAACAATAATATTATCTAATATTAAAGGAGAGGCAGCAGCAGTGGCGATCCGACAAAAATTAAGGGAATTTGATGTTACAGAACATCAAACAGAGCTACCCAGAATTATAGAACAATCTTATGCAGAATTAGGCAGAGATAGTTTGGGTGGGAGACCAGTTAAACCGAAACTATCTGAAAGTCCTGAGAAGGACTCAATTAAACAAACTCCTACATCCTCTAAAAAGAAGTGGGAGTCTAATAAACAAAATTCAAATGAGAAAGGTTCTCAATCCCGAGGTAGGTCTCCTCAAAAGGAGCCCTCTGAAAGGAGGTATAACCTCAGGAATAGGGATAATTTGAGAAAACCTGATAGGTATCAAGATACTGATACACGTTCCTCTCGTCCCTTTCAGGTCTCATCACAGACTTCGGAAAGAAGAGGACGAACAGAACATAGAGAAGAACGAGTGAAATCGAAAGACGACAAACACGCTCCAAAAACTAAGGCAAAACCTCAATTCTCCAAAAAGAAAGTAGCAGGTCTGAAAGTAAGAAATGCCGAGAATACTGAGAACACAACTCAAAAACGGAGAATGGGTTCAGACAATGCTGGACAGTGCAGCAGAAGTCACAATAGCTCGCCAGAACCTGAAGGAACTTCTGGAGATAGTGGACTTGAATGAGTACATTACGGTAGAGACTGTAGACACCAGGGTTAGTACTCCACAAAAGTTATTTGACATAACACTCCGGATGGAGGGAGACAAACCTAGACAGGTTAAAGCACTCTTTTGGGAAAAACTATCAAAGGGTTATGACATACTTCTAGCAGAAAAGGACTGGCCACCACAATTTGTCAGGGAGTGCCCACATGGCGAGGACATTATTATGCCTGCCTTCTCCAATCACATACCAATTCACCTAAAATATACATATGCCAGAAAATGGGCAGTGGCCCAGGCTCCAGCATTATATAAAAATCATGTAGGATGGGATGAGGACTCACCTCACCATAAAATAAATCTGAAACATGAACCAACTGCACAGAGGCAGTATCCTATTAAGCAAGAAGCTAAAAAACAGGTCAGGGAGATCTTAGATCAACTTGAATATCAAGGGGTGATTGAAACATGCACCTCCGCAATGAACAATCCTTTGTTTCCTGTCTCCAAACCAGACAATACATATCGTCTAGTTTTGGACTACAGACATTTAAACACTTGTTCTAAAACTTTTGCAGTGCAAAATGCACATAGCACAGCATTAATGAATAACATTGGGCCTGATTCACAGAACTAACTAACGTCAAAATCCTAAACTTACAACAATTTTGGTATTCACAGAATGAACTTACACATTTGGGTATTCACAGAATGAACTTACACATTTGGGTATTCACAGAATGAACTTACACATTTGGGTATTCACAGAATGAACTTACAACAATTTTGGTATTCACAGAATGAACTTACACATTTGGGTATTCACAGAATGAACTTACAACAATTTTGGTATTCACAGAATTAACTTACTCATTTTGGTATTCACAGAAGGCACTTACTCATCAATGAGTAAGTGCCTTCTGTGAATACCAAAATGTGTTATTACACAAAATGTGTAAGTTACACAAAATGTGTAAGTCACACAAAATGAGTAAGTTACACAAAATGTGTAAGTTACACAAAATGTGTAAGTTACACAAAATGTGTAAGTGTCTTCTGTGAATACCAAAATGAGTAAGTTTATTCTGTGAATACCAAAATGAGTAAGTTCATTCTGTGAATACCAAAATGGTAGTAAGTTTAGGATTTTGTCGTAAGTTAGTTCTGTGAATCGGGCCCACTGTGCGTAAAAAATACAAAACAACATTAGACATCTCAAATGGTTTCTTTTGTCAAAATATAGCACCTGAAAGTAGGTACTTAACGGCATCCTCCATAATGGGGACCCAGCGTCACTTTTGTCGACTCCCACAAGGGTTCAAGAACAGCCCAGGTTTATTCTCAGCGAGAGTAACTGAGTTATTACAAATTTATGACAACGAGGCATTGTCTTATGTCGATGACATTTATCTGACAGACGATGACTTGGAAAACACTTGAACAGGATGAGCACCATTATACTGGGATTCGCCTCTGAGGGCTACAAGTTCAACTTTAAAAAGTCCCGAATTGCCCATCTCAATGTCCTATTTTTGGGATATGAGCTTTCAAGTGAAGGCAAGAGCTTGGCAGCTAACTTTTTAGAGAAATGTGCGCTGCTCCAAACTCCAAAGACGCTAAAAAACTTACAATCCATCCTGGGTTTCCTAAATTTTGGAAGAACATACATACTAAACTATGCAGAAAGGGTTAAACCTCTCTATGCATTAATCAAACCTGATTTTTCTATCAAAAACTGGACACAGGAACACACACAAATTTTGCGTTCACTCCAGGCTAACATGTTAGCAACCAAACACTTACAAACACGCGTAAGTCAAAGAAATTTGGTGATCCGAATAATTTCGGGTCAATGTGGATTCACCTACTTAACCTTCAATGAGGGTGAAAAAGTACCAATTGCGTACAAATCACATTTGTACACACAAGCGGAAATGCGATTCAGTTCTACTGAAAAAATTCTAACAGCAGTTCAAACAGCTGTAGCAAAAGAAAGAGCCTTAGCCCAAGGGAAACGCATAATTGTCGTAACCCCGGTACCAGCTTTAGAAGCGGTCACAAAAGCAAGCATTCCAAATGCTAAAGCACTACATCCGAGATGGATACAATGGGTTAATTCTCTTGCTGCACCTGATGTTGAATACGTTTTTGATCCAGATTTAAAAACACAAGCATTTCTCCAATATGAACAAGAATGTCCTCTGCCCACTGAGATTCTGCCTCTCGATCAGTATGAATTCATAATTTACACTGACGGATCCGCACAGCCCGCAACAGGGAGTAAGCAAGCTTACAGTGCAGCGTGTGCTATCGTTAAAGGTCGCATGCGAAATGGCATCTTCAGACCTATGGTCACAAAAACTCAATCACTAGGTGATTGTACAGCTCAGCGAGCTGAACTACAAGCATTCAAACTGGTACTTGAGAGTACGGATCGAGAATTCCTCACACTAATCGTGTGCGATTCCTTTTACTGTGTTCAGTCGTATAATAACTATATACAAAACTGGCTTGAAAATGGTTTCAAAGATGCGAAAGGTGGCACAATAAAGCACAAACTGCTTTGGGAACAAGTAGTTCAGTTGAAAAAGGAACTACCAAAGGCTCACGTGATTCACACACTGAGTCATCAGCGTGATGGCGTTCACGTTGCAGGGAATTCATTGGCTGACGAAGCCGCAAAGGGGCTGTGCAGACGGCTTCCGTAGCTGCGATCACTCGTTCAAAAACAAAAATAGACGGTGAGATAATGTTAGCTGTCAATGCTTCGAGCAAAGGCAGCAGTGCAGCGTTACCAAAAAGTTTCCACTCAAGTACTCTTATGTAATTGATGCGAATAACGTTCCTTTTGCTCGAATCCCTGGAGTGGGGGATAGGGTAATTCCAAACATGGAACGAAGAGCAGCTTTGATTTATGAAACACATTTGGGGGAGGGTCTGTCACACCAAGGGATCTCTAAAACAATTTTGACGTTAAAAGAGATGTACTGGTGGCCTGGAATGAATACACACATTCACATATTCATCAACAACTGCTTAGACTGTAAATTACAGCGAGAGAGCCACCAGACACCATGCTGCGAATGCGGCAGCCCAGTACAGACACCACTGTTAGACAGCATTAGGCTATCTACTCGCCGGCGTCCCACTGGACAAAGGCATTCCCGCAAATACTAAATCTAGGTTCCTATGGTTATGGCCTCAGCGCTCGGCTGACGCTCGAACTGTTATAAAAGATTTGCGAGTCTTTATCGGCACATACGCAATAGGCACGCTACATTCTGACCAGGGTCCTGCGTTTAGCTCTAGGGCTTACAAGGAGGCCATGGCCAGTCTGGGCGTTGCAGTGCGGTACTCCTTTCCATTCCATCCTGAGGGAAATTCTGTTGTGGAAAGGAAAAACCGGGACATAAAGCAGTCTATAACAGCTAGGGTATTGGGTTCGGGTGATGGGTGGGTCAAACACCTCAATAGCGTACAGCGCGCTCTCAACAATCTGCCAAGAAGTTCTCTAGGGGGGTCACTCCATATGAGGTCCTATTTGGGACAAGAATGTGGGTTCCAGACTTAGAACACGTAGGCACAGTGGTGGAAAATAAACCATTTAATATCAAAGATCGTTTGGCTGTTTTACAGGATCTTAACAAATTAAGAACGAAACAAAGCTACATATCCCTACAGCCAACCACCACTGGGGAAATATCGGCGGTCCCAGCAAGGCCTGTCTGGATTCCAAAAGTTGGGGATCTAGTCAGAGAAAAAATCGCGGACAAGAAGGAATTTGGACCTTCTTACAGACAACCGGTACCTGTTCTAGCTGTTCAAGGAACAAGGACAGTACTTCTGCCGCCCCTTGCTGGAAGAAAGGAGAAAAGATTTGTGTCCATCGACCTGATCAAACCACAGTATGTGGCCAATACTAAGCAATAGGCCTCGTGGACTCCGACCTAGTAGCAGACGCACTCCTCTCGCTACTATTCAAGAGGTTCAGACTGAAAGACTGATCACGATCGAGAATTCAGCTGTAACAAATGAAGGACTAAGCAACCAAGCTATGGAACTCATCCCTCTTGACAACCAAATAACAGTTCGTCCAAATACACCTGTCTACACCAACGTGACAGGTGATGAACTGTCTCCTGTGATTTCTACAAATCCTGATGCAATTCCAACAATTGACAGAACTGCTTCTGGCTATTTCATTGACTTTGATACGTTCTCAGAAGATCCAAGTGAACCTGAAACGACGCCAGCAACTTTCAAACTAAAGCAGCAAGTACAAGACTTTATTCACTTTCTGAAAAAGACTTATCTGGTTTCTCCATGGATTGAACTCTGGATTACATCTGGACTTTTCGTTTTCCTGCTCTGGTTAGCTTTGGTAACAACTATAAGCGTGCTTATAAGTGGCAGATACATCCATGTGGATAGTGAAGGAAAAGGCGTTAACGTACTTTTGAAACCACATAAATCTTCCCATCGTGAAGTAAGAGACTTGTCATCAGTAAACATCACAGCTGTTCCTATACAGGATGGTATAGTGTGGGACAAAACAGATTATGAAATTTTCGGACCAACGGAACAATTGAACATTCCACATTTGTTTAAAATTTCACTAAGTGATTTAATTACGTCCAGTACCTATTCAGATGATTGGGACTTTGAGACTGTGACTGACATAATGTTTGATCTAGAAAAATCTGCTGCATTTTCTAAAAATGAATATTTAGAGGGTTCATCAGACTATGAAGAACTGTATTGTTATAACCACTATGGTCATCATTATTTGCATAAAACTGCATATCCAAGAAATGTGTTTATGTTTAACCAATGGGAACATTGTCCTAAACCACCACAAGGTAGTTCAAAAACTTTTGCTAGTAAGTTTCCATATTTTTAGGTTACAATACATCTGACCCAGCAACGTTTTACTACAGAAATGTAAACAAAACAGGACTGAAAATTATGTTAACAAATACGAAACAGATTTACTCTGCAGCATTTATTGCCCAACTGTCAACACAGGGTTTCGACTTATGGAAAGACACAATAGAGACAAAAACTGTCTGGGGTAGTAAAGATTGGCAAGTACAGGGTATAGAAGCTTTATTTAGAGCCTGTATCATCCCTGAACAAGTACTGTTTTTGAATGAAACTGTCCAATAAACATCTTGTCTTGGATTGGCCAAGATCAAAGAGATGAAATCACCTTCTGTGCCAACACCTGCCAGTGATAATAATACAAAGGCAGTGGTGACAGTTGACAATATACTACAATTCAACAGATCTGATCCAAATTGGAAGAAATGGTTGATCTGGCCCTTAGACACAAACAACTGTCAGGAAAGGTTCTTGAACAAAACTCAGGGCTTTACTATTCATAGGCAAGACCCAAGATATGTCCAAAGACAACATCCGGGGGTAGTAACAACATACAGTGTAGGAAAATTATGCCTCGATTGGCTGCATAGATCTACACTACAGGATGTGAAACAACACTTATCCTTACTTACAGGAGACGCAGATCTTAGGGAATTCTTGCTTGGACCAAGAAAACCGCGTCAAAAACGTTTCATATATGCCGGCATTTATGCTGCTTATAATGAAACATGGAAAGTGTCACAGATAGAGGCCGCAGAGCAGAATACGTGAACTTGATCGTATTAATTTAGAGAAAGCGCTCTCTGTGGTCGACAATGGGTTAACAACTTTGTCCTCCAGAATATATTCATTGGATGGCATTGTATCATCTGCTATCGACATTCTAGAACAAGATTTGGCTATGTTACAACAAGGTCAATCTCAATTACGTTCTATAGTGTTATTGAGCTGGACGCTGCAATCTTTGCGAGCGGGCTATGTGCCTTGGCGTTTCATCAACACGTCGTCTCTGTTTTCAGAATACAATCTCACTGATAAACAGGTCGAATTGGCACAAAGGGAGCAAGGTATACAGTGCTAAGCATTGAAAAACTGGAGAAGTTACCATTCACAGTGGCAGAAAAACCAGCTACAGAATGGGTTATTCATGGCAAAATAACATTACCTGTGACAACTTTTCAGTTTCAGTATTGCCTCAGACAAATGCAAGCAGGCAAATATGAAAGGTTGGGTAAGGAATACATTAAGACATCTTGGGATTTACCGTATACACATAGATGTTGGAGTGGGGATCGTGAAGTGTTTCTTAGCGGTACCAACTGTAAAAATGCACTGACCGGTTCACTTATGTGTCAGGACATTTCTTTACACGGGACTTGTAATGGTTCAGTGGAAAATTTGTCTTGCCATCAGCATGGTACACCAGCTGCTGTGATTAATCCGACGTTTGGACAACTTTCTAACGGGAGTTACCTCATGCTGAATGATCAGAGTTGCTGTGGAATGTTGCCAGGCATCCCATATCTAGTAACGGTCAACTCCAGGGTCACTTGCTGTATGCAAGTATTGTTTGCCCCAATAGACACAGTCAGGAGTCGCCGCTATGGCCTTCGCTGAACGTCTCTTTTATAAGATTTGATACTTTAAGCAGAATGAAAGCCATGCTTTTACAGCAAACAGTGCCTTTGACCTCGGCCAAAGAAACCTATGATCTACAAGTAGCAAGGACTTCGGCTGAGATACAGACTTTAATACGTACAAACTGCCCTATACATTTCGTAGAAATGGTATCACGTATCTTTAACATGTCAGATACGACCGGAATTGTACATGTATTTAAGAGCATTTGCTCCGGTCTGTTAGCACCTTTCCAGGCAATACTCAGAATCATCCCCAACTTTGCACATTCGGTGTTTGGTGGCATACCATTAATTCTCGCACTTGTTGCCGGAATTTTATTCATCTTTCTGCTATTGCGCTATGGCCAGCCTATTCGCAGACATCACTCCGAGCGAAATGGAGAAAGCTCTCCTTGAAAGAAAGTGCCGTGAGCGAATAGTACAGCTATTGGGCATGACTCGTCTAAGGGACCTTAATACAACTTTGTTCCTGTCATTCAGACCAATCTGGCAAGATTGCATCTTACCTGTTCTACGATGCCTGCTATGCGGTGAAGAATGCGTGTTGGACGCTTGTCTAACATATCCATCAGCCACGCCAAAGGACGTCGATACTTTGCTGGTCCCGATAACGGCCCATGCTTTGTGTTGTCCCCAGAGGCTACCAATCCTGATGTCAGCATTCATTGAGATCTCACAGACGCTTCCGGCTGCTGCTGAGGTACGAGAGACAACTCCAGGCACACAGGTAACAACGGACGCGAACATTGCTGCAGCGACCTATGCTGAGAGCGATGCTTCACATCTTTGTGCGGTCAATCTCTTACACGAGGTGTTCCAACTTACACCAACGACTGTGGATGATGTTTTGTCTATTGAAATAGATGATCTCATGTTTACACCAGACCCATAAACTGACTCTGAATCAGCATACTGTGTTCCAGAGATGCAGTAACAATTTGGCTTTCATTTTTCAAACACTTGGAACTCTACCAAATTTGAACTTTTGTCCCATTTTTTCGAACAAAAATGGCACTTCGATCTGCTTAAAGTAGAACTAGCTTTATAATACGGACTTGGCAGTACTTCCAGGGACACTTAGTCATCTTGTGGGTCTAGAACAGTTCATTTAATTTTTATGACAGGAAATAACTTCGATTTTGTATTAAGTTATCGATCATTTTCGTCATATGTAATTATTGCTTTTATGTTTCATTCCGATTGCATTTATTTCGAACTTTATGCTGTAAATGAAGACATTGCTTAATGATGTACGGAAACCTTTGCATTTTCAATATGTTTTTTAATGCTTTTAGAAAATATTTTTAATATGCAGTACTCCATTTTAATGTTTTAGCATTTTTTATATGTTTAGCATTTTAGCATTATCGTACACACGAAAGAGGAGTGGGTGTTGTATATTTCCTAGGGTGTCCATAAACGGGCTTTCCAGACTCATGTCCTTATATAGGCACAATTCGCCTTGCCCTTATATAGGCATAAAATCCCAGACCTTATTTAGGCATAAACCACGCACTCCAAATACAGGCATGGATTCCGACATCCGTCCACCCTAGCCTCACAACGAGTTCATGAAAAAACAGACGCTTAGGCTGCGGGAGTTTCCCTTGCCCAGGACTATTGATTTCTTCAAGGACTCATATATTATGCATGAACCATTATTCCTTAGGGGTTCATTCATGACGTCTTTCGCTGCCCAACTCACGTCAATGCTAACATTTTCAGGTATAAATATACCTTCCCAAACCCCTGTAAATGAGAGGAGACCTCGACTTCAGAGGAGCCCGATTCCCGGCCGGATGCACTGAGAAGACACTGTCATTCTTGCACGCAGAGAGTCCAGCTTCCAGTGATCTAACCTCCTTTGCGGGGTGTTGGAGTTCGAGTCTAGGAAAGAGATTCCTACCTCTCTCATTCTTCAGGTATGGAGCAGACTAGAACTTAGAGGGACTCTTGGCATACTAGACTCTTGGCATGCTAGGCGTAACATACTCTTAGTATACTCTAGTCAGGATTACATCACCTACTTCTACTTCTCCCTACACCTAGGATAGGTTAGGTACACTGGGGTAGAACTAGGCTAGAAACGCATCGTATGAGTACTCGCATTTTTAGGCTGTGTCATTTTATGTAAATGCATATATGCTGAAAAGATAATGCTAACGCAGTATTATTTATTTCTACTGCTCACTCTGTACATTATTTATCTCGCATACTGTCTTGTGATCGTAACAGCACATTTAACTTACAACAGAAACAAGACTGTTCAATAAATCTTTTATTGAAACGCCCGTCTGTTATTTCTGTGTAACTTTGAGAGTAACCAAGATATGCACGACTGAGCTGAGTGAAATAGTTATCTATTGTTTCTACGACTCTGGGACACGTCCTGATTCTGTAAGGGAAACACAGTGGTCATGTTTTGCGGCTGCCAGAAACTACTCCCTTCTTGTCGTCAAGAAGTTTCTATTGGCCTCTGAGCTAGCTGGCACAAGTAATTAAGTTTAATATACTCGATAGGGACATACCGACCTTAGTCCTATGTCAAACCTATAGGATATATTATTCCAATGCGCAGAGCCTATAAGGGAAATAGGAGCTACACTACAGGCCTGGATCGAGCACTAACCACATTAGAAACAGACACCCTGAAAGTTGGCTCAAGACAAGTTCCCGTCCTTCTCTACGCAGACGATGCGGTTCTCCTGGCCCGCACGTCAAAGGGCTTGCAGCTTTTGCTTGATGGATTTGTAGGGTTCATGAATGACATGGACTTGTCCCCTAACCTCTCGAAATCCTACATAATGGAGATGGGGAAGAAGAGCAGGAAGACAAATACTTATACAGTAGGCCTGCACACCCTCGGGAAAGTACCTGCCTTCTCATACCTGGGCATCCTGTTTGACCAGAAATTGGGTTTTAAGCAGCTACTAGAAGCAAAATGCCTTGAGCTGACAAGGTCAACCGGAGCGATTAGTAGCTTTGCTCACAGATTAGGTAAATGGTCACCTGGGACAATAATGAAACTTTATAATTCTTTTTGTTGCTCCAAAGTAGTATATGGAAGTGAGGTCTGGGGATTTATGAAAACAAATAAATTACAAACTGCTGAAAATCTTTATCTTAGGCGATTGTTGAAAGTCCCGCGGAGTACCTCTGCTTTTATTGTTCATGAGGAGTTGGGCTCAAAATTTATTGCCGATATGGTGGCCATGAAACCCCTCCTGTGTTGGGTGAATATTTGGTCCAACGTAGAGACAGGTTTCAACAGGCAAGTTGTACAGGACTGTCTCTCATTGGAACATGCACTGAAAATTCCTTGGCTGAAATACATAAAAGATGCCTTCACTATGTTAGGTAGATCAGACCTGTTCTCTCACCCAGACAAGGCTTGTTCACGGGATAAAGCGTCCATTAAGGCCCTGTTCTTTAAATATGCCTTGGCACATAGGGAGGAAAAGGAACTGATGAAACCCTCGATTAGAGACTACGTTTTAGTGACGTCAACACAAGGCATGGAACAATACCTATCTTTTATATTTAGTGCCCATGATCGTTTTTTAATCACACGGTTCAGATTGAACATTCTTCATCACCTATTAGCAGTACCTTCAGGGTATATGGCCAAGGATGTTCAAAGAGAGCCCTGTGGCTGCGACAGTAGGTCTCCTCAGGATACCCTACACTTTGTTCTCTTGTGTCCATATTACTCGCACCCGAGGAGAAGATTTCTGAAGGGGCTTCTCAGGGAACGTAGATTCAAGCAGGCCCGTGTGGCTCTGCTGTTTTTAAAACTGTCTTCAGACGTTGCCACCCTTTTCTGTGTCTCTAATTTCTTAAGAACTGCTTGAAAGCTAAGACTTACCAGGGGCACTTGAAAGGGGAAGATTCTTTTTTAAGGCTGTTTTATAGCTTTTGAGCACTGTTTTTACCATACGTTTCCTTTTTTTAAAATTGTTGTGGTGGTAACATTCCCTTATGACCTTTGCTTAATATTGATGTGTTGATGAAATTGTATCTTTTATGGACATATTTTATATGCCGAATAAAGATTATTATTATTATTATATATGTGAACTTAAAGATTTTAACCTATGGTTATATCTTTTCTTTATATTATTGCATCATTAATTCTTTTTCTTCTGCTGCACCATGGAATATTTAATTTGTTTGTACGATTCTTCTTAATAAAAATAAAAAAAGGTCTGGCTTTAAATGCTAAAGCATGCATACACATGCATGCACAAATTAACTTCATGTATTTTTCTGTGCTAGCCTATACTGTTGGCTTTGTCAATGTTTCTTTAAAATCAGGGATCGCCAGCGAGACTCTGCGGTGGTGGGCAACAAATAACTGCAAGCACTGCACTTAGTGACCAAGCAAACGAGTCCAAAGAACATAAACAAATGTATCAAGAGTGGATGTGATAACAGCACAAGATTATATCAAATGGTCTCCAAAATCCATTCATGGGCGGAACCTATGTATCTCAGGTTATGTGCTTTTATAAGCAAAGTCCTGGTATTTTTAATGTTTTAATGCAGGTATGTGCTTTCTATCTCTTGTTGTGAACAGTGGGTAGTGGTTTGGGTGGTACTGCTGGCCCAGATACCATTAAACAAAGACAATGTTTGAGCAGCAAAAGTATAGATGTGTGAAATAAACACATGGATCGGAACACAGTGATATGAATCCCACTTTAAACTCATGTGTGCAGGAACCCCAGAATGTTGTCAAACAACGAAAGAGCTCGGATAAGCTACCTCATAGAGAGAGGGGAGTGTAGGTGACCAGCTAGGCCGGTCCTTGGCATGGGCGAGCTCGGCTGCTGCCCTGGGCACCTTTGCACTGAATGACGCTACGAACTGTTAACAATACACTATCCAATCCCGCCGCCAATTTTGGGAGAAGCACAAATTATGTGTAGGAGCCTCAGGGAGACAGAAAAGTGAAAAAAAGCCTAAACACACCAAACACTTTTGGCGAAGCTAGAGTTCCTTTTTGCACAGTTCTAAAGCCTGCAGATAGGTTTGCACTGCGGGGCATATTCTCAAGGACTTATCGCCGATTTATCGGCACTTTAGAGCCGCAAAAGTGGCGATAGATTCATCGCCCTATTCTCAAGCTGGTGCAAACTGCCGACATCGCCAGTCTTCCCGCGATAGCTGCCGCAAAACACATCGCCACGGATAAGAGCGACAATTAACGCTAATGATATGCAGAGTAGGCGTTCCCGTGCAAAAACACACGAAAACACCACTTCGCGATATTCTCAACGACCAGCCAGATCTGCGATGCCAGACAAAAACAGGCGATAAGGCGCGTTAGCAGCAGGGACTTAACACCTGCTTTTTACTGGTCTTAAGTAGGACGAAAACCTGCAGTATAAAGGGAGCCCAGCTCAGAGCCACATCTGAAGACCAACAGATGCCATGGAGCTACTAATCATGTAGCTTGGAGACCCAAGAGGGCCACAACACCCACCGCCACCACCCCCAGGACCACCCCCCCGGATCACCACTGAGGCAGCGCAGAACAAGACAGCGGACCTTCCGAAAATGCATCAGCCTCACAGACTTAACGCCAGAGGATGTCATTGCCCATTACAGGCACAAAAGGACAACCATCCTCCGCATCATGACCCACATTGGCCACAGGCTGACGGTACCAACACAGTGGACAACCAACATCCCTCCGCAGACAAAGCTGCTGGCTGTGCTGCACCTGTTGGCCTCTGGTACCTTCCAACCAACAACTGCCAGAGTCGGAGGAGTCTCACAGCCAGCCCTATCAAAGTTCCTCACACCTGTCTTGGATGCCATCATCAGCTTCATACCCCAGCACCTTCACTTCCCCCACACTGCGCAGGAACAGCTGGAGACCAAGCAAGGCTTCTACTCCATAGCTGGATTCCCGCACGTGTTGGGGGCAATCGACTGCACACATGTCCTACTTGTGCCCCCTGCCGACACTGCACACAATTACCGCAACAGGAAGCACACGCATTCCATCAATGTGCAGGCAATAGTGGACCACTGGGGACTGTTCACCAATGTCGTCGCAAACTTCCCATGCAGTGTGCATGATTCATACATCTTCCGACAGTCCATCATCAACCAGCGCTTTCAGGATGGCACCTATGGAAATGGACTGCTCGTTGGTAAGTACCAACGGAACACACCACACACCTCAATTCCACAATCACACAATGCACAACTGTGGGAATGGACACGTAACTAAATCACATTCAACATGCACACCTGCCAGACACGACAACACAAGTAACCGTGGTAAGAGGGGCCAGAAATGTGGACAAACCATACACCAAGGCATAGCCCCTCTGCCACACATGTGAAGAATGTGGGGAGAGGTGGGAACCACGATTGTGCGAAGGAGGCATTGGACCTATGAATAACAATGTACACAATGCCAAGTGTGGCGGTGATGTGCTGGACAGTCGAGTATGCAGAGCACAGACATGTCCATGTGGTCACATACTGCTGGAGTCTGTAGTGTCATGGACGCAACCATGTCATCACAGGCAGTGGGGAACACCTTGGACAAGTAGCCATGTCGGCCCCCCTGTAAGCATAAGCGTAGTGGGCAGGGCCAGCGCACGCCAGTCCAGCGTAGGGGAGTGACTAAATAGGCCGTGGCTCAGGGAGTGGTTCACTTCCTGGACGGCCAACGAAGTAACTACTGCGTGTGGCTCTGTGTCCGCCATATCCTGACCATAGGCCTACACACACGTGGCCGACCACCTACAATGGGAAAAGTCCCACCGGCGACGAGGTGGCTACGTCCCACGCCACCCGGCGCACATCTTGTCATCGCCTGCAGTGGCGTGTCTGCCAGGGCGGCGTCCCTCACCCTGCCACGAGGCCACCGTCATGACCGGTGGTGCCTGCACGATCCTGTGCGCCTGCCGCACCCCAGCCCGCTAATCCCCAGACCCGACCTGCGCCCAGCGATGAATGCCCGCCCCTGCGCACCCAGGCCTCACTGCTCACCTGCCGCCACTGGCGTCTCTCCAAGAGGGCCCACCACATGCCGGTGCAATCTCCAAGGCCGTGCTCCGCGTGCATGGCAGCCTCCTCAGCCGATCGCTGGATTCTGCGCAACAGGCCCCCAGCGCACCCAGCGGCACCGCACCGCGGAGTTGCAAGTTGGCTACTGCTGCCTTCTGACCACACTGCGGTACAGCAAGTAACAGACACATCCTTTCCAGTCCGAAACCTCCAGGCCTGCTGCATCATCGCAGGCTGCACACCCGCTCAGCTCTTCCGGTGGGCCGAACTAAGTGCACCGCAAGTCATCGCCACGTGGCGGTTGGCCCATGCCAGACGCAGGGCCTCAGGTGCCACTAACTCAGTGCACCACAAGTCACCGTCCAGCCACCAGGCCTGCTGCATCATCGCAGGCTGCACACCCGCTCAGCTCTTCCGGTGGGCCGAACTCAGTGCACCGCAAGTCATTGTCCCAAGGGGCTACCCCACAAGTCCGTCTCCAGTAGCCAACAGCATGTCCTCGGTAATGCCACTGGAGCCCTTCACAGTCACAGGGCCACCACGTCCCAGGCAGGCCGCCGGTAAGCCTGGGTAGATCGTCTGGAGACGTACTCCGAAGCGCACGACATCCCAGCGCCACGGCGGCAGCGCACGTGTGTGGGGAGTGCGGAGAAATGGCCCGGGGCTCTGGGCGTGGTTCAGTACTGGGCTCTGGGCGTGGTTCAGTTCCGGCCTGGCCACAAAAGTGACTATGGCGTGTGTCTCCATAGTAGTGTCTGCGCCACACGGCCTGTAATAGACAATGTTGCAATGTAGCATGCACCAGGAGGGCGGCCTCGCCCGAATGGATTAATAAAGGAGCGCGAGACCGCTCGGGGTCTCGGCTCATACATGCCAACTGTTGTGTGTGTACCTACATTGCCGCAGCCTGAACCGAAGGCCTAGCCTCAATATCAGCACGAGTTCAGCCAGGCCAGAACTCCACATCTGTGTCCGCCCTATCCTTACCATAGGCCTACACACACGTGGCCGCCCACCTTCAACGGCCAACATTACAGTCTTGCTGTCAGTCCTGCGGACATGCGCAGACAGGCATGACAATGGTGTGCCTTAGGAGTGCAAGTGATGCAACCGCGCAGCACACACAAGTAAATAGGCTCTGTGGGAGGGAGGAGCAGCTGTGAGGCTACATAATATACATTGTCCTACCACATTTGCCAGCAGCAATACATGGCTAACATGAATCCCAAGGTCGCACAAATCATACACCACGAAACTTGTATGTCTGCCAACACAGCATGCAGAACCACCACTTAACACTAATCTCACTTACCTCTCACAGGTGATCAAGGATATGCACTCTGCCCGTGGTGGATGATGACACCCCTCCGAGACCCGAACACCCCGGCCCAGAGGCAGTACAATGTGGCCCACAAACGCACCAGGGGCATTGTTGAACGCACATTTGGCGTGTTGAAATCACGTTTCAGGTCCCTGGACATCACCGGTGGAAGACTCTTGTACAGCCCAGAAATAGTGTGCAAGATGATCACTGCATGTTGTGTATTGCACAACATATGTGTACGCACCAATGCCCCATGGATCCAAGTCCCAGAAGCACCGGACGATGATGAGGAAGATGATGCAGGTGGACCACACCCCACTGCAGCCGCAGCAGGAATAGCCCGAAGGGACACAATCATCAACAATTTCTTCACATGAGCACGTCACATTGTGACTGTCCACAGCACTCATGGCACAGTACAAGATGACCACATGACCAGCATGTGCAAATAAAATCCTAGCAACACACATTCCCTGTGTGCATGTCAGTCCTCTGCATTAGCACATTACTCTGACGGGTGTAAGTGCAACATTGAGTGCTAACATTCGCATATGTTGCAAGAAGAGATGGTGTGTATGTCACCTCTGTACCGAGAGGCTGTTTAGGGCGTCACGTATTCGATATGCCATATCAGGGTGTCACATGTAGTACGTCATGCCACTCATCAGCGTCCCACATGTACATGAACATGACATGAAGGCCGTCATTGGTGTTCAGGAAAAGACAAGAGGGTGCCATTTGTGGTCAGAGATGTACCTGCCTGATGCAAATATACACCCTGTGTGTCGAGTCCCACAACATGAACAACATGGCCGTAAGGGGGATGTGGGCACAGTGGACACCTCAGCAACATTGGGAGATGAACACCAGCCTAGAAGCCAGCAGGTCCACCTTGCGTGGAACACACCAAGGTGTTCCCTGGTCAAATGTGCCATGTACAGGTCACATGTGTACACGGACTTCATCCATCAAGAGTAGTGATCAGTGCCAGCTAATAGGTGCAAGGTGAGTGGTCAACCGCCTCCTCACAGCTACCTGCACCCATCACTGTCAGACTGCAGCAAAACAACACTGCTACATCAGAACATGCAATACTGACCGTGAGGGCACGTACATGGCTGGTAAGGGCTCAACCATGCCGGGAGGCGAAGCAGTGACATCCCACCCACCCAATCCCCATCACATTTCCAGAGAGCAAGCAGATGACAAACTAACATTGTGGATGACAGCCCCTCTGTCTGAACTAGAAGGCGGTAGCACATCTGCACCTCCGACCTTGGGAATGCATGCGCCCGTCACCCCTGAGCGATACCATAGCAGCTGCTGACAGCTCCCACACTACGCACAGCGCTAACCAGAGACCAACGTATACACACCCCACACACAGGAGTCCTTGCTCGTAGTTCACTTGCATGGTATGACCTTCACACTTACGCACCGACCATCCCAGGAGTCCAAGCGCTCCACACTCAAACCAATCATTGCTCCGAGCTGTGGCTTCCACATAACTTTGACTTTGCCTTTGTGACACACAGCCCTATTTCATACATTGACGTTGGGCTAAGTTTGGAAATAGCAAGATTGTTGTTTTGGAGCAATGAGGCCACAGCTAGTTCACACATTCCCAGTCATCTCACTGCCTATCTGGGTCACGGACATACATGTGCATTGAAATCAGTTCCCAGGGAGCACCGTTGTTTGGAATTACTGCCCCTACATACATCCATACTTTCATACTTGCTTGCTCATGGACATGACTCATCTGTGTGAATTTGATTGTCTTGATCACATTCGGTGGAGTGGTGAAGGTGGACCAGTACCTGGCCATGCACATGCTACTTTACAATGTTGCCCCGTGGAGGGCCAGCCAGGGTCCTTTGGGGAGGGAAAAGTACATCGTAGGAGAGGGAGTTCAGTCTGCAGTCTGATCTCTGTGTCATTGGTTGCCTAAACAAATGTAGCAGTCCATGTCGGGGGCCAAGGTGAGTGTCGCAGAGTGTTAAGGGGGACAGTGGATGGTGTTATTCCTGGGCATGATGCAGAGGGCAGAACCAAGCAGAAAGAGGCCATATGGCGGAGATGTATGCTACCGCTTCCTACTTAGCCCAACGGCAGATTCATCCTCATCATCGTCCTCCTATGTGTGATGTGCCTCACATATGGGTGGTCGTGTTTTGTCTGCAGCACTGTGTGGCAGTGACACATCAGGGGCCGGAGGTGGATTGTCAGCCACACTGTGAGGCACTGACACATCAGGGGGCGGTGATGTGGAGGGAGTAGTGGCAGCAGCATTCATCTGGGCCAGGCCTTGTGGCCACACTGCCATGATGAGGATCTGCAGGGCATGGTAGATCCCTGCTACATCTCGCTGGTTTGCAGCCGTGGCAGTCATTCTTCCCGCCTGCATCCGCCCCATGTTCTCCATGTTCCTCCCCATGTTGGCCAACTCACGGCTGAGATCACTGGAGCCACTCTGACTAGACAGTTGTTCTTGTCTACGAGTCATGACTCCAGCGATGTCAGCCATGGATTGTTGGAGACCATGGAGCGGACTGTGGGTGTCCATTAGGGCCTGTAGGTGGTCCCTGATGGGACTTGGACACCCACGTATGGCATCTAGTTTGGCTGCCATGAGGTCGAGCCCCACCCGCACCTGCTCTGCCATCCCCTTCTGGCCCTGCGACACACGGCGTTGGAATGCCATGTGTTGCTTGTGGGGATCCTGGGAGTCAGCCGTGGTGGTGGGTGCTTCCTGCTGTGTAGTCTGTGCAGGGGGTGGGTTCTCCTCGATGCAGCTGGGCTGCCCTGCTCCTGGGGGTGGGGTGCTGAGGGTGTCCATGAGCTGTTGGAGGGCATCGGGGTCGATGGTGTGTAGGTCGTCTTCATCATCGGTGATGAGGGATACGGTCTGCTCTGCAGGAGGTGATGATTCTCCCTCTGCAATGTGATGGGGAGATGCAGTTTGAGATTGTGTTCACATGTATGTTGAAGCATTGGCCAAGTTTACAAACAGACTGCATGTCAATGTACATTGTGACTGTTTGTGTGGAGATGCCTATTTAATGCTGGACAGTTGACATTTCGCCACCATCACGGATGTGAGGTTGTATTTGTCCATTATCATCTCACAGTTTCCTGCTATGCCAAATGCGAATGGCCATTTTCTACACACAAGCGGCAGCAGTTGTGTCCTCTGTTCTGTTGTGAAAGTGTTGCAGTTTGGTCCACTTTGTTGTACATGTTGAGGTGCTCTGAGTGTTATGTGTGTGTGCTGCATTGTGGGTGATTTGCCCCTTCAGCTCTGATTTGGCTGGCAATTATCCCTTTCAGGCGGTGTGCCTTTCACTTCTGTGCTTATACAGTGCTGAGATGTTGCAGACTTGGGTAAATTGGCTCTTGGTCGGAGTTGTGACTCTTGGGCATGGTTTGTCCGCAGATGTGCTGTACTTACTTGTGCATGTGTGCCATTGTGCCAATCTCCCCCCGTTCCCCCAGTCCCTGGTGGTTACTCACCCTGTTGCTGTTGTGTCAGGTCATGTTGAGCAGTGTCCGGTCCCCCGACTCCTGCCACCGTCTCCACACTGATGACTGTGGACACCATTTCCTCCATCTCATCCAGCTCCTGCTGTGGCGCAGGACTCCCACCCCCAGTCTGCATTGCTGCTTTGCGGTTGTTGGCGAGTTTCAGCTTGGTTTCGCGCTTCACATCATTCCAGCGCCTCTTGAGCTCTTCCATTGTCCTCCTCAGCACTCCGATTGCATTCACCTTGTCCAGGAGGGACTGGCATATTCCATTTTTTGTTGCGAATGACACAGTGGAGGTGACGAACAGTGGTTGATGGTGTTCTGTCACCTCCGTAATCAGGATCCTATTTTCCTGCGGACTGAACTGCGTCTTCCTCTTTTTCTTCTCCTTGCCCTTCCCTGACCCCGAGGTCCCAAGCTGGTCCTCCGTGGGGCTTGTGGGGTTGGGGTTGTCCTCTGTGCTTGCTCCGTCTACCTCCATGGTGCTTCGCAGTTGTTTGTGTTTTATTTGTATTTCATTTTTGCCGCTTTTATAGTAATTTTTTCCGCCTTACTTGTGGGACTTGCGGGCCTGGCGCTGCTTTTCGCTGGATTTTTATCGCAGTTGGGCCCATCGCAACTTTTTTCACGTTCGGGTTTCCTTTTTTATCGCCGTCGCGGTAGTTGTATCGCGGACATTTGACGCGTTATCGGGACACTATCGCATGTTACCGCCGTGTTGAGAATGAGACGTTAACACAGAGTTATTTTCCCGCGATGGACGGCGATATGAGAAATTGCGTTAACCTATTTTGGCGATGATTATTGCACGTTCTTGAGAATATCCCCCTGCCTTTCTTCCCTCTAATGCTGGGTTAGATATTCTTTTTATTTTAATTAGGTGGCATTGTCATTTGGACCACTTTCTTAGGTGACCGCTGTCTGGGACATTGTGAGACTTCGGTGGAAGGGCACTCCGTGCAATGGCCGGCTGGTGGACAGCCGAATGTTATGGAGCTGGCTTGTGCAGAGGAGGGGGAAGAGGTGTTTTCCCTCCCTAGAGCAGGGAGGGTTTGCCATGGTGGATATTCTCGCTTTCTTTATAAACCACCGATAGTCCTTCTCTTATGTAGGCTACAAGAAGGCAGCTGTATCTTCTAGTTGTGCCACAAAGGGGATCAGGGAGCTCAGAAGGTTAGTTCAATTGTTAGTGCACCTTCTTCTTTATCAGCAGGCCTAAACGTTCAGTAATACAGTTGAAACAGACTATAATTTTTATGGCTTACACTTAATTCTTATCTTCTTCCTGCAATGGCGAGCATCATTTGATTATGTAGCTTTGCTGTTCTGTTTTTCCAAAACCTGTGACTCTAATCTAAGAGCCCAGTAAGGATGGGGTCAGTTGGTACTAAGATTCACTGGATGAACCAAAATGTTGAGTATCAGTGAGACACTTTGGGCCTGGTTTAATTCCTGATGGACAGTCCGCGGGCCCGCCAGGGCAACAGAGTAAAGTACTTCGATGCCCTGGTGGAAGGACCACCTGCCAGATTCATAAATGACCACCAGGCAGGTGGTCAGGTCATTTATAAAAGCATTGTCAAGAGCTACCATGACGGCGGTTCCTGTCAATGCATTTCACTCTCTGCTATGGGCTGCATCAGCAGGACCCATACCTGTAGCACAGACACTTTCATTTTTCTTTTCAAAAAGAAAATCCCAAAACAGGATTTTCTTTTTAAAAAGAAAAAATATAATGCTCCCCTTGCCATGGGAGCATTATAATGATTTTACTGTTCCTATACAGCAGGTTTTACCTGGCGGTAAGGAACGGTAAAAAATTGCAACATGTCAGCCTTCTAAATTAGGTGGGCAGACATTTAGCCATTTCTCCAACGACCCTTACTCCCCGGGGCAATCGGGGAAGTTTGGCCATGGCGGAGACAGAGTAGTCCCCACCGTGGCCAAACTTATTCTCAGCCCGCAATTAAATTTGACAGGCAGACCACTATATTGGTGAGGAGGGAACTCCATCACTGTTGCGATGGAGTACCTCTCTGACAATAAATAAATCAGGCCCTTTGTTGTGTTTTTGTCAGTCTGCATCTAAATTCAGTTTTTATTTAACAAATTGGTTCATTTAATAGACATTTTCTCCGCTTACTTCCATTGATAATCTGCTTCGACTCGTTAAGCAGAGTTATATTTGTGATTAATATATATCTAACGCAGACTTCAGCACTTGTATGTATTCTTTGAAATCTGTATTTTAAATGAATTGTTTTTTTAAACTAGCTTGGATATTTGCAAACAGTGCTAATTGTTTCTAATAACTATCTTTTGTATAGCGCTTCATTCTTAAATTCAGCTGTATCTAAGCACAGGTGGGGCTCAATTTGATAACGTTCATTTTGTGCTATATGAAAGTTATGCATTCTGGTCTCTAGAGCTCTGACATTAAAAGGATTAACTAAAGCTGGAAGCACAAAGCAAATCAACAGGACAGAATGAACTACTCACATGTGCCATGAGGCCGGGGGGGGGGGGTGAGGGGAGGGTTGGCTATGTAGCAAAAACGTTTTGCTGCTAACTATAATGTACCTGCTGCGCCAACGCGTACGGCAAAGAAGCTTGCATAGCTGTTTGTCCTATACCTGTTCTGTGCTTGCAAAGCTTGCACTGTTGCTGTTGCTGCCAGTACTGAGTCCTTGTGCATTTTGAACCATGAATTTATAAGGTGTGGATATGAGTTCATAGGGTGCGGCAATTTGTTTTCCATCCAGGGAGCTGTAATCCAAAGGCGGGTCCTAGTGACCAATCCTTCTGCCTGTTAGGATCCCAATAAGGAGATACTACACTGTGTGAACATGAGCTGTGTAGCTCATAGCAGCTATATTTGAGTACAACGATGGAAAAGCTACAGCGAGACATAAAAAGTATGGAAAATAAAGCTAAGCTTTTGTAAAACTCAAATTGGAAGCATAGTCACGTTTCCTAAAATGATTACATACCTGCCTTGTCGCGCAGATTGGCTCTTTTCGAAAGCTTTTGTTATTCCATCTAATATGTATATGATGCGGTTCTGCACTTTAACAATTGTAATTTTATGTAAACGTGACCACGCACTAGGAAAAGGAATTTCTCAATTGTACCCGACTCCGAGGGGAAGGAGCTCGTTATCAGAAGTGATGATGAGCAAACACAAGCACCAGACAGAGGGTGCAGCTGGAGGCAGCAAAGATCACTTGAGTGCACCACGAAAGGAAACAAGAGGTGCACTAGTCGCAGGCCAGACCCCAACACGTCCAAACACAAAAGCCAAATGTCCAGAAGCAGAAGGGTCGGTTGCGGCAGCTACCAACATGGCCGAGGGTTCGATCTAAAGGCATCCAAGGGGAGACTCAAAGACTTACTTCGAATCATTTATATATACATCGAATGAGCCCTCTACCGACAGGTTGTGAGGATGGGCATAGTGCCAATATCGCAACACACCCAACCCACAAATATAGCAATACCATAATAAAGAACACACAAGACACATTGGTTGTTGGTGAAAACGTTGCTGCAGGTTTATTTTGCATAAGAAATATGCCAACATGGTGGGTCAACTTACGGGCGATCCAAGGGCAGGCAGCCCCTATGCTGTCGGCCCACCTGATGAGCCAAATTGCACCGTGGCATAACCAATCGGTGCTAACCATTTTGGGGGATTACCCCTTACATCCTGTGGACCACCAGTCCACCCATTTATTCACGCCCCTTGAGGGGGCGGAGCGTATCCAGGCAAGCCCCCGGTTGCTCAGGTTTACAACCGCCCGAAGGACTACGGGGCGCCGTCGTTTCTCCAGGGTCCTGCCATAAGGACTTCCTGGGGCTATTTGGCATTTGCACCCTTCTTCTGGTCCTGAAGAGGGTACCCCTATGTACCATTCAGCATCTGGATTGCCCTGTAACTCCGTTTGCAACCCAAAATAACAAGTTAATGGCCTTCCTACCCTAGCCACTCCTCCAGCCGACACGCCGGGTAAGCGGTAGGGAGGGAGACGGCGTGGAACCTCGGCGCCAAAGGATCGCCGGATGGGCGGTGAAGGCGCGCCAAAAATAATGACAGGAAGCGCCGGACGCCGGAGGTCCAGACACTAGACCCGTCGGGTTTGTGCCTAATGTGGCACTAAGGTGGCTGCCCTCCTATGGGGGCCCCCTGCGTGGGCCGCGGGCAGCCTCATAGTGCCAATATCGGCAACACACCCAACCCGCAAATATAGCCATACCATAATAAAAAACACACAAGACACATTGGTTGTTGGTGAAAACGTTGCTGCAGGTTTATTTTGCATAAGAAATATGCCAACATGGTGGGTCAACTTATGGGCGATCCAAGGGCAGGCAGCCCCTATGCTGCCTGCCCACCTGTTGAGCCAAATTGTACCGTGGCATAACCAATCGGTGCTAACCATTTTGGGGGATTACCCCTTACATCCTGTGGACCACCAGTCCACCCATTTACTCACGCCCCTTGAGGGGGCGGAGCGTATCCAGGCAAGCCCCCAGTTGCTCAGGTTTACAACCGCCCGAAGGACTACGGGGCGCCGTCGTTCCTCCAGGGTCCCGCCATAAGGACTTCCTGGGGCTATTTGGCATTTGCACCCTTCTTCTGGTCCTGAAGAGGGTACCCCTATGTACCATTCAGCCTCTGGATCGCCCTGTAACTCCGCCACAGCTCTGGGTGTGGCACCCGTCATACCCAGGGCCCCCCACCAAGGTAGGCATTCTTACTTGCACCCTGCTGATTCTAGGGCATCGTCCAGGTCCGACAAAACAGGTCCATGCCCATACTGGACACATGGACCCTCATCCATATCAAAACATCCTGTGGTCTTGGCATGCAAGAGCCAAGTCTGATAAAGCCAGGAACCCCTCTGTTCTGTGAATTTTGCACATGACGCTGTTTCTCCTCTTGTGAGAAATTTCAACAGCCTCTTCAGCCCCAGACAATTCCCATTTACCTCTGACATGGTTACCAGTCCTACTGGCTGGACAATCCCCATCTCCCTCTGCAGGTGTTTACTGGCCTAATCGGGGGAATCTTGCAATGTATGCACCAAAGAGACCATGTCTACGTCACCAAGCCCATCCGATTTCATTTGATTTTGAATTAGAGTCGAACCAAGTCCTCATTCTTGGTGGGCTTGCACATGGCTTATTTACCCTTGCGTAGGCGAGTTCGATGGCCTCTACTTAATTTGAGAACTACTGTTCTCTGTTTAACCACAGCATTATTTACCCCCACTAGGCATGTTTGATGGCCGCCCCAGGGTTGCGACAGCTGATCTCTAATTTAACCACTTTTAGGAAGAAATCCCTATGGTGCCCTTAGTGCCAATAGGGGCATTCTTGTTAGGGGTTGCCGAGTCATGTGTTTACTCATTATTGCCCCGTCCCTGTTATAAGATTCGCGGTAAACATAATGAAGTTCGCCTCCAAGGCCATCCGTATAATTGTTAACAGTTATTAATTGTGGCCAACACAATACCCCTCTCTCTACCTGCTGACCTACGTTGTATGGGAGTACAACATCAGCCAGAGATATTAGCATAGAAATAAAACTACTGCTCTCCTCTTGACCAGGCTTCTGGGTTGTATACTCCATTGTGCACTGTGTACCCTTATGTGCAGTTCCATGTGGAAGGTTGGTTAAGACCTTGGTTACCGCCCTTGCTTGGCAAGTCCACATTTGGGGAGTTCAAACTGATGGTGCCCCTACCCGAGTAGTAGCCCACAACCCTGCACACAATTTTATAGGTTCTATGCAAGGTTGCACCTAGTTTGTTCAGAAATCACACTGCCCCCCTGTTAGCACATGGTGCTAAGCAAGGTTGTACTTAGTTTGCCCAGAAGTCGTACTGTACCCATATTAACACATGGTGCTCCAACGCGCCTCAGCCCTGAAGACTGAGCCCTTGTTTTACCCCCGTACTTGCTTATTCCCAACATTGGGGGTTCACACTGATAACCGTGTACTGCACCAGCAGTGGAAGTTTACGACTAGACATTAGCAACACCATTTTTGATTGCTGAACCCAAGGCGAACACATTAATGGTAACAAATCTGGTTGAGGGAATGTATGTATTGTGACCACTATTGCCGTCACAGCACCTTTTCTTGGAGTGACAACTTATGCAGCCCACCAGGCTTGCTTAACTACAGTCCGATCACAGATGCACACTCCCTGCTAACCATCTGTGACCTATGTTGCTTGAATCAGCGATAGACCTAGCGCACTTTGTTTTCCCCGGAATTGATTGCCCTCAACCGAATCAAAGCTTGGTTCGGCTTCCTTCTAGTCACCTTTTAATTCAGGTTGGAACATATTTTACCCCGCATAGCCAGAGAATCTTGCATATTATTAATCCAATGATAATGTCGGAATCAAGATTCCCAGTATAAAGTTTTGGCGCAGCCCACCTTATGTGGGTCCGTTGGGTCCCATCTGCCTCACTGCAAGTAACCTTGTTGCGGGGGCGCTAGGTGGCGCACATCCAAGATGGCCGCACACCCGTGAGGCTCTGGCGGTGTGGCGGACAAAATCCTTCAACTATCCTATATGGCCAAGTCAAAACAGCATAAAAGCCGAGGGGACTGATGTCGGGGGCCGAGCTGCGGCGAGGGTAAAAAAAATCCTGATTCCCCGCTGAGGGGTGAGGCAGTCGGAGCGAGATACGGGAGCTGGGACCCCGGGGCGCTGCCGGTCTGGTCCTCACAGGCGGCGCACTACCCTACTGGAGCCCCGCGGATTCCACGAGGTGACCGGGCCCTGGGGCCTACGTGAGTGGAAACGAGCGTGCGGGCCGGACGCGGAGGCGGTGGGGCAGGAAGAAAGGAAACGCCGATCGGGCGGAAAAAGAGCACTGTGCGCAGCAGGGGCACCGGAGACGGCATACTTTCCCCGCGAAGCGGGCGGCGAGCCCTTGCGGGGGAGCGAGGAGGCCCTGTGGCAGCTACTGCGACCCCATCGGGTGAGCCGGAGCACGTATCATGATCCTGAGGTGAGAACACTAGAAGCACCCCACCGAGTGAGTAAGCGATATTCAAGACTCGGCAGGACCACCCCCCCCCCCGCTGCAACATATCACGACGTAGCCTACTGGGCCGCACCGAGCCTGCGGGGGGGCAATTATTTGCTGCACCGCATGCTGTAGAATACCGAGAGAAGACGGGGGATAGGACCCATGCCCCTACGCCAAACTGAGAGAAAGTGAGTGCGGGTGGCTGAGATCGGGTCTGCTAACGCGAGGCTCGCGTAGCTGAGGGGGCACTTTGCGGATACAATGCGCTCTACACATCGTGTAGCTACATAAGGGGTATAGTCGGATCGGCGCTGAGGTATAAGGCCACCGCCTTGAGTTATTCTCCCCCCCTCGCGTCCACGCTGCTGCCAACTTCGCAGCCCCCACCGCACGAAGAGGGGCTACACGAAAAAACTGGACGGAGGCACGAGACACAACATTAACGGGCGGAGGGAATAACAGACGACTGCAGCTGAGGGGAGCCCATTCCTTGCGAGTGGGGCGGGAGCCAGGAACCAATTCCTTTCAAGATGGGGAAACCAGATAGCCGTCAGCCCCGCCTTACATTTGACAACAAGAAGTCGTCTACTAGATCCACATCGGTGGACTCCGGCTCCACCAGCGTGGATCAATCTCACGCCTCCCAGCCAGCCATGGAAGACGATGTAAAATCCCTACTCCTTGCCATGAAACAAAGTCTTAGTGACCTGTCCGGAAAAATGGACACTATGAATAATAGACTGGACTTCCTCGTGCAGAAAGTTGACAAGCATGATGGGCAACTCAAAGAGGCGGAACGAAGGATATCAGATACGGAAGACGCCACAGCCCAGCTGCAAAAGCAGGTAACGCATATGGACAAAATATTGAAAGTTATAGCGGCTAAGAACAAGGATTTGGAGGCCAGAAGCCGCCGAAATAATATCCGCATTCTTGGAATACCAGAAAGTACAGGCACTGGCCGTATGGAGGAGTTTGTGGAAAGACTGCTATGTGCCACCTTCGGAACAGAATCATTCTCGGCGCATATGGTGGTGGAAAGGGCACACCGCTCTTTAGGGCCCCGGCCCCCCCAGGGAGTACACCGAGACCCATCATAGCTCGGTTGCTTAACTACCGAGATCGTGATGCGGCCCTCAAGAAAGCTCGAGACCAGCAAAAACTACAGTTCGAGGGAAATGAATTCGCCATCTATCCGGACTTCACGATGGCTGTGCAGGAGGCGAGAAGGAAATTCCTGCCAGTCAAGCTTAAGCTACGCAAGGCCCAGATCGACTATGCCCTAATGTACCCCGCAAGGCTTCGGATCACACACAACGGTAAGCAGACCTTCTGCACCACTCCTCAACAAGTGGAAGACTTCCTTAAGGCTACACAACGGAGGTCGCTGCGAACGGATCGCAGGTCTAGATCCCCGTCCCCGACAGAGGAGTAACCAGATCATGATACCATTTTCACGCCCGGATGAGACAGAGAGATACCGGTCCTATTCGGGGAAGGATGACTGACAGCCTATGTTGGGACGCTGAGGTCCAATCGCCCGGACCACTACAGAGAGACTACCGGAACTGCCTGACACCTGCCACCGGGCGATACAGACTTACGAACTGAACACCTATGAACAGCTAAGTGCCCTTCGGGTGATTTGGGGTGCGCATATGATGTGGTATGATCGGGCAGACTTTTCCTTATATACCCCCTCGGTCTTTCCCGATACAAGTGATGGCCGTACTAAATTAAACGACGCCAGGCCCCTTCCCTTGCCGCTCCTCCCACGCCCCCACACTGGGGGTGCTGGGAACCGTGAGGCAATGGAGCGAGACCACGGGGGAGGGTTGTTGTTGCTCACTGGCGCCCCCCCTATCTGGGAGATCCCCCTGTTTGGTGTATTTCCACCTTAATTACCAGTAGAGAGTCTTTACATACCACAGTGTCACTGTTCGACACTACATAGTATGGTTTTTTTGTTTGGGTGGATGGGAGGGTACCTTTGCACTGGCACGATTGGGGTGCTGATGTGGGAGGGGGTGGGAGGGGATGTTGACACTCGCCCTAATGGCGACTTACGGGGTCAAAGTTGGTGGGGTGGGGGAGGGGATAAGAAGTATCCGATTTGTTAAAGCTTGCCAAGAGACACAATTTGATCGAGAGGTCCGATCTCTACGGAACAGTCGTGCAGAGACTACCCAAGGTCACACACTATATCACGCATCACTGCCCGTTTTTTATATAAAACACACAGTTAAATACTGTCGACACATACTGTGAATGCGCAAATTAAACTCCTTACGTGGAATGTAAGAGGGCTGGGAGACCATCGCAAAAGACGCCATGTGCTGGCGTATTTGGATAGGCATAACATACAGGTAGCGTTGCTACAAGAAACACACCTTGACCCCCGCCGCGAACCGCTTTTTGGTAGTAGATGGGCCTCCGTGAGGGTGTTCTCTTCATACTCCACATACGCGCGGGGCACACTCATACTTATCAAAAAAGGTACACCCTTCATACTTGGTGGCACCTACAGTGACTCCGTGGGACGCAGCTGCCTCCTCTGGGGCACACTTGGCACCCAATCGGTGACTATTGCTTCGTGTTATGGACCAAACATAGATAACCCAGATTTCTTCTCCACTCTATGGGGACAGATCATCAAGGTGGGGTCCACTCATATAATCTGGGGAGGAGATTTTAATGTTGCACTGCAGCCCACCATGGACAGATCCAACCCCCTCCCGCAGCACTATAACAACACACATGCCACCCTCTCACAACTTTTTGTAGATCAAGGACTTATAGACGCCTGGAGATATGCTCACCCAGCAGATAGAGAGGGCACCTATTACACGGCGGGCCATCGCACCTGGTCGAGGTTGGACTATTGGGTCTGCTCCAGGGGGGTTGGCACATGGATACACTCGGCAGAGCATATGGCACATACATACTCAGACCATGCGCCTGTATGCCTGACAATACTACCCCCTAGTTTAATTGCGGCACCTCGATGCTGGAAATTAGTACCAGAGGCACTGCTGGATGCGGTGTTCTGGGCGGAGATAGGCGAGGAGATAGACGACTTCCTTACCAGAAACAAAGGTTCGGTAACATATGTCCATACAGTGTGGGAAGCTTTTAAAGTAACTATGCGGGGCACATGCATGTCTAAAAGTTTTGGGGTGCTCCGTGATTTAAGACGAACACTCCATAAATTGGAAATAGAAATAAAGGCACTGGAACAACACATGTGGACGGAGGCGTCGGGCGACCGACGGGCTCTCCTACGTGAGAAAATATCTGAATATGGGGAGACGGCAACGCAGGAGGCTAGGTTTAAAGGTAAATATTTCAAGGCCCGAAGATATGGCGAGGGGGAGAGACCGGGTAAGGCGCTGGCATCGGAGATCAGACCACCCCGCTTCTCCAATCATGTGCTGGAAGTGGTGAGGGAGGACGGGTCACGACATAGGGACAGCCGGGATATTCTGCAGGACTTCACTGAGTTTTACACGGAACTATACACCTCACACCAGAGGGCGCCCCCTGATTTATCGCAATATCTTGCAGATGTAGCGCTGGGATGGCTAGGGGACGGTCAGAGAGAATTCTTGGAGGCCCCATTTGAGGATGATGAGCTCCGTGAAGCCATCATGCAGATGGCGTCGGGGAAGGCTCCCGGGCCTGACGGCATCCCTATAGAGTTTTATAAAACCTACATTGACCAGCTTCTTCCAGTTCTGAAAGAGGTATTCTTGGAGGCCCAAGAATTGCAGCTCCTGCCGGAATCGATGAGAGAGGCGCGTATAATCTCACTGGTAAAACCGGGTAAACCAGCAGATAGATGTGAGTCGTACCGTCCTCTATCGCTCATAAATACTGACGCAAAGATTCTTGCTAAGTTAATTGCCAACCGGCTTAAACTTCTTATGGAGAAGCTGGTTCTGCCGGACCAAGCTGGCTTCATTCCCGGCAGGGCTACCGCCCATAATTTGCGGACGTTGTTCTCTATCCTCCAAACTGTGGACCCCAATATGGCACTAGTGGCGGTCTTTTTAGACGCCACGAAGGCCTTTGACTCAGTGGAGTGGGGCTATCTTTTGCTATACTCCAAACCATGGGACTCCCCAACGGTTTCATGACCTATATCAGACTCTTTATACACAGCCCCAACAGCCACGGTCCAAATAAACGGATTACTCTCGCCTCCGATAGCGCTCACCAGGGGCACTCGCCAGGGATGCCCGCTGTCCCCTTACTATTTGCTCTCGCAATGGAGCCGCTAGCAGCTAAAATCAGACAACACCATGCTGACAAAGGGCTCCGGTGCTTTTTGCGCCCTGTTCTTATATCATTATACGCAGACGACGTCGCGATCTCCCTAATAAAGATGGTCATTTTACCTAAATTTTTATATTTATTCTTAAATATCCCGTATGCCCCGGGAGACACTTTTTGCTAGCCTCCGCACTGAGCTGATTCGTCTGGTATGGGGTGGCAAACAACCCCGGATAAAATGGGACACATTAATGCGCCCATATGCACAGGGAGGGTTTGATATTCCCAACTTTGAATTATACTACCAATGCGCTCAGGCACATTTCGCCCACTTCTGGTTTAACCCCCTCGATACACACCGCATGTAGCAACTGAACATTGGATCGCACACCCCACCCCGCTAGAAGGCGTGATACTCTCACACATCAAACCTCGAGAGTCACGGCCCACATCGGTGGAGTGTACACTCAAAGCCTGGCATTATATTGCGAATAAACTACACATACCACACATATATTCGCCACTGCTTCCACTGGTATATCATCCACGGATGCCTCTGCTGCAGGAGGGAGTGTTTAACAAAAATGGCTCGGATTCGGAACATACGGAAGTGGGGGATCTCTACCGGAATGGTAAATTCCGTACCCTACAGCAATTCTTCCAAGACTCTCCACCCACCACGATGGAAACATTCCTTTATAAACGCTTAAGGCATGGGTTGAAGGATTGTACACCTGACTACCCAGCTGAACCCGAGACGCTTACGCCACTACACCATGTCCTGCACACGCCCACAGCCGCACACTTAGTGTCTGCCCTATACCGCGCAATATACACTGATGGTACATACCCCATATGTGATGCCCGACACAAGTGGTCAGCCGAACTGGAACAACCCCTCACTGACAAGCAATGGGACTTTTGCTGCACGCAAACTGAACAGGTCTCCTCAAACAGCCGACTGCGTATTCTTCATTATAAATTCCTTCAGCGGAGTTATTACACACCAATAAAGTTACACAAATTCGGATTGCGAGACACAAGCAGATGCAATAGATGCAGGGCGGACTCTGCTGATTTTCTCCACCTAGCGTGGGCGTGCCCAAGGGTGTATGAATATTGGACTGCAGTCCTGAATGCATTAGACAGCATGATATCTCTGCAGATTCCCAAATCTCCTCAGGTTTCTCTGCTTGGTTATACTGAGCAGATCCTGGCACAACACCGCAGGTTTGTGTCCTTTGGCCTCATGTTAGCGAAGCGACGAGTGGCTTGTAGATGGGTTCGCGGGAGGGCGCCTAAATTTAAGGAATGGCTGGGGGACATGATTTTATGGCAGGATCAGATGGGCATATATGCTGAACTACTCCCGGTAACATCACGCCCAAGAGACATATGGGGCCCGCTCCAGGCATACCTGCTGACACACCCGGACACCGAAAACCAGGAAGCATCCATATAGTTCACTGTAGCGGCCCTACTCATTTACATGCAGATACCCCCCCACCGGGACACAGGCGGCGAACGGGCAAGCCCTATCATGCATTCTACAAAGTAAGTTCCACGATTTAGACTACTAAGCGCAGAATATGGGTGAATCACGTTATGCTTTATTGCACTGTGAATTTGTACAGAAAGCGCTGTAAGCTGTTCCCATGCACAATGATGGATGTCTCTTGCATGAACATGTGAAATGCTGTATGTATTAATTTTCGTTCAATAAAACCTTTAAAAAATTTTTTTTTACAAAGTAACCTTTTTGCATTAATACAGCTCCCTTACTGCGCTTGCCTGACTCAGGACAACTGGCAACAACATGCCGCCCTGCAGCTTGGTGAAGAGGATGTTTGAGCCAAACGTACCCAGGTCCGTGTTTTCAGCATTTTATCCTTATGGAGGCTCCCGTTCGTTTGAAGTGTTTCAGTGTCCTGGCAAGGCATACCCAATAGCCTGATCAACCTTGGAGACTATCCCACTATGATGTGTACAGGTTCAACTATCCGATGAGCTTAGAAATATGTGACCTTAAGCAAGGGAGTCCTCGTGTACTCACCGTGAATCCCTCCTTTCTTACAGGAATTTAGCCTGTTCAGGTTATCTGTGGTGTTTTCCCCCCCAGGCTTCCTAGGCTTCTTACTGCTAACCATGTGAGCAGCTGCTGACAATCTCCCAGTTGCCCCTTCAACTTATACACCGCTGCCTTAATGTGCTACGTTGTAAGTGATGAAGTACCTAACTTACATCACTTCACCTTGGGAAGATAAAATAAACCACATTGGTGATGAGAACCGTCAAAAGCACAACATTTTAACATGGACATACCTCTAATAGAGAATGGCTCTACCCAGCCATAAGCCCAGAGATACACATGCATTAAACCCACAGATACACCTATGTTAACCTGCCCCAACATCCGCTTCTCCCTGCTCCTGAAGTGGGAGCCTGTTGCCTGGAGGTACAACCCCTCCGCCCTTGAACTCTCAATGATATCAGCTGGCTGAAGCTGCGCCTCAATGCGTTATATTTGTTTGCCCAGGCCTGTTGAAAGTAAATTGTATTCCTTATTTGGAGTCTGGGTGAACTTGAGGTGGGTGGGGGGACTAATATCTGCCTTTGCAGTACCAGCCTTATTGTTTTAACCAATTTATGGTACACAAGCTGCTGAAAGTGGTCCTACAGATCTCTGACTATCCCATTGAAGCATGAACCTGTGGCTTTTGCCTAAGAAACCTGTATGTATGTGCCAAACATGAAGCGTATTTGAGCGCGCCGTCACCCTGAAAGGTCTGCTGGCTCTAAATAACAGAACTCTGTTGATACTTGACTTAATGCTAGTCATATTATCGACCTCAGGGGGCTGAAAGGCTAGGTGAACCTGCTGGGAGCTGCACCTGTGACCATGTGTAAAAGCAGTCCCCTACCGGGGGTGCTATAGTCCTAATGCTTCCATCTTTCTAAAGCAAGGACTGCCTACACTTGCAGCGCTCAAACCCTCTCGAATCATAATTGTTTGCACTGTCAAGGTTAGCCTAGGTGATTGTTCCGCTTGAAGTCCTGTATGGGGCCTACTTCACACTGAAAGAAATGCCTACTCTCTTGAAGGAGATGATGCCCGATAGAACTGGTGGCTACTAATGTTACTCACCCCTGCATATACTAGGCTCAGAAAAAGGAACACTTGCTCTATGATCCCCTCGATTCTAGCCTGGCATTCCTTTAAGCCAAGATATACAAAGCGATAATGGCTCTACTCGGTCCTGAAGACCCGACAGACATATCAAACCCGCAGAGACAAGATGAGGCATGCTAACCTGCTCCAAACTCTGCGGAAACAACCACATGTGCGAGCTTCCAACAGACATCTGGAAAGGCATGCCAACCAACAAACCAACTCCAGCACTCGGGGGTCATGCAGCCGCTCCTTGGCCTGAATACTAACCAGGTTAAATTATGGATGGTATCGAAGAACCCATCTCTTGGCGCATGCTTGCAACACTTTCAACTGTATCACCCAAGTCAGTCAAAACCAATGCAGGGGAGCATGCAAAGCTAAGCCCACGCAGAAATTGCCTGCCTGTGCGAGCAGACCAAGCATTTATCGCTCCACACTCCAACCAAACTCTTTCTTGCATCGAAATGTTGGCATTATGCCGTATATGGTGTTTTTCTTCCCTTTGCTCAAGGAGAGAGCAGGCCTGTCTGGCAGTGTGTGTACTGAAAGAAATGTGTACTGGAAGTAACTGTGATTTAAGTACAAATGTCCATACTTCCTAATACTTAGTGTGTTTAATAAAACTGTTAATAGGTCTAACAAAATCAATCGGGCATCTCCCGCTTACTTTGGGAGTGTTGGATTGAGGGGATCCAGTGAAATATGGAAGTCATCTCCCTTGGCATGCCATCAATTAAGCACTACGTTTACAGCTCTAGGCATGTCACTTACAAATCATCGACATCATGCGCTTAAGGCTAATTAGTTTGAATTCTGAATTAGACAAATCATCCCTTCTAACAGAAAACAGTATTAAGTAACCCCTCTTGTTCGTCTCTTGCACAAGACATCCCCGTTTGACTGGCACAAGTTAGACCTAAGGAATCTTTTACAAGCACCCTATACAAATGTGCCACCGCACGTTCAAGAGTACTTTGTCATGTCACCAGGAAGCCTGATGATTCTGGCCCGAACACTTAAGGCTCTCTCTTCGGCATAGGAATAAAACATTTTAGCCTAATAATTGTTTGCTTGGCCTAGACTACCACATGGTTCTGCCTCTTCTGCACTTCTATCCATATATTTACTCAACACGTAAACTGACACCTACAGCAATTCAGGACTGGTGGCTTTGTCGATGGCTGTTAGTTGCATGGTACATAAGCCACAACTTATGGCTTCGCTGTAAGAATATTGTCTGGTTTTCCCCTACAAAATTTACCTTACACCTACCCGCCAGTACTATTCGCTTTGTCAATGCCTGTTAGTTGCATAAGATATCTAAGCCCCAATTCTGGCTTCCTTGCATAGCTCACTTGCATCACCACTAAAAAACCTCCCCCCTGTGTACTCCCATGTCTCATAGGCCATCCGCAAAGAAGCGTGTCCCCTCCCGCCAGTGGAAATTATATGATAGGATCAAACTTGGCAAATAAATCCGTAAAGTCTTCTAAAATACTCCAAATTCCTCATACCCAACTTTCCTCGTATGAATGAATACATTTGGAGCTCTATAATATTCAAGGCGTTTTGTGGGAACCATCTTGAGGAGATCACTCAAAGCCGTTGTTTCTTTAAAATTATTAATTCACATCTGTCTAAATTTCATCATTGGACTGAACAGCCCTTGCACAACCACATGGTGTTTGCATCATGTTCTGCAAAAGTAACACTGCACCTACAACCATCCAGTACTATTGGCTCTCTACATGAAATAAATAAGCCACAATTGTGGCTTCGGTGCATAGTGTATTGAAAATTGCTTCCATTCTGAAATGGTGAGACTGTCGCATTAATGCTTAAAAGATTGAATACAATGTTTCGCTTAAAATGAAAAGCAAGTTGTACATTAAATGAGACCATTACCAATAAGCCTTACATTGTGGGGGGGAACGTCAGTGGCACAAACCAAGAGCCACCGTGGGCCGCCCACACCCCACGGAAGGGCCCCAGCACTGACTCCGCTCACCAGCCCGGAGCAGTCAAGCTCATAGGGCGGGATCGAACCGCTGACACGACCGACTCTACCTGGTCATCTGCAAGCCTCTGCCTCCCGCACCGATCTATACTCTCGGCTGAATCAAAGGACCCAATATTTACACTAGGCCACGCATTGTCCATCTTGTTTGATTCTCCCCATCATAGGCACGAAGCAGGCTCTACCACATGAGTAAACTATCGGTGAGGGGTATCACGAGCTCTCCTGATGCACTTTCCTCCCCCCTGGAAGGACCCAATATTTACACTAGGTCATGCATAGTCCATCTTGTCTGATTCTCCCCAACCCAGGCACAAAGCCGGCTCTACCCCCTGCGTAAACTATAGGTGAGGGGCAGCACAAGCTCTCATGAATGCACTTGCCTCCCCCTGGGCAGCCTCGAATCCAGAGAGAAATATCTCAAAAGAAACAAAGCACGAGGGAGTGGGATTTGAATGAGCTTGCATACTATTCTTAGCAAGCCTCGTGTCTCTTTCACTGTGCAGTACTGCTGTGCCTCCTCTGAGACAGAGAATACCTGCCATATGTTTCTCATCTCAATGCACGCGCACCGTCTGCTGTGTTTTGTTGTAGGAGGGCCAGGTTAATGGTAAGTGAACCTGCCTATATGCCCGCTGGCAGCAGCAAGCAAGTGATTAATTCGAACACAGGGACAAGGACCCCGGCACGTGATAACTGTGATCGGAGTGCCCTTGGCAGTCCAAACCGGTCGTGAGCCAGTGACTCGCCCCAACCCGCTGCCTCCACCCGCCCCTCCTCCCTCTTGGCATCAAGTAACAGCATCAATACCTCGCAGCAATAAGTGCAGCTGCTACCTGTGGGAGGCCAAGGCGCCTGGCGAGGCACACCCCAGGGGGATCTGGGGGCAGGAGCCATAGGCCCTATTGGCGCTGCCCTGTTCCTGTGGGAGGCAACAAATACCTATTGTATTGTATTGCCTTCTAGGGGGAGGTGTGCCACAGGTCTGTGCAGGTCCCCCGCCCCAAACGGTCAAAACCACTTAGCGTCCTCTAAGGGACCAGCGTGCCCTCACGCCTGCACCAAACCCACGGGCACCGTCTGACACCCGGCAGGCCGTCCGGGCATTCAACAAACCCATCGGGCCCGTGCACAACCAAGCTGCGGACCCAAGAATCATGCAGCTCTGTCCCTGGTGCACAACTACCATCCCGAACCCTGAGCGCAGACACCGCACAGGGATCTGAGAGAGGGTGCCCCCCATTACCCACAATCAAACCGGGCTCTTCAAGAGTGCCCGCCCGCGTCATGGACTCGCACACTCTGGTCCCGAGCACGAGAGTGGCACACCAGCAACCGCTGGTCTCCCCGATCAGCCCCTAACCGTGACGAACCCTCCATTCCATAGTCTAGTACAACAGGGCCACTGAAATTATGTGGCAAAACAGCACAGAACAATGCAGCAGCCCTGGCGAAACCATGCGGAAAGGAAAGCCAAAATTTGCAGCCGAGTGCGGCACACCCCCTTTCAATAGTATTGCTACAACATTCAGTCACCCCTCGACATGGTAATGCTGTGTGGGCAAATACCTCACCCCAGTTCAAGTCCAACAACCAAATGCTATTTGTCATTACCAACTCCGAACTCCGACGGGAGACTCCAACGTGAATCGGGTCCGTCGGCACTCAGCCACTCTACTCAGCATGAGCGCACTGTGTGGCCACACGCACGCACTCACCCACGTCACCACGACACCACAGATTCCTTTTTCTGTCTGAGGAGAACACAACCTGCACAGCACACATCTGCGCATGCGCCGAAGAAGAGCCGTTCCGCCTGCATGCCAACTTGCTCTTCTGGGACAACAAGCAACCCGTGAAGCTGCCTGTCTGCTCAGCCGCTCTTCATTGCTGCTGCTGCTGGGCGGGGCAACGCCCCCGCCCACAGGAGAAAAGCCAGCTGCCAAATTGTCTGCGGTACCCACGGACTCAGGCCCCGCGGGGGGCGTCAGTCCACGGTGCTAGGCAGGGCCAAGCTCTCCTTCGCCTCACCGCGGGGAACTGTCCCGACATAAAAGGCCCTGCTCGCCCGACACCCCAAGCCGCGTGGCCTCCAGGTGGGTGGGCCCGCACCATGAGCCCGACCATGCCCCCTGTCCCCCCGACAACCGGGACACATGCCCCCACGGGGGGACCATACACCAGGAGCCTTGCCCCCTCCCCTCCCTGCCAGCCCCCAACCCAGGCAATGGCTGGTTGGCGGCCAGACTCTTTTAGAAGGAGGGGGGGTGGTAGCTTGAGAAGCACTCACCACACTGAAGCTCCCGGACCTGGCCAGAGGCACAACCACACGGCGTGGAACCTGTGCGTGAAAGGATCGCCAGATGGGCGGGGAAGGTAAATATACCTGTCCCCCCGCCCACTCGGCGCGCCGGAAATGATGACAGGAAGCGCCGGACCCCGGAGGTCCAGCACTAGACCCGTCGGGTGTGTGCCTAATGTGGCACTAAGGTGGCCACCCTCCTATGGGGGGCCCCTGCGTGGGCCGCGGGCAGCCTCATTATGCTGACTTATATTATTTTTTATTAAACTGAGGGAAAACGTACATTCTAAAGTTCTTTGAACAATCTTTTTTCTTTAAGTACTCTTGATCAAATATTTCGATAATTAAATTAGATTTCATTTGAATTCGTCCGGGACTTAACAGCTGCACCAGAAGTAGAACTCTGAAAATGGGACGTTTATGAGATTACAGGCCCTGCAACGTGATGTCTCGAGTCGAGGCCCCGGTTACTTGCAGAGGGGGGCACCTCCACTACAGCAGAGAGAAAAGGAAAGACCACCGTTGGGAACGTTATGCCGGAGAGCATTGGGTCTTCTTTCAGGTTCATAGCTGGATCATTGTTTGTGTGAAATAGATGTATCTCATCAAGAAATCGCATTTTGAACTTGCCTTGTTCTGATTCCCCCATTAACATGAAAAACGTGGAATTACCTAAAGTGATTACGTAAGATGACATGCTGAAAGATCTCCATTATGACGTGTCCTTGGTATAAAAGGCTGGTATCCAGGGACCTGCTGCAGTGCGTACAAGGACACCAAACCGACAGGACCGCTTTCTGTGACTGGAGCTGGGGACACTGCGAAGTCGGAGGCTCCAGGGGCTGAACAGGCTCCAAAACGGGGCGGCAGGGGGTGGGGGCAAGAGAACAAGGTGAGTAAATGAATCAAATTAAATCTGAACTGAAAACCAAACTGAACTCGAAACCAAACTGCACTTGAAACTGAAAAGCACTGGAAACCAGACCGAAAACTAACTTGAAACTAACTTGAAATTCCCATTTCCTTTTATTTCTTCACCCTATTCTTTCAACTCACAGCCCTTTCTACCCAATTTATTTATTTTATTTATAAAGTTTTATATAGCGCGAACATGATCCCGAAGGATATCAGAGTGCTTTACAATTGGAGGGAAGGAAGGTAATAAATGCAGTATCGACATCAGATAAGAATACCAAAACAGAACAATCACAAAACAAAAGGGGTCAAAAGAGAGTAATACAATAACTGGCACATAGCGAGCTAAGAGGGTAGCAAAAGATAGGTTAAAGAAAAGTAGCACCCAGTGCAGGTCGTAAGGTTGTAGGTCCAGTGACTTATAGCAGGTGATCCTAACCCATTTAAGGTAAGAACTTGTTCATAAGGAATCTTTTAGCCTCCAATTTGAAAGCAACCCTGGAGGAGATTCTTCATTTCTGAACCTAATATTTTCTACAGTTAATTTTCTTCCTTTCTCTCCCGTCCTCTTTTTCCCTTCCCTCTACGACCTCCCTTTCTGCTTCCATTCTCTCTCTAGCTCTACCCCTTTCCTGTTCTCTTCCATTCCCTTCTCTACTCTTCCCCCAACCCCCACACACCTTCCTCTAATTCTCAACCACACCTTTCTCCCATTTCTTTCACTTCCCCTCTCCCTTTTCTTCATTTCATGTTCCTCTCCTTCCATTTTCTTTCTACTCCCCCTCTTCTCCCCTTCCACCCCCTCCTCCCTCCTCCCTCTTACCCTCTTCCCTTCCACTTTTCTCCCCTCCTCTTCTCCCCTCCTCACATCCCTTTCACTTCCATCCCCTCCTCCCTCCTATACTGCCCCCTTCTATCTTTCCTTCCTCTTCAATCTCCCCTTCCCTCATCCACTTCCTTTCCCTCTCCCCCTCCTCTCCCCTCCCCTCTTCCTTTCCACTTCCCTACTCCTATCCACTCCTTTCCACTTCCATCTCCAACCCCCCCACACTCCCTCCTTGCCCCTCCCCTCTTCTAGTCCACTTCCTTCCATTCCCCCGGCATTCTCTCCTCTCCCCTTCCACTTTTCTCCCCCTCCAATATTTTTCTCGCCCTCTCTTCCCTTCCACCTCCTCTTCTTTCCTCTTCTCTCCTCTTCCCTTTCACTTCTCTCTTATCTTCTCAGTTACCCTTCCACTTCCCTCCCTCTCCTCTCCTCTCCCCACTTCCCTCCCTCTCAATACCCTCCTCTCCCCTACCTTCCATTTCCCTCCCATCCCCTCATCTTGCCTCCCACATCTTCCCTCTTCCCTCTTCCCCTACCCTACCCCTTTTATCCCCTCCTCTCCCCTCTCCCCTCTTCCCTTCTCTCACCCTCCCACTCCTCCACCGATCCACTTCACTCCTCTCCCCTCCTCTCTCCCCTTCCACTTCACTCCCTCTCCCTCTCCCATCCCTTCATCTTCACTTTTATCTCCATCTACCATCCCTACCTCTCCCCTCTTCCATCCCCTATCCTGTCCCATCCCCTCCCTTCCTACCCCTCTCACTCTCTCCTCTCCCCTCCTCATTTCCCTTCCACTACCATCTGCTCTACCCCATTTCCTCTTCCCTCATCTCTACTCCTCTTCCCTTACACTTCCCGTCCTCTTCCCTTCCACGTCCACCCCATCCCTCAAATCACCCCTCCCCTCCCCTGTTCCCTTCTTCTTTCATTCCCTACTCTCTCCTTCTACTCTCCTTCTACTTCCCTTTCACCTCCACCCTCCCATCCTCTCCATTCCATTTCCACTTCCCTCCCCTCCCTCTTCCACCCCCTCCTTTCCCCACCCCTTCCATCCCCTCTGCTCTTTACGTCTACTTCCCTACACCCATTCCCTCCACTCCCATTCCTTCCATTTCCTATCCACTTCTCCCTCCCACCCCACCTCTCTCTTACCTTCTTCCTCCCACCCCCTCCTCTTCTTTCCCCTCTTTCCTCTTCCTCCTGTTCCCTTTTCCCCCTCTCCATTCCACTTTCATCCCATCCAACTTTCCCATACCCTCTTCTCTTCCCTTGGACTTCCCTCCCTCTCATACCCTAACCTCCATTCCATCTTCTCGTCCACTTAACTCCTTTTGCCATCTCCTTCTCTTTCCTTACACTTCTCCCCCATCCTCTCATCTCCCCTTTCCCTTCCACTTCTTCTCCCACCCCTCCTCTCTTTCCTTCCACTCCCCTCTTCTTTCCAACTCTGCCCTCCCATCCACTCCTCTCCACTTTCCCCTTTCCTTCTACTTCCTTGCACCCCCTCCCATTTCCCTCTTCTTCCTTACCCTCTTCCCTTCCACTTCCCTCTATATTCTCCCCCTTTCCACCCCTTCCCATCCGATCCCACCTCTCCCCTTCCCATTTCCCTTCCATCTACTTCCATCCCCTCCTCTTCCCATCCACTATCCTCCCATCCTTCACTTCCCCTCTTCCCTTTCACTTCCCTCCCCTCCTTTCTTTCCCTCTACTCCCCTCCTCTTCCACTTCCCTTCTACCTTCACCCTCCCTTCCCCTCCTCTCCTTTTTTCCCTTCTATTTCCCTCCACTCCCATCCTTTCATCTCCTGTCCCATCCCTTCCACTTCCCCCTCCCATCCACACCTCTCTTCTCCCCTACCCTCTTCCTTTTCACTTCCCTCCCTATTACTCCTTCTTCCCCCTCCCATCACCCCTCCTCTTGGCCTCCCTTTCCTTCCCCACTTCCCTCCCTTCCTCTTCCCTCCCTTCTTCCCTTCCACCACCCTCCTCCCATATCTTCTTCTCCCCTTTTCCTTTCCACTTCCCTTCCACCTCACCTTTCCCTTCCTATCCGCTCATCTCCCCTTCCACTTCCATCCTCCTCCCACCCCCTACTTTCCTGTCCCCTCTTCTCTTCCACTTCCATCCCACCCCCTCCTCTGCCCATCCCATTGCCTCCTCTCCCCTCTTTCCATCCCATTTTCTCCCATCGCTTACTCTCCCCTCATCCCTTCCACTTCCCTCACTCCCCCTCCCATAAGCTCCTCTCTTCCCTTCCACTTCCCTCTCCCTCGCATCCCCTCCTCTCTCCTCTTTTGCTTACCTTACCCCTGCCATGCTATTGTCTCCCGTCCCTCCCTTCTTCCCTTCAACTCCTCACCTATCCCCTCTGTCTCCATTCCCCTCCTTTCACCTTCTACTTTCTTTCCTACCACTCCCATTCCCTCCTTGACCCTCTTCCCTTCTACTTCTTTCCCCTCCCCCTCCTATTCCCTCCTCCCCTTTCACTTCTCTCACCCTCCAGTCCCCTCCTCTCCCCTTCCGATTTCCTTCCTCCTCCATGCTCCCATCGCCTCCTCTCCCTCCCCTCTTCCCATCCACTTCCTTATCCTCCTACACCCCTTCCATTTCCCTCCCCTTCCAAAATCCTATCCCCAACCCACTTCCCGATCCCTTTATCCCACCTCCCTCCTCTCCACTCCTCCCTCTTCCTTTCCACTTCCCTCCCCTTCCCTACCCTATTTTCCCCTCCTCTCTTCCTCTTTACTCCCCTCACATCCCTCCACCATCCCCTCTTCTCCCTTCTCACCTTCCATCCCCTCCTCTCTTCCCATCCCGGTCCATCCCCATCCTTTCCTCTGCCCTTCTACCTCCACCTCCCATTCCAACCTCTCCCATACCCTCTCCCCTGCCTCCCATTCCCTTTTCTCCCTTCCCTATTTCCCCTCTTATTCCCTTCCACCCCTCCCATACCCTCTTCTCTTCGCTTCCCTTCCCTTCCACTTCCTCTCCCTTACCCTCTTCCCTTTCACTTTTTCCCACTTCCATTCTCTCCTATCTTAACATCGATTCCTCTCCCCCTCCAGTTCCCTTCCACTTCCCATCCCCCCTCTCCATGCCGCTCTTTCCTTCTACTTCCCTCCATTCCCTTATCCCATCCCCTTCCATGCCCCTCCCATATCCCATCCACTGTCCGTCCATCTCACCCTCACCCTCCCTTACCCACCTCTCACCTATCCTCTTTACTCCCTCTCCCATCTTCCACTTTCCTGCAACTTCCCCCAGCCCCTCCCATTCAATCCTCACTGCTCTACCCTTCTTCTTCCCTTCTCCTCCCATCTCCTACACTCCTGTCCTCTCTTCCCTTCCACTTCCCTCCTATCCCTTCCTCACCGCTTCTGATCCCATCGCGTCCTCCCTCCTTCTCTCCCATTCCCCCTCATTCTTTCCACTTCCCGCCCCATCCCCTCCTCTTTTCTCTTCTGCTTGACCCCATCCTCCCCCTCACACCCCATTCCCCTTCTTCTTCCCTCCCCTTTTCCCTTCTACCACCCTCGTTCCATACCATCTTATCCCCGTTTCTCTTTCACCTCCCCTGCCGCTCTCATCCACTCATCTCCCCTTTACCCTTCCACTTTCTTCCTCCTTACATCCCCTGCTCTCCTGTCCCAATCCCCTTTCCATCCCCCTTCTCAACCATCCCATTCCCTCCTCTCCCCTCATCTCTACCATTTCCCTCCCTCTCCCTTCCATAAGCTCCTCTCTTCCCTTCCACTTCCCTCACCCTTGCATCCCCTCCTCTCTCTTCTTTTGCTTGTCTTCCCTCTCCCATGTGCTCTCTCCTTCCCTCTCCCTTTCCACTCCCTTCCTTTTCCTATCCCCTCCTTCCCCTTTCTTTCCCACCCTCCTCCCACCACTTCCTTGCTCCTCCCATCTACCACTTCTTTCCCCTCCTATCTCCACCTCTCCCCTTCCACTTCTCTCACCCTCCAGTCCCCTCCTCTACCCCTCTTTCCTTCCACCTTTACACTCCCATCGCCTCTCCTCCCCTCTTCCCTTCCTCTTCCTTTCCCTCCTCTCCCCTTCCGGTTTCTTCCTCTTCAAATACCCTTCTGTCCCCTACCCCCTTCCACTTCCCTCCTATTCCCTCATCTCACCTCCCTCTACTCCACTTACCTCCCCTCTTCCCTTCTAATTTTCTCCCCTCCATCCCCTATTTTCCCCTTCTCTCTTCCCTTTTACTTTCCTTCTATCCTTCCACCACCCCCTCCTCTTCCCTCCCCCTCCCATATCTTCCCTCCACCCCTCCCTTCCACTTCCCCATCACCTCTGCCTTTCACTTCCCTTCCACCTCCATCTCCCCCTCCCACCACCTCTGCCTTTCACTTCTATTCCACCTCCACCTCCCCCTCCCATACCCTTTTCCCCTCCCCTCCCATCCCCTCTTCCCTTCCAGTTCCCTGCGCCCTCCCATGCCCCTCTTCCTTTCCACTTCTCTTCCACCTCTCCAAAACCCATCTACTCCCCTTCGATCTCCTTCCACCTCCCATCCCCTCTCCCAACCCATCCCCTCCTCTCTCCTCCCCTCCCACCCCCTTCTCTCCCCTCTTCCCTTGCACTTCTCTCCCATTCTCCCTCCCATCCCCTCCCGTTCCACTTCCCCCTCTTTCCTCTTTCACAATTTCCTCTTCCCTCCTCCCCATTCTCCTCTTCCATCCTCCCATCTTTCATCTTCCCTTCCACTTCCCTATTTCCAACTCCCCTCATTCCTTCCATTTACCTCTTACCTACTCCCCTTTCTTCTAACCTACCCCCTACTCCCCTACTCCCCTCTTCCCCTCTTCCCCTCCACTTCCCTCTTCAACATCTCCTCTCAATTCTCTCCAATCCCCTACTCCTCTCTTCCCTTCCGCTTCCACTTCCCTTCACTCCACTCCACTCCCCTCTTCCCTTCCACTTCTCTCTTCCCCACTCCACTCTTCCCTTCTACTTCTCTCCCCCTCCCATCTCCTCTCCCTTCCCCTTTTCCCTTCCAACTCCATCCCCTCCTCTTCCCATCCCTTTTTCTTCTGTTCCACTTCTCTCTTCCATCACCTTTTCCCCTCTTCCCTCTTTCCATCCCATTCTCTCCCATCCCCTCCTCTTCCCATATCCCTTTCATTTCCCTCAATCTCCCTTAAATACGCTCCTCTTTTCTCTTCCACTTCCCTCCCCCTCACATCCCCACCTCTCCTCTTTTGTTTGCCTTCCCCCTTCCATGCCCTTCTCTTGCCTTCCTCCCCTCTTCCCTTCCACTCCCCTCCTACAATCCCCTACTTTCCCCTTTCCTTCCCACCCCCTCCCATCCCCTCCTCGACACTCTTCCCTTCCACTTCTTTCTCCTACCCTCCTATCCCCTCCTCTACTTCTCTCACCCTCCAGTTTTCTCCTCTTTCCTTCCAGCTCCCTTCTGCCATTGCCTCATCTCTCCTCCCTCCATCCTCTTGACTCCCCTCTACTCTTCCCTTTCACTTTCCTCCCTCTATTTTCCCCTCCCCTCTTACCTTTTACTTCCCTCGCATATCTTCACCATCCCCTCCCACTTCTAACTTTCATCCCCTCGTTTCTTCCCTTCCAGTTCCCTCCCCTCCCCATTCCTTCCGCTTCCCTTTTACCTACTTCTCCCATACCCTCTTCCCTCCCCCACTCATTCCCTTTTTTCTCCTCCCCATCTCCCTTCCACTTTTCTTCCCTCTACCCCTCCCATCCCCACCTCTCCCATACCCTCCCCCTCATTCCCTTTTTTCTCCACCCCATCTACCTTCCACTTCTCTTCCCTCTACCCCTCCCATACCTTCTTTCCTTCTAATTCCCTCCTCCTCCCATCCCCTCCCCACCACTTCCCTTCCACCTCCCCCTCCCAACCCCTCTCCTCCCATCTTCTCCCCTCTTGCCTTCCAGTTCCCTTCCCCATTCCATACCCTTCTCTTTCTTTCCACTTCCTTTCCACCTCTCCCTTCCCATTCCCATCCACTTCCTTTCCCTCTTCTTTCAGTTCACTTCCCTCTCCCATCCCCTCCTGTCTCCTCCCCCTTCCACCCCCTCCTCCCCTCTGCCCTCTTCCCTTCCACTTGCCACCTCTCTACCCTCTCATCCTGTTCTCTCTCCACCCATACTCCTCTCTACCGTCCCTCTCCCATCCCCTTCTCTCCCCTCCCCTACTCTCCCAGCTTCCCTTACACTTCTATTCCCTTTCTCCCTCCCATCCCTTACACTTCCCTCCCTTCCTATCTCTCCCCACTCTACTCCCCCTTGACACTCTCCTCTTCCATCCTCCCCAATCTCCTCTGCCCTCCTCCCCACTATCCTCTTCCTTCCTCCTCATGCTCATCTTCCCTTATCTTCTCTCTTCCCTCCTCCCAACTCCCCTAATTAAAGTTAAAGGGGTCACCAGGGCCTGAAGCACTGGTGTGCCAACCCGAGTGACCCAAGTAAACAGAAGGCAGCAGTCCTGCAATTGCTGACTGCATGAGCAGTGCAAACTGCTCAAACTCGACTTTGCCCTCACCATGTGTGGCAAATTCAAAGCACTATTTTTAATATATGCCAGTCACCCGCACGATAGCCCTCTTGAGCCCAAGAGGCAGGGTGCATTACATTAAAGGTGTGGACATGTAAGTGTAAGCTTATATGTCCCTATATAGTAGCCTCTCTCCATTAAGGCCTACTATAAGCGATCAGGGGGCCATAGGAGAACATGGGCTGGCACCCGGGCATCCCAGAGATTGCCAGCTCCATTGTGCTCCCCCTGAACTATATCATGTTTGGTATCAAACAACTTGTCTCATCACCCCTTGTAAGAAAACAGGCTTTTTGTGAAAGTGCACTGAAGCCTGCTAACCAGGTCCCAGTGTTAGTGCTCTCTCCCTAAAAATGATACATGTGAATTGGTAATCCCAATTCACAAGGTCTTTAACCCCCTTATAAGTCCCTGGTAGGTGATACATGTGGTACTCAGGACATGGGAGTTAAAGGAGTCACCAAGGCCTGAAGCTCTGAGTGTGCCGCCCTGAGTGACCTAAGTAAACAGATGACAGCAGTCCTGCCATTGCAGACTGCATGAGCAGTGGAAACTGCTCAAACTCGACTTTTCCCTCATGTGTGGCATGGTCAAAGCACTATTTTTTAAATAGGGCAGTCACCGCTAAGGAAGTCCTCCTGAACCCAGGAGGCAGGGTCCATTATATTAAAGGTGTGGACATATAAGTGTAAGCTTATATGTCCCTATGGTAGCCAATTCTCGTTAAGGGCTACTAAGAGTGATTAGCAGGCCACAGGATAACATGGGCTGGCATCCGGCCACTCCGAGGTTGCCAGGTTCATTATGGTACCACTGAAATATGTCATGTTTGGCATCAAACAACTTGTCTCATCACCCCCGACATGATTCTCATGCTAGAGTTGATGTGACATGCACCCAGGTGGCTACCTTAGAGGTTGCCCACCTGGTTGCCCCAGCCTTTCCTGTGCCCTGGCTGACAGCCCACAGCTGCTGCCCCCAAGACAGGAATCCGACCCCTTGCCAGGAGGTGTGAACACTCCCAGGAATCAGAAGCAAAGGCCTGGCTGGGAAGGAGGTGACACCTCCCTCCCTGACCAGATGGCTAGTGAAGTGGCACATCAAGGCGGTGAGCTTCAAAGCTTACACCGCCTCTAATTTACACCCAGGCTGCCTCTCAAAGGAGGAAACTGCCTTCCCCCTGCTCTAGGCACATTTTCACCCAAGCAGGTGGGAAAATTATGTAGGCAGGAAGTGTACACCCCCAGAAGTCTAGTCACACCCTACAGTGGGCTATCTGGTTTGTACAGGCAAGGAAGGTTTCTGTCATTTTTAAAAGTGGCAGAATAGAGGGTTCTGGGTAGCAAAGGTGCCCGCCCCGGATGTGGTCACTTCAGGGGCAGATTAGCCACTCGGGCTAGTAGCCCAATATCTACTTCAACCCACACTCCTTACACCCCTAAATCTAGGATTTAAGGGGCACCCCTAACACCAGAACCTCAGTTCTGATTCGAATTGCTAAAGAGGACAAAGAAGAGACCGAGTCTTCGACTTCAGGACCTGCACAAAACAAAGGTGCACCTGTGGCAACCGCCCTGCAACTGCACAACTAAGACTCGTCTCAGGTCAAAGACCGGTTCCCCCAGACAGACGGATCCCTTTGAGAGCCAAAGGCAACTTCAGACTCCCTTGAACTAGTGGCACTAGTCCCCTGCTGCCCTCAGCACGCTCCCGGAACCAACGAATCGCTGGCCATCGGGCCCTCTGAGGAATCGCCCAAAATTAGATGGTCCAGTGCTTTGTGGAAAACGTAGTCCTGACCTCCAGCAAGTTTTAGGTATCAACCATTTTGCCCTGGAACTCTGGACGTCGAACTATCTTCCTGCTGACCTAATTGCTGCCAAGGCTTGTTAGCGGCCAGTCCTGCTACCACTATAGTCCCTCGACGCTGCAGCCATCGGGAACTCTACAGCACCTTTAGCCGACCAGCTCAGTGGCCCCGTTGTCGACTTGTTGCATCTGTTTCCTCACCAGCACCGTCTGAGCGGTAAACCCAGCTCCCCTGAGGCTCCCGCTTAAGGATCAGGGACAGTCAGGACAACTGCATCAGGCTTTTTACCATTGACCCCAATGCTAAAGTTTTGAAGTATTGAATTACACTGATTTAGGTTTCCTTCTAAAATTCATAACTCTGGATATACTCATCCAATTGTCTTCCTTTTGGTGTCTAAATTTATGTAAAAATCTGCTTTATTTTTATAAATTGGTGTTACATTTCTTTCAAGTCGTGTCAATTACTTATCGTCCATGTTGGTACTCTGAAATGATTAACACATATTCCTCTAGTAATGCCTGACTGTTCTGTGCCACACTACCAGGACTGAGGTAGAGATTTATTAGTGTGAATCCACAGGACCTATTTGGGGTATTGTGAGAGGGGAAACAGCGTTTACAACGCTGTCATTACATCGCAGTGCTATTACAACGCGGTCGTTACAAGGACCGCCTTGTTAGTAGGCAACACCTTTACATCGCAAGTCATTAGAACGACTTGCTGTAGGGGGCGCTAAGGTATTGGAAATTAATTCCAACACCTTACCTACTGTTGCGCAAACTGGAGTAGGAATAGTAAATAATACTATTCCTAAGTCCAGCGCGCCCCCTACAGCAAGTCGTTCTAATGACTTGCGATGTAAAGGTGTCGCGTACTAACAATGCGGTCGTTGTAACGACCGCGTTGTAAAAGCACGCGATGTAATAGCATGTGTTGTGACATGCTATATTCTTGTGAGAGTATTGCATAGTGAAGCCTAACCAGCCTCACTGCACAATACTCCACTTTTCTACATGGTATGAACATATTTTGGCACAGTGTATGCAATGCAAAAGTTAAAATAATAAAAAAAATTTAAAGAAAAAGGCAGGGGCTAGGGTCTGGTTGCGCTTGCAGGCCCTGTCTCATCTGATTTTTACCAGCTTGTAAACTCGGACCCAGTGTTCTCGTACCTGGAAATCAAGGTGAAGTTATACTGGAGGCAGATATAATCAGGCCGAGTACTATCTCACCCTGAGATTTGCTCTGCTTTATTTGTAATGAGGGCCAAAGTGGAAGGGGATGGGGAAAGGAAGGAGAGACGTTCACAGAAACAAAACAAAGAGCGGCGTAGAGATAGGGAGAAGATAGGAAAGACAGATTGAATGAAGAACTCTTAGACCTATAAGAAGCAGTGTTGCTATCATTGGTGCTGTAGGTGCAGTAGCCCCCCTTTATTCTACTTCCATTACCTCCCTACGATATGTTTTCCCAGCACCCATTTCCCTATCACAGATTTCTCAGTGCCACCACCCATGTTTCCCTGAGAAATGGTCTTGTGGACTTTCAGCACCCATCTCCAGTTTCTCCATTCCACTTATCTTACCCTCATTGGTCCCAAGTTTACCCTCAAGGCAAATGAAAGACTGCCCATGGACTTCATTGGACCGCTCACACTTAAAACATGCCTCATCCTCAAAACAAAGTTTAATCTCCATTGATTTCAATTGGTTCACCCTCCAAAAGGACTCCGTCTCACCCACTTTCCCTATAATTTTTCCCTTTTTATTCCTCATGCCCCTCGCCTGGGTGCCCTCATCAGTCCAGTTTATCGGGCCTCTAAGCACCATTATCCCCCTTCTTTCTTCACAACCTCTACCTCCCTTTTGCCTTTGTTTCCCTCATTGAGTTACCCCCTTGCACCCACCGTTTACTGGGGGCCCTAAGCATCATTATCCAGTTTTTTTTACCTCTCAGCCCCTACCTCCCTTTTGTGTCTCCGTTTTCCTCACTGAGTTCTCCTACCCACCCAACTTTTTACATATGCCATCCACGATCACTCAGTGACTGGATCCCTGAAAGCACTTTTAAAAATAAAAAAGGTGCCAGAGACATCGAGCTGTTCCGTGCCACAGGGTCAGCACTACAAGCTTCCAGAGCTACAGTCAATCAGAGCCTGTCTCCCCAAAGCCATCCTGAGCTGCGTCCGGTCACTGAGAAGCCAGAAACTGGGATGGGGCAGGGGTTGGGCAATTGAACAAGGTGAGTAAATAAACTAAATGAAAACTGAACTGAAAACTGAACTCCAAACCAACTTGAAACTAACTTGAAACTGACTTTAAGCCCCCATTTACCTTAATCCCTAATTTCTTCACCCCATTCCACCAACTCACAGACCCTCCAACCCATTTCTTCCATTCTCAACCTAATTCTTCTCTATTCCATTTATCTCCTGCCCCTTTCTCCCCTCCACTCCCTCTCTGCTTCCCTGTGTTCTCCAACCCTGCCACTTTCCTCCGCCTCCAGGCCCTTCTCTTCTCTATTGCCTTGCAACCCCACACATTATTCTAAACCCCACCCCTTCCCTTTCTCACATTACTTTCTCTTTGGCTGCTTCTTTCTTCATTTCTCGTTCTTTTCCTTCCCTTCCCTTCCCTTCCCACCCCCATCACTTGTAGTTGTCACCTGCTTTTTCCTTCATGCATCCTCCTTCCGTTCCAATCTTCCTTTACCTGCCTATTCCCTTCTCTGCCCCTGTCAATACTAACACTTCTCCTCCTAGCTTTTCATTCCCGCTCCCTTCTCTCTTTCTTAACCCATCTCTCTGCCCTGTTCAGTTTTCTCCCCATCTCTTCCCTGCCTAACCCCTGTCCATTTCCTTTCAATCCCCTCTCGCATATTTCACTTCTCCTTGCTTCTGTACCCAGACCCACCCTTATCTACCCTACCACAAGCACTATTTCCCTTTACCTTCTCTATCTTTTCCACTTTGTTTCCCATCCCTTCACTCCCTTTCAATTCCCTTACAGTCCTTCCCTTTCATGCCCTCTGCTTCTTCCGAACCCATTCGCTTTCTCCGCACTTATTACTCCCACCTACCCATTCTCCATAGCAGTTTCCCTTCCATTTCAGGTCCATCCTCTTCTTTCTCATTCCTTCCTCTCTATAAATACCCCTTCCCTTCGCCTCCTTTTCCAGTTCCCCGCATCACCTTTCCTCCCCTTCCCACTCCACCCAACCATTCCATTGTATCCTTTCTATTAATGTCCATTTTCTTTCTTTAACTTCTGATTCTCCCACCCTGTTCCCTTTCCCTCACCCCTCCCCTTACATTTCTCTACTCTTCCATTGCGTCCCGTTCCCTTCCTCTATGACCCTACCTCTCCTTTCCTCATCACTGCTCTCCTTTCCCTACCTTAGCACTGATCCTCTTTTCCTCCTTCCTTCCCCATCACTTTTATATTCTACCCATTCCAGTGCCCTCACCAGGGCCGGACCGGGAACATAAACTGGCCCTGGCAAAGTGCTCAGCCGGCCCCCCGGGGGTTGGGGGTGTGGCCGAGCTGTGTGCCAGGGCCAGTTTCGGCTGATTTTGTTACAGGGGCCGATATTGCAGCTATGCTGCAAAAACGACCCTGTAACAAAAACGGCCCCCCAGGGGCCAAAAACTGTCCCCCACCCTGGCGGCCCACCGGGGAAACGCCCAGTGCCCGCTACGGCCAGTCCGGCCCTGGCCCTCACTTATCCTGCCTTTCCTGTGCTATCCTTCCTCTTACTCACCCTACTTGATCCCTTGATTTCCCTCCCATCTCTTTCTGACTTCCATGCTCTTTTAAGTTTCCTAACCTTTTCCCTTCTTTTTCCTTTGTCTTCTCCTCCCTTCCCATTTTTTTTCCATAGCCCTAATCCAATTCCTCTCACCTCGCTTCCCTCATTATCTACCACCAGTTTATAAAATTCCCTTTACTACCCTACTCCATCCATTTCATCATGGAGAGGAGAGAAGTAGAATGGAAGGGGAGAGGAGAGGAGAGGAGTGGAGGGGATAGAAGGGGGGAAGTGAAAGTGAAGAGGTCAGTGGAGAGTAGGGGTGGGATGGGAGATAAGGGGATGGGGAGAGGAAATGGAAGGGAAGGGGGGAACGGGAGGCAGAGGTGGAAGGGAAAGAGAAAGGGAATGGATGAGAGGGGAGGGGAGGGAATTAGAAGAGGGGATGGGAGGTAAGTGGAAGAAGGTGAGAAGAGGGAATGGGAAAGGGAGGGGATGGGAGTGGGAAGGAAGAGGGCAATGGAGAGGAGGGAATAGGAAGGGAAGGAAGTGGAAAGGGAAAGGTAAAAGGAAAGGAGTGGAGTGGAGTGGATGGGAGGGAGAGAAGTGGAAGAGGAGTGGGGAGGAGAGAAGGGAAAGGGAAGAAGGGATGGGAGATGATAGGATGAGTGGGAAGTGGAAGGGAAAAGATGAGGGGATGGTTGGGAAGTGGAAGAGTAGAGGGAATGGAAGATGAGTGGATGAAAGAGGAAGCAGAAGGGGAGAGGAGAGGCTGGGAAGGAGAAGTAGAAGGAAAGGAAGAGTAGGGGATGGGAGGGGAGGGGAGGGGGATGGAAGTGGAAGTGGAAAGGGGAGAAAAGAAGAGGGAATGGAGGAGGAGGGAAGTGGAAGCGGTGAGTAGAGGAGGGGAGGGGAGTGGAAGGGAAAAGGGGAGTGGAGAAGAGGGAAGTGGAAGGGAAGGGTGGAGGAGGGGAGTGGAGGTGAGCGGAAAGAGGTGAATGGAGAGGAGACGATGGGAGGGAAGAGAAGTGGAAGCTGAGGTAGATGATTGGGCTGGAAGTAGAAGGGAAGCAGAAAGGAAGAAGAGGGGATGGGGAGGGAAGTAGAAGAGGGGAGTGGAGATGAGGAAAGTGGTAATGGAGAGAGAGGAGTGGAGAGAATAGGAAGGGTGAGGTGGAAGGGAAGGGAAGAGGTGAGAGGTGAGAAGAAGCTATTGGAGGGTAGATAAGGGTATGGGAAGGAGACAGAAGGCAGAGGAGGGGATCAGAGGGGGAGGGGAAAGGGAAATAGGAAGGAAATAGATGGGGGTGGGATGGGAGGGAATTGTGAGGGAAGAAAATCAGAGAGGGGGAGAAGAGAGCAGGGGAAGTAGAAGGAAAGAAGAGGGGTTAGGAAGGTAGAGGGGCGGGAAATGGTAGAATGGAGTAAGGACGGAAGAGGAGGGGATGATGGGAAGAGGGAAGTGGAAGGGGAGAGGAGAGGAGGGGATGGGATGGGAGGGGGAAATGGAAGTGGAATGGAAGAGGGGAGTGCGGAAGAGGGAAGTGGAAGGGTAGTGGGGAGAGGAGCTCATTGGAGGGGATAGGAGGAAGAGGTAGAAGGGAGTGGAGAGGAAGGGTGGGAGGGGAGATGAGGGGAGGGGAAGTAGAAGGTAAGAGAAGGGGATGTGAGGGGAAGGGAAGAAAGAGGGGAAAGAAAGTGGGAGGGGAGAGGATCAGAAGGGGGGTGAGTAGAGGGGGGATGAGTCAGGATGGCAGGGGATGGAATAGGAGGGGATGGGAGGGAAGTGAAAGGGAAGAGGTGAGGGGAGGGGAGGGGAGGGGAGAGGAGGGGATTGGATTGGATTGAAGATTAGAGGGGTGGGAAGTGGAAGGGAAGAGGGGAGAAAGGGGGAGAGAAGGGGAAAGGAGAAGAGGGGATGGGAGGGGGAGGAAGCATACAGAGAGAAAAGAGGATGGGAAGGGTAAGGAAGTAGAAGGGAAGAAGGGATAGGAGAGGAGGGGAGGGAAGTTGAAGGGGAAAGGAGTGGATGGGAGGGGAAGTGAAGTGAAGTGGAAGGCAATAGTCCAGTGGGAAAGAGGAAGATGGATGGGTAAAGGTGAGTGGGGAAGAAGGAACTGGAATGGAAGAGGGAAGTGGGAAATAGGGAAGTAGACAAGGACAGGTGTCACAGATGGGAGAAGAGAGAGAGGGGACAGTGAGAAAGGAAGTGAAAGGGAAGAACGAAGTAGGGGATGGCAGAGAAGAGGGGAGTAGAGAGGTGGCGAGAGGAAGGGAAGAGGGAAGTTGGGAGAAGCAAGAGGGTAATGGAAGGGAAGATGGAAGTGGGGAAAAGGGAAGAGGACAGTGGGGGAGGGAAGAGGAGAGTGGGAGTGAGGGAAGAAATAAAGAGAGGAGAGAAATGGAAGAGGGGAGATGAGGGGATGGGAGGGGTGAGGAGAGGGAAGTCAAAGGGATGAGAGAGGAGGGCATGGGAGGGGGAGAGAAGTATAAGGGAAAGGGAAGGGTGAGTAGGCAACTGGAGGAGAGGGGGTATTAGGAGATTCGGCGGGGGAAGAAGTGGGTGGGAGGGGGAGGAGAGAGAAGGGTATGTGAGGGTGGATGTGAAGGGAAGGAGGGAGGGAAGAAGAGATGGGAGGGCAGAAGATGGGTCAGGAAGGAAGTGGAAAGGGAGAGAGGAGAGGAGGATAAAGGAGGGTGTGGAAGTGGAAGAAGAGGGGAGGGGAGAGGATTGAAAGGGAAGGGGAAGAAATGGATAGGAAAATAGAAAGGAAGAGGAGGGGAATGGGTAGGAAAGTGGAAGGGAAGGGGAGAAGAGGGTATGGTGATGTGGAAGGGAAGGGGTTAGATAGGGAAGGAAGTGGAAGAGAAGTGAAGTGAAGTGAAGTGAAGAGGATATGGGAGGGGTGAAGGGGAGGGAAGTGGAAGGTAAATGGGGAGGGAGGGAATGGGAGGAGGGTGGAAGGGAAGTTGAAGGGATGCGAGGGGGAAGGCAAGGAAGTAGAGGGGAAGAGAGGATGGGATGAGAGGCTGGAGGGGAGGGGAGATGAGGGGATGGGTGGAGGGATATGAGAGACGTAGAGGATAAGAGGGCCGGGGAAAGAGGGGAAAGAAGGAGGGCGAAAGTGGAAGGGAAGAGAGGAGGGAAGTCGAAAGGAGGGAGCTGAGATGAGATGATGGTCCAGACGTGGAAGAAAAGAGGGAGGGAAGTGGAAGGGAAGAGAAAAGGGTATAGGAGGATTTGAGGGGAGGGAAGTGGAAGGGACATGGGGAGAAGAGGGGTGTGAGGGAGAGGAAAGAGGGGAGAGGAGGGGGTGGTAGGGGAGAGAAGGAAAGGGAAAGAAGTGGAACAGAAGAGGGTACGAGAGAGGTGGGAATGGGAGGTGGAGGTGGAAGGGAAATGGATGGGATGGGAAAGAAGTGGAGAGGGGGGAAATAATGGGAAAGAGGGGAGTAGAGAGGAGGGGATGGGAGGGTGGAAGAGGAGGGGAGTGGAAGGAAAGACAGGAGGGGAATGAAGGGGGAAGTAGAAGGGAACAGAGTGGTGATGAGGGGATGGGAGGGAAGCTGAAGTGAAGTGGAGGGGGTGGGAGGAGAGGCGAGGGAAGTGAAGGGGAAATGGGGAGGGGAGGTGGGAGGGGAGAAGAGAGGTGGGAGGAGGAGGATAGAGGGGAGGGGAAAAGTGGGACTGGAGGGGAGAGAAAGGGAAGAGAGGGAGGTGGAAGGGAAGAGGGGAGAGGTACAGATGGGAGGGGAGGTGGAAGGGATGGGAGGTGGGAAAAAAGAGGGAATGGAAGGAAGTAAAAGGAAAGGGGGAGTGGAGAGGAACAGATGGGAGGGTGGTAGTGCAAATTAAATGGAAGAGGAAGAAAGTGAAAGTAAAGAGAGGAGGGAAAATGAATGGATGATAGGGAAGTGTTAGTGAAGGGGTGGGAGGAGGAGGAAAGTGGAAGGGAAGAGGGGAGTGGAGTGGATAGGTGTGGATGAGAGGGGAGGGAAATGAAAGGGAAGAGAAGAGGGTATGGGAAGGGTTGACAGGAGGAAAGTGGAAGAGGAATGGGAGGGGATGGGATGGGAGATGGAATTGGTTGGGAAGTGGAAGGGATGGGAGAGGGTAGTGGAATGGAGAGCAATGGAAGGTAAAAAGAGGTAATGGGAGGGAGGAGGGGACAGGAGAAGAGGGGATGTGTTTAGGGATGCGAAGGAAGTAGAAGAGAAGAGGGGAGAGTAGGGGATGGAAGAAGGAGGTGAGGTAAATGGAAGGGAAGAGGGGAGAGGAGAGGAGGGCATGGAAGGGTGGAGGTGGAAGGGAATTAGACAGGGAGGGAAGGGGAGGGTATGAGGGGGTGGAAGGGAATTAGACAGGAAGGAAAGTGGTAGAAGATGGGAGGGTATGAGGGGATGGGAGAGAAGTGGATGGCAAAAGGAGGGGATTGGAGGAGGAAGGAAGTTGAAGGAGTGGGATGGAGGGAAGTTAAAGGGAAGAGGGGAGTGGAGATGAGGGAAGTGGAAGGGGAGAGGAGAGGAGGGGAATGGAGGGGATGGGAGGGGAAGTAGAAGAGTAGGAAAGTGGAGGGGATGGGATGGGGAAGTAGAAGAAGAGGGGAGTGGATGGAAAGAGGCAGTGGAAAGGTCAAGGGAAGAGGAGAGGGGGGATGAGGGGATGAGAGAGAAGTGGAAGAGGAGGGGACTGGATGAGAGAAGGAGGGGAGTGGAGAGGAAGGGGAGGGAAGTGGAAGGTGAAGGTGAAAGAAGATGGTATGGGAAGGGGTGAGGGGAGGAAAGTAGAACAGAATGGGGAGAGAGAAGGGAGGGAATAGGAGGAGAAAAGGGGGGAAGAGGAAGGGGGATGGGAATGGGAGAGGATATGAGGGCATGGGAGGTGAAGGGAAGATGGTAGGAGAAGTTGGAAGGGAAGTGGAAGAATTAGAAAGGGTGGGGGAGTGAAGCAGAAGGGAAGAGAGGAGGGGACCGGACGGGAGGTGGGAGGGTATGGGTGGAGGGATAGGAGGAAAGCAAGGGAGGGGAGGATAGGAGGGGATAGGAGGGTGAAGGTAGAAGAGAGGTGCACGGAGAGGGGAGTAGAAAGAAAGAAAGGAAAAGGAGGGAAGTGGAAGGGAAGAGGGTAGGGGGTGAGGGAATGGGAGAGAAGTAGAAGGGTAGAGGGTAAGGGTGAGGGGATGGGATGGGATGGGAGGGAAGTGGAAGTGGAAGGGAAGAAGAAGGGATGGGAGGGGGAGGGGGAGGGAAGTGGAAAGGAAGAAGGGAGTGGAGAAAAGGGACTAGAATGGGAGCAAAGTGGAAGAGGGGAGTGGAGATCAGGGAAGTGGAAGGGAAGAGGGGAGAGGAGGGGCATGGAGTGGATGGGGAGGAAGAGGGGAGTCGAGAGGAGGGGATGCGAGAGAAGATGAGGGGATAGGAGAGGGAAAGGGGAGAAGAGCGGAGGTGGAGGGAAAGGGGAAAGGGGAAGGATGAGAAGGGGAAGGAAGTGGGAGGGGAGAGGAGGAGATGAAGGAGGGAAGAGATGGGGATGAGAGGGAGGAGGGAAGGGGAGAGGAAGGAATGGGATAGGATGGGATGGGGAAGAGGGGAAGAAAGTGGAAGGGATGAGAGAGGATGTGCTGGGAAGGAGGAGAGGAAAGAAGTGTAAGGGAAGAAGGGAGAGCAGGGGATTAGAGTGGCGGGAGAGAAAGAGATGGGAAGAGTTGGGAGGGTGGGAAAAGGGGATAGGAGGTGGGGTATAGCAGGGGATGGGAGAGTGAGGGGAGGGGAGGGAAGTGAAAGGGAAGATGGGACTGAAGGGGAGGACAGGACAGAGGAGGGGGAAGGGAAGTAGAAGGAAAGAGAAGAGAGGAGATGAGGGGATGGGATGGGAAAGGGAGGTGAAAGGTAAGTGGAAAAGAAAAGCAGGGTATGAGAGGGGAAGGGGATGGAAGTATAAGGGAAGGGGGTAAGAGAGTATGGGAGTAGGAGGTAGAAAGAAAAGAAGAAGTGGAAAGGAAGATGGTATAGAAGGAGTCGAGGGGAGAGAGGTGGAAAGGAAATGGGAAGGGGAGAGGAGGAATTGGGAGGTGCAGGAAAGAGTAAAGAAAGAGGAGGGGTGGTGGAATGAGATAGTAGGGGAAGGCGGGGGAGGGAAGAGCATAGGGGAAAGGTAGGGATGGGAGGGGGAGGTGAAAGGGAAGTGGAAGGGATGGGAGATGGAGGAAAGTGGAAGGGAAGAGAGGAGAAGAGGGGATAGAAGTAAAAGGAAAGGGGAGTTGAGAGGAGGGGATGGAGGGGAGGGGAGGCAAGTGGAACAGGAATAGGAAGAGAAAGGAATCGGAGGGGAGGGGAGGGGAGAGGAGAGGAGAGGAGGGGAGGGTTAGGAGGGGGATAGGAAGGGTTGGGAGAGGGAGGGAAGAGGGTAGGGGAGAGGTAGGGATGGAAGTTGTAGTGGGAAGAGAAGTGGAAGGAAAGATGGGGAGAGGAGGAGAGGAAGTGGAATGGAAGAGGTTACAGGACGGGTAGAGGGGAGGGAAGTGGAAGGGAAATGGGGAGGGGGTGGAGGGAATGGGAGATGAAGAAAGAGCAAAGGAAGAGGATGGGTGGTGGAAGGGGATTGGAGGGGATAGAAGGGGTTTGGAGAGGGAAGGGAAGGGTGATGGGGAGGGGTAGGGATGGGAGAGGGAGGTGAAAGGCAAGTGGTGGAAGTGAAGAGAGGGGATGGAATGAGAGATGGGGAGGGAGTGTAGGGAAGTAGAAGGAAAGAGGGAAGTGGAGAGAAGGGGTGGAAGGGTGGGGGTGGAAAGGAAGTGGAAAACGAGGGGAGTGGAAAGAAAGAGATTAGTAGGTGAAAAGGGAAGGGAAGTGGAAGGTAAGAGGAAATATGAGGGGATAGAAGGGAAGCGGAAGGCAAGTGAAGTAAATGGGAATTGAGGGAAGTGGAAGGGAAATGAGGAAAGATGGGAGAAGGAGAATAGTGGGGAGATTGGAGAAGAGAGGACGGGAGGGATGAGGAAGATGAGGGTTGGGGAAAGGTGGAGATAGGAGGAGGACGGGATTGGAAGGGGATGGGAGGAGGGCGTGGAGGGAAGTTGAAGGAAAGAGGGGAGAGGAGGGGATGAGAGGTTGGGGGTAGAAAAGGAAGTGGAAGAGGAGGGGAGTGGAGTGGAAGGTAAAAGGGAAGAAGAGGGGATGGGAGGGAAGTGGAAGGGGAGGGGGAGGGTTTAGGGAAGTGAAAGGAAAGTGCGGAGGAGTGGATGAGAGGGAGGTAAGGAAAGAGATGAGGATATGGGAAGGGTGGATGGGAGGCAAGTAGATGGGGAATGGGGAGAGGAGGGAATGGGAGAGGGGATGGAGGTGGCAGTTGGTAGGGAAATGTAAGGGATGAGAGGCAGTGGAGGGAAGGGAGGGAAGTGGAAGGGAAAAGATGAGGGTTTGGGAGGAAGGAGGGGAGGGGGGAAAAGAGGGAATAGGATGGAAGTAGAAGGGAAGAGGGAGGATTGGAGAGGGGAGGAGAGGGGGGTGGAAGAGGGGGAAGGGGGTGGAAGAGGGAGGTGAGGGAAGTGAAAGGGAAGAGGAGAAAAGAGAGGATGGGAGGGTGGAGGTGGAAGGGAAGTGGACAGGGAGGAAAGTGGAAAGATGGAGAGGAGGGGAATGAAGGGGAAGGAAAGTGGAAGATAAGAGGGGGAGATGAAGGGATGAGAGGGAAGTTGAAGGATAGAGGAAGGGATGGGAGTGGAGGTAAGTGGAAGAGAAATTGGGAAGGTAGAGGGGTGGGAGGGGGTGGATAGAGGGGAGGGAAAAGAAGGGGGATTAGAGAGGAAAGGAAGGGAAAGACAGAAGGGAGGGATGTGGAAGGGAAAAGAGGAGTGCATGGGAGGTAAGACTGGAGGGGAGAGGAGGGGATGTGTATGGGGACGGAGGGAAATAGAAGGGAAGAGGGTAGGGTAGAGGAGGGGGTGGAAGAGGGGAGGGGGTTGGAAGAGGGGGTGAAAGGGACGAGGGGAGAGGAGAGGATGGGAGGGTAGAGGCGGAAGGAAAGTGGGCAGGGAGGGGAGTGGGAGGAAAGAGAGGAGCAAATTAAAGGAGGAGGGAAGTGGAAGGGGGTTGAGAGGATCAGATGGACGTGGAAGAGAAGAGGAGGGGAAGGGATGAGGAGGGAAGTGGAAGGGAAGGAGAAGGGGAAAGAAGTGAAGTGGAAGGAAAAAGCGGAATGGTGGAGGGAAGTAAAAGGGAGGTGGAGATGAGGGGGTGGGATGGAAGTGGAAGGAAAGAGGAGGGATGAGATGAGGGAAGTGGAAGTGGAAGGGAAGAGAGGAGCAGATGGGAAGGGTGGAGGGGAGGGAAGTGGAACAGGAATGGGGAGGAGAGAAGGGAGGGAATGGGAGGAGAGGAGTGGAAAGGGGAGCAAGAGGAGTGGGAATGGGAAGGGATGGGATGGGAGGACAATGGGAGGGAAGAGAGTAGGAGAAGGAGTTGGAAGGGAAGGGAAGTGGAAGTGGAAGTAGAAGTGGAAGGATTGGAAGGGGAGAGGAGGGAAGTAGAAGGGTAGAGAGGAGGGGATGGGGATGGGAAGGGAAAGGATGAGAGTGAAGTAGAAGGGAAGGGGGAGGGGAGATGAGGGGATGTGAGGGTGGGTGCAGAAGGGAAGAGGACAGGGAGGGGAGTGGAAGGAGAGAAAGGAGGGAAGGGGAGGGGGATGAAGGGATGGGAGGGATTCGGGAATTGGAAGAAGAGGAGATGGGAGGAGGAGGGAGGTAGACGTTGAAGGGGAGTGGAGAGTGGAGAGAAGGGATTGGGATGGGAGCAAAGTTGATGGGAAGAGGTGAGTGGAGATGAGGTACGTGGAAGGGAAGAGGAGGGGAGGGGAGTGGAGAGGAGGGGAGGGGAACGGAAGGTGGAGGATCAGAGGAGCGGATGAGGGAAGAGAAGAGGGGAGAAGTGGGGATGAGAGGGAGGAGGGAAGGGTAGAGGAGGGGATGTGATACGGAAGAAGGGAGTGAAGTGGAAGGGATGGGAGAGGAGATGAGGAGATGGGAAAGAGTAAGGGAGAAAAGTGTAAGGAAGAAGGGAGAGCAGGGGATGGGAGTGGAGGGGAGCAAAAGGGGTGGGAAGAGTTGGGAGGGGAGGGGAGATAAGAGGATGGGAGGGCAAGGGGAGAAGGGGATGGGAGGGTGGAGTGGAGGGGAGAGAAGAGAAGAGGGGACAAGGGAGGGGAGGGGAGAGGAGGGGGTGGGAGGGAAGTAGAATGGAAGAGGGAACAGGAGAGGTGGGGATGGTAGGGGGAAATGAAAGTGGAAGGGGAGAAGAGTAGATAGGGAGGGGAGGTGGATGGTAATTAGAAAGGAAGAAGGGGGATGGGAGGGGAAGGGAAGGGAAGGGGAGGGAAGTAGAAGGGAAGAGAGAAGAAGATGGTATGGGAGGGAGAGGTGGAAGGGAAAAGTGGGAGAGGAGGGGAGGGAATTAGAGGTGGAGGAAAGAGAGAAGGAAGAGCAGGTGTGATGGGAGGGGATGGGAGGAGGGAGGGAGGGAAGAGAGTAGGAGAGAGGTAGGGAGGGAAGGGAAAGGGAAGTGAAAGGGATGGGAGATGGAGGGTAGTGGAAGGAAGTGGAAGGGAAGAGAGGGAGAGAAGAGGAGGGGTAGAAGGGGAGGGAAAGGGAAATGGAAGAGGGGAAGGAGAGGTAGGAGGCAAGATGAGGGGATGGGAGGGAAGTAGAAGGGAAGAGGGTAGGGGACAGGAGGGTATTGAGGGGAGGGATGTAGCAGGAGAGATGAGGCAATGGGAAGGGAAGGGAAGGACGTGGAAGGGAAGTGGGAAGGGGAGAGAAAGGGATCTGGAGGGAAGAGGAGGGGTATCAGAGGGGATGGGAGGGAAGAGAGTAGGATAAGGAGTTGGAAGGGAAGGGAAGTGGAAGTGGAAGTAGAAGTGGAAGGATTGGAAGGGGAGAGGAGGGAAGTAGAAGGGTAGAGAGGAGGGGATGGGGATGGGAAGGGAAAGGATGAGAGTGAAGTAGAAGGGAATGGGGAGGGGAGATGAGGGGATGTGAGGGTGGGTGCAGAAGGGAAGAGGACAGGGAGGGGAGTGGAAGGAGAGAAAGGAGGGAAGGGGAGGGGGATGAAGGGATGGGAGGGATTCGGGAATTGGAAGAAGAGGAGATGGGAGGAGGAGGGAGGTAGACGTTGAAGGGGAGTGGAGAGTGGAGAGAAGGGATTGGGATGGGAGCAAAGTTGATGGGAAGAGGTGAGTGGAGATGAGGTACGTGGAAGGGAAGAGGAGGGGAGGGGAGTGGAGAGGAGGGGAGGGGAAGGGAAGGTGGAGGATCAGAGGAGCGGATGAGGGAAGAGAAGAGGGGAGAAGTGGGGATGAGAGGGAGGAGGGAAGGGTAGAGGAGGGGATGTGATACGGAAGAAGGGAGTGAAGTGGAAGGGATGGGAGAGGAGATGAGGAGATGGGAAAGAGTAAGGGAGAAAAGTGTAAGGAAGAAGGAGAGCAGGGGATGGGAGTGGAGGGGAGCAAAAGGGGTGGGAAGAGTTGGGAGGGGAGGGGAGATAAGAGGATGGGAGGGCAAGGGGAGAAGGGGATGGGAGGGTGGAGTGGAGGGGAGAGAAGAGAAGAGGGGACAAGGGAGGGGAGGGGAGAGGAGGGGTGGGAGGGAAGTAGAATGGAAGAGGGAACAGGAGAGGTGGGGATGGTAGGGGGAAATGAAAGTGGAAGGGGAGAAGAGTAGATAGGGAGGGAGGTGGATGGTAATTAGAAAGGAAGAAGGGGGATGGGAGGGGAAGGGAAGGGAAGGGGAGGGAAGTAGAAGGGAAGAGAGAAGAAGATGGTATGGGAGGGAGAGGTGGAAGGGAAAAGTGGGAGAGGAGGGGAGGGAATTAGAGGTGGAGGAAAGAGAGAAGGAAGAGCAGGTGTGATGGGAGGGGATGGGAGGAGGGAGGGAGGGAAGAGAGTAGGAGAGAGGTAGGGAGGGGAAGGGAAAGGGAAGTGAAAGGGATGGGAGATGGAGGGTAGTGGAAGGGAAGTGGAAGGGAAGAGAGGGAGAGGGAGAGAAGAGGAGGGGTAGAAGGGGAGGGAAAGGGAAATGGAAGAGGGGAAGGAGAGGTAGGAGGCAAGATGAGGGGATGGGAGGGAAGTAGAAGGGAAGAGGGTAGGGGACAGGAGGGTATTGAGGGGGAGGGATGTAGCAGGAGAGATGAGGCAATGGGAAGGGAAGGACGTGGAAGGGAAGTGGGAAGGGGAGAGAAAGGGATCTGGAGGGAAGAGGAGGGGTATCAGAGGGGATGGGAGGGAAGACAAAGGGAAGAGGGGAGGGTAGCAGAAGGGGTGGGAGGGTAGAGATGGAAGTGAAAAGGGGAGGGGACAGGATTGAAGGGGAGAGAAGTGTAAGATGAGATGATGGGATGGAAGGGGGAGGGGAAGGAAGTGGAAGGGAAGAGGGGTGAGTAGGGGTGAGAGGGGTGGTGAGGGAAGTGGAGTGGATAAGAGTAGGGAGAAGTGAATGGGAGGTGGAGGGAAGTGGGAGAGGGGAGATGAGGGATGGGAGGGGAGAGGAAGTGGAAGGGAAGGAAGTTATGGGGCGGGAAGGGGAGGGAAGTGGAATGGATGATGGGAGAGGGGAGAGGAGAGGAGAGGAATGGAGGTGGGAGAGAAGGGAAGTGGAAGGGGAGAGGATGGGAATGGGAGGGTGTGGAAAGTGAATGCAATTAAAACAAGCATTGGCATAGCCAATAGGTCTCGCTTTTGGGACCTTATAAGTATTTAGTTTTGCAGCACAATATCCTTGGTGCAACAACATCAGCTGTTGCATGGCTAAACCTTGTACCGTATAAGTGTTTAGCCATGCAACAGTTGATGTTGTTGCACCAAGGATATTGTGCTGAAGTTATCCAGCACAATATCCATGGTGCAACAACATCAAGTGTTGCATGGCTAAACACTTATAAGGTCCCAAAGGCGAGACCTATTGGCTATGCCAATGCTTGTTAAAAATGTTATCTTTTAAACAGATTTTGCTCATTTTCCACCTACTTTCCACTCCTTTGGCTTCAAATCCTATTTAAATATTTTAGTATCTTCACACCGCTCGAAGTGTGACAATAGTCGTGAGAAAAAAAGTGTAGCTTACGCTGTAAATTGTGGGATACATTTATTCCATAAATGTGGACATTAGCAAACTGATACATCCTTGTCCACTTATGTTGTTTTTTTTTTTTAAATGAGCATTTTCATGCTCGTTGTGCGAACGCAGTGGAAGGAACAAGGAATGAAGAGTAAAGGGGGTGAAGGTGAGTGAAGGAAGGAATGGGCATGGCTACGAAGGATGTGGTGAGGTGGTAAAGGAGGTGACGAGGAATGAGGGAGGCGAAGTATCACAGTGAGGATGGGGCGGGTAGTAAAAGGAGGGCATGAATGCACAAGGGAAGGAGCGTATGAGGGGCGTGGAAGTGAGATGGGGACCCACTGAGGGCTGTGGAGGCAAGATAGGACTCAAAGAATTTTGGTGTCGGAGACAAATGAGTACGGGAGGGCAGCGAAAGGGGGTGTGGGAGGGAAGATATGGAAGAGGGTTAGAATACATTTTCAGGGTGAGGGATAAACGGGTAGTGCGGAGCGGTTTCGGGGAAGTTAAGGGTTGTGCAGTGGGCGAGGAAAGAATCTATGGCTGTGGGGGTGAGAGAGACCTTAGGGGGTTGTAGGGAAGCCGAGATGGGTCAAGAGAGGAAAGGCAGGGCCGAGGTAGGAATTTGTGGGCGGAAGTAAAGACTGAGGGGCATATTTACAAGCCCCTTGCGCCACTTTTGCGCCGCCATTGCGTCACGCAAGTGACGCAGCGGCGACGCAAACCATGCGCCGCGTTGCGCTATATTTACAACGTGACGCATCTAGGGAGATGCGTCACGTAGTAAACCCCTGCGCCACATGAAATCTGCGTCAGGTCTCATGTGGGCGTACCGGCGCAGGGGGGGGCGTTCCGGCGCAGGTACGCCTCGGAAAAGTGACGTAGTGAAATCTACAAGATTTCACGCAGTCACTTTTCCGATGCTGGTGCACCAAATCCTTACGCCTGCTTCAAGCAGGCGTAAGGATTGACGCACCATGTTAGGGATAGGGAAGGTTGGAACAGTGCTGGAGTTGCGTCGCGCTTGCGACACGACTTCAGCACTGCGCCAACCTTCCGCCGGCAGATGCGTCACGCATCTGCTTATCCTTGCGCCACGATGCGCCGCATTGTAAATGCGGCGCATCAGACGTGGCGCAAGGGTAAACTTGCGTGACGCATTTTCCCTGGCGCATCCCTGCTGATATGCAGGGATGCGCCAGGGAACGTAAATATGCCCCTGAGTTAACATGAGTGGGCAGGAGGAGTGAGGGTGAGGGGAAGGCGTATGGGGGCATTAATTGAAGATGTAAAGGGAAATCAAACCGAGAAAAGAGGTGGAAGTGAGAGAATACGGATGTGAAACTGCTGGAGAAGGTTTGCGAGAAAGGAGGAGAGAGAATGCAGGCAAAGGAGGGAGTGCGACAAGAGGAAACCGGACAGGTGTAGGCTGTAAAAGGGGGAGCATGATGGGGCGTAAAGGGTGTTGGTGTAAAGAGCAGGGCACACAGGCGGAGAAGGCTAGAGAGCGAGAAAGAAATAAAGTGGGATAAACACAGAGGAGGTGGTAACAGAATGGGTGGTGGAGGGAGAGCCACAGAGAGCTAAAGGAGAGAGGGGGTATAGAGGAGGGTACAGAGATATAGAAAAGAGCTGAGAAGCTGAGGGAGGAGGCAAAAGAGGGTGGGTGGGGGACTCAAGGATAGACGCAAATAAAGGCAAAGATTGAGGAGGGAATGGTACAAAATGTGGAGGAGTGAGAGGGGAAGGTACAACGGGAGATGAAGGAAGTGGGGACGGTAAAGGGTCGGGAGGAGTGAGTTAAGAGACAATGGAGACATTATTGAAAGAGGGGAGGAATGGTAAAAATCGAGGAGAGAAGAAAAGTGAGAGGAGCAAAGAGACAGAGATAACAAGAGACAGAGATAACAAAAGACAGGTGCATGTAAAGAAATCAGGAGGGAGCTAAATTGGTGAAGGGGACAGATGGGAGGGAGAGAAAAGGGGAAGAATGAAAATAAAATTGGACAGAAAATATTCGGCGGAATCCACCCCTGAATGCGAGTGTCCAAAAGAGGAGGGGGCATAAGTGGCATAGTAATAAAGAAAGGACTGCACAAAAAGCGAGGCTGCTGGTTTGCGGTGTTGGCACGGTTGAAGAAATGCACCGACTGGTTATAGTATAGATTTTAACAGAATAAATGTAGTACTTTTGCAATACAAGAGATTCCTCATTTTTGGGTGGGATAACGGATTCTTGTACGACTGTTACCTGGTGCTACTGATCTCTAAACAGGAAGCGGTGTGAATACAGAGAAACGGGTGTGTGTGTGTCTGTGCACCTCTGTGCGCGCGTGCGTGTTTTTTGTTTCAGAATGGGCCTTTCTTTTGAAAAGTCATAATTTGCATATATAATTATAAATTACCACTCCGGCATCCCAATTCAGTACGTACAACTAATAATAAAGATCCCCTGGAGGAGAACCTCTAAACACACGGACTTGAGTGCCACCTTAAGGTTGCATTTTGTGGAGCAACAGTCTGTTGTGCTAGAATCTATGACTATAAACTAGTGTTAGAGGCAAGCAAGTTATTTTGCTACATACATACATTTGCATGATTTTAGCCTTTTGTTGCAGGCACAACAGCCAGTGCTGAAGCCCTCATACATCCAGCCAGCACGGAAGGCTGCGCATTAAGCAGACATTGAAATGTTATCCTGTCTTGAGTTTAGTTTCTGCCCAGTAGAAAACACAGTGCCTCACTCGACATCCAAATCCGTTCCATACTGGTATTGACCAGCAGTTAATGGCCGAAAAGGCCACCAAGCATTATTAAATAATCCAGGTTTCAACTGGAGTTAAAGGATAAAGCACATGTTAATTCAAACGAGCAAATGCTCCTCAACACCCAAGTTTCAGAAATGACCTTGCTCGTCTACAATTGTCGGAAAAAGGTCTCAATTTCCAAGAGCGGTGGCCAACCGGGGCCTTGAATTCGGAGCTCTTTGGGCCTTGGCTGGGTGTTTCTTGGCAATCCTCGCTAGAGGATCTAAATATAGAACATTGGTAGCCATCGGGCAGACAGCAGAACCTTAACAGGGCTTGCCCATCCCTAAAAGTCGACAAGAATTGTGCTCAAACAAAGGAAGTTCATAGCTTTCTATGGTGCAATTATAAAAAATAAAATAAAAATAAACAATGAATGCCAAACTGACAGCTATGGGAAACAACGAAGAAACAGAACGTCAGAGCAAAGTGGTTTTGTGGTTCCATCTCTTTTATCTGTTAGAAAACACTCAGCTCCGTTCACCGGGTCCTCCAGCCCTTCAAAGACTGATCCAGATCTAACCACAAAGTGACACAAATGTGCAAAAATGTAAAATTGCAGAAGATAATACTGAAAAATGTGCTTCGCTGGTACGAGTAGAAGACGGGCAGAAAAGACAAAAGAACAAACACAGACACAGAGCTCAAGTCAAGCACATTAAGGGGGCGCAGTATACATGTGGAGGTGCGAAGATCACACCGGATGCAAAAGTACAGGCAGGGAGCACTTGGAGGGAGGTGTGGGGGAGCTGAGCCACCGACTGGTTTGGGGGGATAAGAGCACAGATAGGGGTGGGAAACAAGAGGCGGAGGTACATGAGACGAGAGCACACTAGGGAGCAAAACAAGGGCAGTGTTTTATGTATAGGGGACAGCGAAGGGAAGATTGGGAGAGTGTGACATACAGGGGAGAGTACAGACATAAGTACGGACTAACGAGGCAAGCATGGAGTAGTCATGTAGGGGAGAAGAGCACAGAAAGAAGTAGAGCAGTGACAATCACACGCAGGCAGAAGTACAGAGGTGCGGAGCACAATCAGAAGTACAAGGAGCTGCACAAAAGCAAAGGTGCGGGGGGACAGCATAGGCAGGAGATCAAGGACAGAGATATAGAGTAACAATGCACAGACAGGGTGTGGTGCACGAGAGGACTGAAAGCAACAGGGGGGCAGAGTACAGGCAGAAGCAGTCAGCACAGGTAGGTAAACAAGCACTGAAACACAAGTGCGGCCCCGCGCCGCGGCCGCGAAAGTGAAACAGTACTCCGGGTTAAGAAGTGGGAGGGGTGGGGGGAGTGCGATTCCCTTGCGGGAGCAAGCAGCGCCAGGAGCGATAATTGCTACCATATGGCGCCGCTCGCTCCAGCAAGTGAATCGCCAAACGTGCACGCGTTGCCATTGAAGGCAATGGAACGCGTGCACGTTTTTGGCTGAAAGGCCAAAGCGATTCCAAAAGGTCTTTTTCCTATGCAGCGCATGCGCGCTGCGTAGGCGAGACCTAAAAAGATGAAGTTAAGAAAGGGAGAGGGGAAAACAAAGAAATGGGAGAAAGGTGTGGTTGAGAATTAGAGGAATGTTTGGGGTTGTCAGAGAAGATAAGAGAAGGGAAGGGAAGGGGAAGGTGAAGGGGAAGGGGAAATGGGGAATGGGGAATGGGGAAGGGGACAGGGGACAGGGGACTCACCTTGTTCTCTTGCCCCCACCCCCTGCCACCCCGTTTTTGGAGCCTGCTCAGCCCCTGGAGCCTCCGACTTCGCAGCGTCCCCAGCTCCAGTCACATAGAGGGGTCCTGTCGCTCTGGTGTCCTTGTGTGCAGTGCAGCCGGTCCCTAGATACCAGCCTGTTATACCAAGGACACGTCATAATGGAGATCTTTCAGCATGTCTTCTTCCGTCACCACTTTCGTTGATTCCACGTTTTTCATGTTAACTGGGGGATCAGAACAAGGCAAGTTCAAAATGCGATTTCTTGACGAGATATATCTATTTCACACAAAAAATGATCCAGCCGTGAACCAGAAAGAAGATCCAATGCTGTCCGACATAACGTTTCCAACGGTGGTCTTTCCTTTTCTCTCTGCTGTAGTGGAGGCGCCCCGCCCCCCACCCTGCACCTCGTCTCGAGACATCATGTTGCAGGGCCTGTAATCTCATAAACGTCCCATTTCCAGAGTAATGCTTCTGGTGCAGCTGTTTAATCCTGGACGAATTTAAATGAACTTTAATTTCATTTAACTTCTGAAATATTTTATTAAGATTATTTAAAGAAAACAGGTTGACATAATTTCAAATTAATTTTAGAATGTTTATTTTTCTTCAGTTTAATATAAGTGATATGTAAATGCCGGTCCTCACAACATGTTGCCAGGGAGCGACTTCAATTTATATATTAAACGACTCGAAGGAATGAGTCTTTGAGTCTCCCCTTTGAGGCCTTTAGATCGAACCCTCCGCCATGTTGATAGCTGCCGCAACCGACTCTTCTACTTCTGGACATCTGGCTTCTGTGTTTGGACGTGTTGTTCCTTATGAGGTCTGGCCTGAGGCTGCGACTAGTGCCCTTCTTGTTTCCTTTCGAGGTGCACTCAGGTGATCTTTGCTGCCTCCAGCTGTCCCCTCTGTCTGGTGTTTGTTTCAAATTGCTCATCATCACGTCTGATGACGATCTCCTTCCTCTCAGAGCCAGCTGGAAACTAGGAGCCCGTTTCCTAGTGTGCCGTCACAAATAACATAAATTAAGGATTTCAATTTAAAGTGCAGAACCGCGCCATATACACATTTGGTAGAACAAAAAAGCGAGTCTGAGCGATCAAGCATGTATCTATTCATTTTAGAAAATGTGAATATGCTTCAAAGTTGAGTTTTGCAAAAGCTTATCTTTTATATCATGTCTCACTGTAGCGTTTTCCCGCATTGTGCTATAATACAGCCTTTATGCGCTATAGAGCTCATTAAGCAGTGCTTAATTTGACCCAGTGGTTGCCGGTTACCGAGACAAAAGAGGGAAAAGCACACAAAGCAGAAAGACGAAGGAAGAGAATGACGGAAAAACTGTCACAAAGAGATAAAACAGGAACCTGCGAGAGTAAGAAAAAGGGGCAGAAAGTGTCCGATTGTGAATTAAAAAGTATGAAGTGAATTTAAGGCTGCACAGGCCTTGGTATTTGGTGCACCAACTTTTAATTGAAGAGTAATGGGCACCAGCACCTGCTTGTGTGCACAGAGTGCGGTATCTCCTCATTAGGATCCTAACATACCTCACAGATGTATTGGTCACAAGGGCTGGCTCTTGGACCAACAGTGTCCTGGGCGGAAATCAAATCGTCGCACTTTATGAACTCAAGTCCGCTCTTCAAAAGCTCATGGTTCAATGTACGTACACAAAACACCACAAGTGCCCCCTTTTCTTATTCACAGACCAGTTACTGCACTGGAAGCAAAAGGCTATGTCTTAAGCCTTCTTAATGTAAGTGCAGGTGAGGGATGAGACCAAATCAGAGTAGGACTGTTATTTTCACAGGTGAAAGGGATTTCAGTCAGGCGAGGCCTGATTGGTTCCTTTGTCCAGGACACTCCATCTGTGAGGTGGCCCCTCTTTTAGGTGAACTTGGGACGCATTCGCGCGAGCAGCATTTTCCCTCTGGTTCAGCCAGTAAGCCTGATACATCCTCTTGAGTATAAGAGGACACTGTGCTGCGACCATCGGCTCCCATTGTTTTTGGGCTATAAACTGGAAGAGAAAGTCATGTTCCTGCTCCTTCCTGCTATAAGCCTCAGACCTCTGCTGGTACTGCTGCCAGTAATTCTAACAGATATCCAGTGAGGAGAGGATCACCCTTAGAGGGCAGTGTGACAACTACCACAGCACTCCCTTCAGCCTGAGAAGCTAGGAGACCTCATGACACCACATTCAGCCTGCCACACAAACGCATGCTGCACTGCATTCACAACTTGCATCATGCTGCTAAGCCACAAGAAATTGTAAGAACTTTTATTTCACCTAAGTTCTACCGGGGATGGCAGAGTAACCAATCGCCTCTGCCCACAGGGACGTAGGCCATCTGCCTCGGAAGGTACCCCAGCTCTTTTTGTCTGCATTGATCTTGTTTGGAATGTGGATTATCTGGAAGGTGTGATTCAATTGGACTATCACAACTTCTCTTTCGTGCCTTTTTGATTGGCCCCCTGCCAACATCAAGAGCCCTTCCAGCAATCACCTGGCAGAGACATTGTATGGGCGGCTGCGCATACCACCATCCTTCCCTCCCAACCCTTCATTTTACAAATTACTCAGGTTGGGAGTTTAGGCTGTTTTATTATTTGTTTGTACCACAGTGCAGCCCCACCATTACAGCCACGTGTTCTACTCCCTGCAAAGGCCTTCAGCCCCGCAGCCAGCTGACCACCCTCTTCAGTCACCGCAGACACTTTCTCATCCATGTGCCTCCACCAAATGGACCACCTTTGTACACCAACAGGCCTAATGTTAAGAGCAATTACTGGGAAAACGTGAGACAGCGATCTCTATATAATTATTGTTCAGCACCCAAGCTGTTTTCTTCAACTACAGGAAATACATCTGCTTCTATTTGTTTTGCCACGTTCTGTATCATTTACTCTTGACAAGTACTCTTTGTTCTGTCATGTTATGGCCAAGGTTATGTGGTTTCTCTCCTGCTGCAGGTGCGGTGACCGATCCCCCGACATTTACTCGCTTGCTCCAGTGCACCTTGATTGCCAGGTGAGGCACCCGTGCCTTAATTCACCTACACACCTGGGATCGAGCCTGGCCCGTACAAGTTTCCATGGATGAAGATAGACCAAACCTTCCTTTCAACCCCATCCCTTACTGGTTCAGTCACTCCCAGCGAGGATGGTGTGAAAGAAACTCTAACGTATACCACAGTCTTCCCATCTAATGCCTCCCAACAACTACATTAGTCTACATAACTGTTCATAAGATCCTCCCTGAAGCTTTTTGGAACCATTGTAATGCCTGGGTATTTGCACACCCTTGTGAATGTACGCTGTGTGACACAATATTGTGTCTTTAATATCATCTATAGTATATTGAGTGCAGAACATTGACTACTACTATATTGTAATTGTGATTGGAATTATATAGCACTTACTATCCCTGACGAGTCATTGAAGCACTTTGCGGCGAGTAGCATGTTTCTCCGGAACCCAAGGTTAGTGGTTAAACAAGTGGTTATTTTTGGGTCGACCTACAGCGTGCATGCGCTATCTGCAAGACCTGCTGTAATCAATAATACGTCTTTTTACCAGCCTCCTACTTACCATTGGTTCACATAACTGTCCGTCTTCTTTGCTGCCTCCTAACTCGTTGGCTTTGCCGATAGGTCACTTCCGTTCAAGGCTGAGGCGCACCAGTAAAGTACAGTTTCCTTACGCTTCGGTTCTTCAGCTGTTATGAGGGAGAACTCTTTCTTTTTTTTTTTTTACTTTCCGCCGCAGCTCATCACTGCTTGTTCTTAATCTGCCTCTCTTCCAAGATGTCTACTTGTTTTATGTTCCACCACTACTCGTGGCACCAAGAATCGTCAAACGGGGTTGGTGTTTCTGTCAATCCTGCTACCACGCGCAAACGTAAATTGAAATTATTTAAAGCAGGCTACTCAACCTGTGTCACCAAATGTAGAGGCTTGTCAGACAAGCGGGCCCAAAAAATGCTACTTTTGCCAACCAGTAGCTTAAAAAACATAAACACTTTTTTTTATGTAGCACTTATTACCACATCCCTTTTGCTTCTTATCACTGAAAATAACAGCGGACAATGTTACCAGAGTCAATGTTTCTCATTGTATAGCCCTTTGAATGATAGTAAGCCATTACCATGACAGTGGAACTTTGGACAAAACGCAGCAGGTGCATTACCCCACAGAACTATACTACTGGGATTAAAACCCCTGATCGGTGGGTTAACATCCTAGTGCTGTAATTTATCAAGCTATTTTAATACGATTTTCGAGTATCGGTGACCTGCAGCAGCAACTAGATCAGTGCAGCAGGGGCCTCAATCCACTGAGCTATTTTACCGAGATTTGACGCCATGCTTTGTAGAAGTCAGCTAGATTTCCGCAGCAGGTGCATCAACACCCTCAGCTACCTTGAATGTGTATCAGTTCATGGATTGCTGCAATAAACACAATATCTCAAAGCGCTATTTGCCATTGACATGGCCTAGCCATCGCCCTTCCCAGGCAGAGCACACAATGGACTCTTCCAGAACAATGGGGACCCGCCCTGTGTGCGGGCAGAGCTGGCACACCCATTTGTTAAAGACACAGAGAGGGGAAGAGCAACAATGGTCATTCACAATGCACCCTTGGAAAAGAAAATGGGTGACCCTGTAGTGCCTTCCCGGGCTTTCCGCCTAAAGATGGGGTCCCCAGATGCAGAGAAGCAGCCAGTGGTAAACGAAGCTCAGTGTGATGGTAAGGCCTGGACTGAGTGCTCACGCCGTCTCCCTGCTGGAACTACCGCAGGGCCAACTCAGTATTTCATCTTTCTTCTGGGCACCAGTGACCTGGCTAATGTTAACAGCAAATAACCAGATGCAAAGAAACATTCATACTGTTAGTTAATGTTCAATAATTAACTATATTTATCCATACACTGAGCTTCACACAACTGTTGAATGAAGTACAACGAATGGTTGAATAAATACTTAACACATATGTGTATCTGTAAAGTGAAGCTAAGGTCAAATTCATAGCGCCACCCTAAGGCAAGATCAGGGCAGTGCAAGAGGCCACAAAGAAATTGTCTCACACCCACACTTTAAGCAAGTATTGACAACGTAATACTTTCTGTCTTTTGTTTTGTAAAAACATTTTATTACATTTCAACAGGAGACACAGAGCAGGCAGCACATGGACATCACCGTGCAACCTTCCCTCTACGAGCAGCAGAAGTTCAAAATAAGCACAGTAAAGGGCAGGCAGCAGTAGTACAACCCATCTTTACACAAAACTGGTACAGCCTGTGCATGCAGCAGTAGTGCAAGCTTCGCTCATACACAGTAACCAGTCACAGCACAGGCAGCAGCAGTGCAAGCTTCCCTTGCATAAAACCAGTACAGCCTGTGCGCTGCAGAACCGCACCACCTCACATACAGAACCCAGTCACAACACAGGCAGCAGTAGTGCAAGCCACTCCTACATAAAACTGCAACAGCCTATGCCCTGCAGAGCCAAAAAAGCTTTGCTCACACACTAACCAATTACAGCGCAGACAGCAGCAGTGCAAATCTCCCTTACACAAAACTGGTACAACCTGTGCACTGTAGCAGCTGCGCAAGCTTCACTCACACACAGTTACCACTCACAGAATAGACAGCAGTGCAAGCATTCCCTCACATAAAAACGGGTACAACCTCTGCACTATAGAGGACATGCAAGCTTCACTCACACAGTAACCAGTCTCAGCGCAGACAGCAGCACTGAAGCCTCCCTTACACAAACTGGTACAGCCTGTGCACTGTAGCAGCTGCACAAGCTTCGCTCACACAGTAAGTAACCAGTCACAGTGCAGCATCAGCAGTGCATGCCTCCCTTACACAGAACTGGTACAGCCTATGCAGTGCAGCAGCCATGCAAGCTTTGCTCACACAATAACCAGTTATAGCACAATCAAGAGCAGTGCAAGCTTCCCTTACAAAAAACTGGTACAGCCTGTACTCTGTAGCAGCTGCACAAGCTTCGTTCACACACTAAACCAGTCACAGCACAGGCAGCAGAGGTGTTTGATTTAATAGAACTATATTGCTGCTCTATAATAATCTAGGCCAGGTACAGGGCTTACATGACAATTGTCTTGTCCCTACGTTCACTAATGGTTCATGTTTAAATGCTATCACTTTTTATAAGTGCTTCTCAGTGCAGTGTTATAATGTGACGTATTAATGCCAAAGTTTCCACGTTATAGAAACATACGTTTTTCAATTCTGAAGAGGCTTTACCATATTTTATGTGATGCTTGTTGAATGATTTACATAGCAAAAATGTTCAGGGCTCGGCTCGAGTACAGGCTTTAAGATCCGAGACAGATACTTGGCTCTGCTGAGCTCGAGGGAAGGTGTGTGTGTAGGGGTGGAATGAGGGGGTGGAGGTCTTAAGTGCCACACGACGTGATACCATCATGATCCTGGTACAGCCCAGGTGGCTTTCAGTTGCAGCTAGTGATCACGAGAATATAGCATGTTACATCGCATGCTATAACATGGCGTTCTATTACAACGCGGTCGTTACAATGACCGCGTTGTTAGAACGCAATACCTTTACATCGCAAGTCATTAGATCTACTTGCTGTAGGGGGCACGCTGGACTTAGGAATAGTATAATTTACTATTCCAACTCCAGCCTGCGCAACAGTAGGGAAGGTGTTGGAATAGTAAATTATACTATTCCTTAGGTTAGAGCGCCCCCTACAGCAAGTCGATCTAATGACTTGCGATGTAAAGGCATCGCGTTCTTACAAAGCGGTCGTTGTAATGACCGCGTTGTAATAGTTACGCGATGTGATGACAGCGTTGTAAATGCTGTTTCCCGATCACGAAGCTGTTGTTTGCAGGGCACAGTCCAGATGGACTGAGACTGCACTGAGAATAAGTGTGCTGCTCGCCAGTACCACCCAGTTCGCAAGGGCAGAGATAGTCATATAGTAAGGATTCTGAATCTGTACGCTCATGTCCCATACTTCAATAATACCCTTTTAGGAACTTTAGAAGTAGAAGAAAAGCAAAACTAGCATTTGCAATGCAATAGGTCTCGCATTTGTGAGAGTTTGAACTATTGGCCATTGTAAATGACAATGCCTTTTATTTATGTGTTTTGAAAACCTGCAAGCGATGCGTAAACCCACACTTTGTACTTATAGTCCTTGCTTACGAGAAGCAAGGCTGGCAACAAAAGAGGCGCAGTTACTGCCAGCCTTGCTTCTCGTAAGCAACGACTATAAGTACAAAGTTCATGTACATTACAATGGCCAATAGCTCAAACTTCTCGCAAATGCAAGATTTATTGCATTGCAAATGCTAGTTTTGCTTTTCTTCTACTTCTAGGTGCTAGTGCAATTGTAGGAGACTTCTTTGGTGCCTCGATACCATCTGTAGGAGTGATACTCAACTCACACAAGATTAGAAAGCTTTCTACTGTAGCTGACAAGTTGCCTTCTAGTACAGCTGGAGAATTTGTAGTCATAGATACATAAATGGTTGCCATTATATCCATAGTTTTGCAGAATCGACATGCTTTAGGAGTCCTTCCTGCAAAAGAGGGTGGAGTCTGCTAGATGTTAAAAGTTGAAAAATGTTGTACTCACCTTCCAGACGAGAGTAAGGACCTGAAGAATACATTAGCAACATTACTGACCTAAAGAAAGATTTTAAAGGGTTAACAACAACAGGTGCCTGGGAAGCAATAGGTAATAGATTTTCTGCCATAGGCAGGTGGTTTGGAAACATTGGTAGTGGAACTGTTGGATGCATATTAAAACCCTTAGTGATAATTGCTCTTTGTGGATTATTCATGTTTGCAATCTATAATGTATACAACTGTGTACAAGTGAAAAAGGGAGTGAAGAGAAACAGACATGGAACTGGAGGATAGACAGAGCAAATACTATGGTGACATGAAATCTCTGGATTCCAGAAGATGATGAAAACAACCAGGTTGTAATCTCTCCATCTGATAAGACAGTGATGTGATGACTTGATTCGCCATCAGTGGGGGGATTGGTGCAGCGCAAAGTTGCCCATTCTTTACACGTCACAAAGACGTCACAAAAATGTTAACAGATATGTGACATGAATGTGCATTTAGCACGTTTCGTCCGTGATTCAATGATTAATCAAAATGATGCATTCAACATTACTATCAAGGAGCGCATTTACTGTAGAATTAGGGAACATACTTATGTGTGTGTTTAATTGAGCTAATATACCTATTAATTGAAGTCTTCATACATTTAGGAACCATCCTCACCTAGTAGATAACGTACTTAATTTGAAGATAAAATTCGGCTTTCATAAACATGTGCTATACTACATAGATGACTTTTAATGACCCGAAAATTTGATTAAAACCATCCTCATATATGTAGATTGTGATTTCCTTTAGAACGATAAAGTTTATGTACTGTAATGTGCACACTAATGTTACACATATTTGTATTCAAATGTAGTTCTTACCATACTTACCCTTGATTTATTTTAAGGATTTACTGTATACCACATGTAATACGAGTTCCATACAATGTATTAGAAACATATATTTTTGTGTTTAAATTTTGCACATGCATATTAAATGTGCACCATTGAGTTAATATCTTAACTTGTCCTGATCATTTAGGCCTATATTTCACCATGCTGCATTTCATAAAATACTGTTTTCAATTTCCTGCTAACATGACATTTTGTGTAGGTATTCACATGCCTTCTTAGTGTAGAATAGATACATTACTGTACTAGAGTTAGAGGAGAGAGCCTGAGAAGAAGACCTTGATGAAAGTACATGGGGAAACAGAGCGCTAACTGAAAGACCCATTTAGCAATGAGCCAAACTTTCTCTGAGTGGGAGAAGGAGATGTCATTCCCATGTTCAACGTGGGATTTTCTCTGAATGTAACAGTGTGCAGTGTGAGAACTGATGAGAACAATGGACCTCTGATGATACGTACACAAGGGGGTGTTATCTAATGGACTTTGTGTGGCTAATTTCAACTCCCTTCCTTACTTCTGACCCCTTCAGAACCTTTCCAGACTTTTGCAGATTTCTAGGCTGAACCCCTTCTGCGGATTCTATGTAGATCTCTCTTGCGGACTCCTTGCAGTCACCTTTCTTGATTCCCCACTGTTTGAATGGACTTTGAGAGGTTTAGACTTCAATGCTTCCTTTTGACCTTTCAGTAAGTGTGGCTTAGGCTAACACTTATTCCCGGCCCATAGAAGACTCTTGACCAAGCTTCTGAGATGCTAACACTTTCCTGCTTGATTTTCTTTAGCCTTGTCCTAATTTCCTTCATGGAAATTCCCTGATTTGCGAGTTCTTTATTGCTAAACCATTCCCTGGATTTTGGAGATTTAGATTACTAATGCATAGGCAAGAGAGTCTTAGGCTATTTTCTGAGCACCAAATATTGATGCTGCTCTTTTGTATCGCCATTACTGAATTGCTTGTTTGTTTAATACTAGTTTGTCTCAATTTCTTTAAGAGATTGGGACGTCCCGTTGTTATTCTGTACCTTTACAGCATGCTCTTAAGAGTGGTGTATTTGAACTTGATTATTACTTTCAGCCCTGCCAAGTACCACGCATCAGTCAGTAGACTAACGCATTTCAGTGTGACTGAAAAGCAAAGTCACGCACTATAGTGCCTCCTAAGCTATCAATGCACAACATCTGGTGGCCCCCCGCCCTCGGAAGCCCGCCCACCCCCATGGACCACGCACGCAACCTTGGAATCATCCTGGACTCCGAGCTCAAGATGGACCGCCAGATCAACTCCGTCGCATCTTCCAGCTTCCACACCCTCCGCCTCCTACGTAAGACCTTCAAATGGATCCCCCTCGAGCACAGAAAGACCGTCACTCACGCCCTCGTCACCAGCAGACTCGACTACGGCAACGCACTCTACGCCGGAATAAACAAAAACCTCACCCGCAAGCTACAATACATCCAGAACGCCGCCGCAAGACTGATCCTCAACCTGCCCAAGACACTGCCACATCTCCCAGCACCTGCGCACACTCCACTGGCTCCCCATCGAGGCTAGAATCACCTTCAAGATTCTGACCCATGCACACAAAGCCCTCCACAACACCGGACCAGCATACCTGAACAGCCGACTCAAATTCCACGCACCCCAAAGGACCCTACAATCAGCCCAGCTCTCCTACGCCGTGGTCCCCGCGCCAGAAAGACCAGATCGGGAGGCCGCTCCTTCTCCTTCCTCGCGGCCAGAGCCTGGAACGCCCTACCGCTCCACCTCAGACAGACAACATCACTCCCCATCTTCACGAGAAACCTCAAAACTTGGCTCTTCGACAGACCCCCTCCTTGATGGACTGGAACCTGCACCCTCCCTCCCCCCAGCGCCTTGAGAACCCTCACGGGTGAGTAGTCGCGCTTAACAAACGCATAATTGATTGATTGATTGATTGATTGAATGCACCATTACTGACTGAAAGCTGTAGTGGCAGCTGCTCCTGGCAGACTTGGGGGCTGGCTCAGCTGCTCGCAGCTCTAGCTGCTACACCGCTACCATGTACCACATGATTATAATAAGTTTCACTGCGCGGCATTACTGAACATTCACTGACGTGACGTCAGTATTCAATGCCCAATGCTACTATCGAGACAGTGTTAGCCAGATGAGGTCAGGACATGAGTTTTTCTGACACAATTTAATAGGCAGTGACGGGGTCCTACTGCCCGAGGTGTGAGTGAGAGGAAGTAGTTCATGATAAAGTTTTGCCTGTTGGATGCAATAGCAGCACAGCTCACTGCTGCTCTCACCGCGGCAGCGGTAATGAATTCAGCGACAGCACTTGACCTCACCAGCAGCTGTGTAAACCACGGACCGTGGTGGCCGCTGGAGTAGTTCCTCAGCAGCCTCGGGCACACCAGTCCAGTGTGCAGTTGAGCCTCAGAATCATGCTCGACCGTGTTGCAGTGGGTTGGGATTCCGAGTCGTTGCAGCAGCCGGCCACCAGGCCTGTACCGATTGCCACTCTCGCTGCCTTGCTGCAAAAAAGTCAGTGTCTATCCTTGACTGAGGTATAATTTGCTAATGGTTCCTAATAAAAATGTGCTGTTTTTTTTAGTGCACCACATGGTCACGATCATCAGATTCATCTTGTGAGCTGACCACACTGTCAGCTCACTGGTTTAACTCGTTTTGGGTCAAGGTGAGCTCAGCTCGGTAATTATTAGGGTTGAGGCTGCTAAACTACTGTCTTTTTTAAATAATACAGCCTGGCTGTGACCTATATGTGGGCCTCAGTCTCAACCTCCTGAGGTTTGCCCAATGCCCGGTGCTGTCTGTGGTGATATTACACAGCTGACAAGAGATCTGTGTTGGGGCCTCTCACATCCTGTTTGGGAGTCTCGTTCCGGGTCCCACGTGGGAGAGAGAGCAGCCTGGAGTCTAGACTGATGCTCTGCATTATCAGGTTACAAGGCCACTAGGTTAGTGCCCTTCCTTCCATCTCTGGTGCTTTGCAATCATTTTAAGAACTTCCTAGAGTTTCTGGCTGCTGAAATGGGTGTAATTTCTGATATTTATATGTTTCCCTCGTCTCCATTGCTTGATTTTGCTTGCGAGAAAGTGTCACTCATAATTACACTGAAATTATGAAAATGTCACACATAAGCAATCTAAAATCTTTGCAGCTATCCGGTCATGGGGTAGACAGGGCCATTTCTACCATTAGGCAAGACTAGGCGGCCGCCTAGGGTGGCAAAAGGGGGAGGGCGGCAAAAAACATGAGTTTGGGAATCCCCTTGAATGGCCTTCGACCTCGAAAGCGCATTGGGTAGCGCCTTCTACAATTCGACATGACGTGACGACGTCACGTTCGGCGCCACGGGCAGGGGCCGTGCGCGCCGATTTCCGACTTCTGATTCGCTCTCGACCCGATCGGAGTCGGACCTCTGTATGTGCTCGCACTGTCGCACCCTGTGCTGACCCCAAGGTTCCTGCCCGCTTCTAGGAGCATCCATTCTTCTGAGAGGTAATGGGGAATATGGGTGTAAATAATGTAACATCATTAGGGGTGCATTTGTAGCGATCAAAACAGACATCGTTTGTTCTATTTTTAGCAACCACCTCTTGAAGGACCACATGGACCAAAATGCATTGTGGCAAAATCATGGAGCTTACCTCACAATGACCATGGAAAATGTTCGCCATTGACCAGCACTGTATATATGTTGATTGTGATTTGAAATTCATGTCGACAAAAGTTGAAGATTTCGTTAAAATATTTGAATATAGTGAATTTATATTTTGAATGAATCGGGCAATAATACATTTGCTTAAATTTTCATGAACTAATGACAGTGTGGTTCACAAATTCATAAAGTCTGTATTGTCGGACACCATGAGACTACTCCCAGCATAGAGAGCAGACATCATTTTCTTGTTGTGTGTACATAGACAGAGCACATTCCCCGGTTGTACTAAAGTCAATTTCTAAGATTAACAGTTAATTTTAAAAGAGAATCAAAGTGTGCATTTGGAACAATATATGATTATAACTTTGAAAAGTAGCACATTGGAGGTTAATTTGAATAGGCAATGTCCATCAGTGCTTAAACCAGGACTACCATTTCCAGCTGTTTCATTGCGAGATCTGGCCTGTTCCAGTCTGGCGATCCCAACCCCCTGACCTTGGGGTGACCCTGCTGCTCCCAGCATTGGATCTAAGTGGATCACTGTGCTCACTCAGACATGCCTGCCTGGATCAGTTGGCCCTTCTTACGCATTGCACAGATTCCCGCCTAGGATGGGGATGAATGGTGCAATTGAGCTATTGTTGGTCAGATTGAAGCAGAAGCAGTGAGAGAAGTCTAATAAACAAAAGCAGTTACCCTCATGTGCTCTACACCGGTGGCAACATGTCCACCATGATCAGTAAAAATAAAGACTGCCATAGAGGAACACAGCTGATGGCCCATTTGGTTTATGGTGGCAACTGCCATCTTTGAAGACAGGATGTCCAGTGATCTCCTGACAAGCAGCAGTCTTATAAAAAAAGTAGTAGATCTACATCCAGTTTCTTTGAATCAAGGTGGTAGGACTGACCTGTCTCTCCTCATAAACTCACTTTTTCAAAGACACCTGATCTTCCTGATGCTCCACTGAACCTGAATGAGTGATACCAGTCAAAAACCTGCTTTGGGGCTCCCAAACACCATCCCTTTTTTTCTGATGTTCAATGAAGGTTCTGTCCTGTTCGCTCTTCCTATGTAGGTGCATACCAGAAGGGACTGTTGGGAAATTGCTCATTCAGCTTGCCAAATTAATTACAATGTCTTGGTTGGTTGCATCACTACATAAGCCCTTGCATTCTACCAGTCAGAACCTGACAAAAGGTATATAGAATCTTAGGATGCAAGGATGACTAGTTTGTTCTGCTGGTTGGTAAACAAATACAAGTCTCTCTTTGGAAGGAGAATGGGTTAATTTGTTGGGAAGGGGGCAGCGAGCGAGCGAAAAAGAAAGTGGGTGTGACTGGGTTGTGCCCATGGGTGGCAGTGCAGTTGCCAACTATATGTGAAGTGGAGGAAGTCTCTTTGCTAGAAAAGGATGGTTATGGTGTAAATTCCTAGAGGCTTTGGGATTGAATGGGTTGTGGCTGCAGACTGTATTGGGGTTGAGAATTTAGAGACTGGGCAAACTTGTATGGATTCTCGAGACACATCTTGAGGATGAAGAAGGAAGGTGACTTCAAGATCTGATGTCAATGGTTTTCTGGCAGTATGCCACCATCCAGTCTTTCTTCCATCACACTATCATTGATGCTGCAAAAGCCTGCTGTGCATTTAGGATGATGAGTGAAGAACTGTAGGAATCCATTTTAAGAATGCTCTTTTATGAGAGATTACATTATCACTTTCCCACCTCATTGGGTTGTGTCCAAGGTTCTAGTTTATGATGTGGCGACCCAAGGCATCACCTTAATGGGTGTTTGGTAATTGCTACCCAGGTGGTGGATAATGATCCAGTCTTGTATGCCTGACCAGTGAGGGTGACGTTTCAGACTGGTTCTGTCTTTTTCTCTTTTTTTTTTACCTGTGATGTTCTATTACTTGGCCAGGATGAGCATTTATCATTGGTGGTGATGTCTGAAACCAGTCACAAGACACCCCATACTCAAAAAGATTGAAGTGCATCTAGTGATTGTGTGTGTCATGTGTATGTCTTCAGGCAAAACAATTTGTATGGTCACTCTAGATTTCCACCCTCTGTCCCAGCTATACAGATCACCTAGTTGATAGTGGGCATTATGTGCTCTGCTTCATTCGTTAGCTGTGGGTACCTGGGTGCGAGGCATTGGTGTTGTAGCCTAAGAAATTTCAGGTCTTACAAAAGATCAGTTGGCCAATTGTCCGTTCAGTGCTTGAAACAGTTCATAGGTGGCCATAATTTTTTTCTGGCTTGGGGATCATTTCATTGGCTGAGACTGTATGACATTTAATTAGTCTAGTTATCGATTAGTTCAAGGAGGCTGCAGGAATTGGCACTGGTCCTTGCCCACCCGATGGTCGGGAGGTGCTCTGGTGGCACCTGCTATCCCTGGCAGCACTTCCTGGATCTAGTTCTAGAAGACTTCAGCAACACTGGGGATGCAAAAACGTTGGCATTTGTGTCACCTAATGGCAACTTGAGTTGAGAATATTGTAATGTACCAAGAATCTAGATCTAGCAGAAGCTAGTGAGATCCAGAATTGAAGTAAATCTTTGAGAACTATCTCTACCTGTTGACTTTAGCCACAAGATCATCTACTGTGGTGGTGTCGCAGCACTCTTTTTTTGATTGCTTGGTTAGCGAGGTTTATATCTAATGCATTAATTCTTCTAGCCTGGATGACAGGGGGAGAGAGTGATGGTAGTAAAAGGGAGGGGGCGGCATTTTTCAATTCTCGCCTAGGACGGCAAAACACCTAGAAACGGCCCTGGGGTTGGAGAAAGGCCCCACTGTATCTGAGACACGTTCTTAAATGAACTGCAGGAGAAACAGATCCAGTAATACAAAAACGAACTGGATTGTGATGAAGCTGTTTATTCACATTTTGCTGGGCTGCGGAACAGTGGAGCCGAGAATGAGTCAGTAGTAGCATCCGCAGGGCACACATACCTGTGAAAAATGCAGTTAATTTTTCCTCCTGCTCTCATACATACCCCAAAAGAACCTATTCAGGAATGTATTTTGATGAAAGGCACGTGCACACAGTGCTTACGTTGAGCCAGTGGTTGCTGGGGGAGGGCACCGGCGCTCATTTTTCGGGAGTGGCTCTTGTTTTTTCTCACCAGACATTTCCTGAGACCAAGAGAACGAAAACACACAAACTGGAAATAAGGAAGAGAAAGACGGAAAAACTGTCACCAAGGGAGAAAGCAGGAAACTGCACGAGTGAGATAAAGAGGCAGGGAGTGTCTGGACGTGGATTAAAGAGGCCCGAGGTGGATTCAGGACTATGTAACCTTGATATTTGGCACGCATTTGAAAGCGCCAGCCGCGGGCATCTAAGCAGCGCTTTGGGCACAGGCACTCATTATTTTGCAAATAAAGCACTACATGCAGGTCTATATGTATGCCATGAAGGCTGACTATTTGTCCAGAGAACAGTATTTAGTAACGTAGGGTCTCACTTAGCCCACCAGTTCAGCAGAGGCCCTGGTTTCCACCCCCTCAGCAGAGGATCTTCTGTCATATTTTGAGATCCCTGCCAGTCTTTAGGCGATCTCATGGTCTACAGTGCACCCGCTGCATGGGGTTCACATCTTTTATTTTTGGCACAGCCACAAAGCAGAAGTTAGTTACAGTAAAACCAAAATAGGGAGAAAACTCATCGCATGGATTCCCTGCTCTGGTCTGTAGGCCTCGCATGGAGGATCCAGACAAGGAAAATAAGTGATGGCTGTCCAGACCTAAATATGGAGAAGACACCGTTACTGTGATGTGGATGGCCAGTAACAGACAGGCTCTGAGGGTTAGGGTTTCCAATAGTATAGCCAGCTGAACTTTGCTGATCCTTACCTCTAAATAGGGTAGAGGTAAACCACAAGGAAGGCGTGCAAGACAGCCTTCCTTCTTTGGCCATTGTCCTGCATCTACCAGCATCTAAATAATGTGTATATGCTTGGAGGGGTCCTAGAAAGTAATCCAATCATTTGGGAATTGAGTGACCATGATTTGTAGAGCGCACTCACACCCAAAATGTTATGGAAGTGTTTTGTTAATAAACCAAAGGTAGTATTGGACAGGTACAAGTCTTCTTCATGCACCGAATAATCCTTAGTGCATAGATCATCATATGGTGACTTTATACACCATGGTCTTCACGTGTAACTAGGAAGATATATTTGATGAAATTTTTTTCTAACTCGTTTTTGATGCATGTAAAAAATACAGGACTTCTTATGGATTTGGAAAGACCCCTAAATCAAGCAGCCATTAATGTTGTAAACATCATTGAGCAGTCTAAGAAATGCATGCAGGAAATTTGTGCAAAAGAAAGGAAATTGTTGCAAAAGAAAGCAATATTTTTGCTGGTGGTGATGGTGGTCGTGTATATAGTCATGGCGTATAGAGGAATTACTTTCAAATCAGGGAAAAATAGAGGGAAGTTGCACAGGGAGTCTCCTTCTGATGCCATCAGGTTAGTCATTGTCTACTTAAGTACATTGTGCAGCAGTGAGGAAGATATGTAGGTAGTGTGCATGTAAATGTCACTTGAGAAGGGTTGCTGGAGAAAAGAAAATGGACTAATGTTAACTATGTCAGTGCTGATTCTGAGGATGATGTAAATGTTATGTGATTTTAGTATAAATTATATAAATGTACTGGGAAAAAACAAGACAAACAAGGGTCCACCTCTTTGTTTACACAAAGTTGATGATGAAGGGTAAAATGAATGGCTCGGTACAGCAGAATTTGCCCAGTACTAAAAATGAGCAAACATTCAGGGTTTGTGTACTGGGCATGTGTAAAAGCTAATATCTAAACATTTTCCTGGCAGGATCTTTATTAATGAATCTGCTAGGTGGATTATGGTACTTGCAAAGCTCAGTAGGATCTGTGCTTCTGCATTCGCTTAACGGGCGAAGAATGGACACATACTTGCAGTGGCGGCTGGTAGGGATCAGTGGCGAGGGCAGGGTAGGAAAAAAAAAAAAAAAATAAATAAATAAAAGTAAACTTACCTGGTGATCGGCGAAGTCAGCTGCCATTTCTCCTCCAAGCAGGAACCAGGAAGCTCCCAGACTCCCCTGACCAATCACAATGCTGCCTTAAGCAGCGTTGTGATTGGTCTGAGTGCCGTGGCTTGGCGATCAGACGGGGACTGGGAGGCTGGGCATGTTCTCCACTAAGGCTGTATAATACACCCTGTGAAGAGCATGCACAGTGAGCATGACAGTTTGGCCAGAACCAGACGGCCGGCCAAAATGTCATGCACACATAAGGTGCAACTATCACTCCTCCTCCAGCCTTGACGTCAGAGGAGGCCGACCGCCATGAACCTGGCTGCACTGCAGTGCAACGGCAGTACTAAAAATAAAATTATAACAACAGACATTCCATTATTATCATTTTATTTTTACTTTGCACTGCTTTAAAGCAGTGGCCGCCCCTGCTTACTAGTAACTAGTTACAATTCGCTAAAACCATGGTCTGAACTCATAAGCCTTCAGCTGCACTTAACCACTTAGTTGCTGAGGATTTTCCATCAAGAGTGCTCAACCATTTTATATGTTTGAGCACTTCGCACTTAAGTCTCCATAACTTTTTTTCTAGGAAAGGTATCTAGGCTAAATGTATGTCCTTTTTCCCCACATGTTTGGCATTGTTAGAAATGGGGGTCTCTAGTTGGCAATGGTTTGCACCTTTGTCCTAGTAGGGACCCTTCCTTCTAGTCAGGGTTAGAGGGATACACTACTGAAATAACCCCTGCTCACCCCCTTGGTAGCTTGGCATGAGCAGTCAGGCTTATCTCAGAGGCAGTGTGTAAAGCATTTGCACATAACCAACAGTAATACACGGAAAACACTACAAACAGACACCACACCAGTTTTAGAAAAATAACCAATATTTATCTGTGCAAACAAGACCAAAACAATAAAAGACCAACATACAGTAATCAAAAATAGGCACTTTGCAAAGATGACTTAAAAATGCAGTTCCTTGAAGTCGGTAGCTCCGTCCGGTGTTACCGCAGTGTTGAAAACAACAGAATCCAACAGTTCCGGCCGACCGCGTCAGTGCGGACCGGCATTAGTGTCAGCAGACTCGTAAACAGTACCTTTGGTTCTGGCTGAATGCGTTGGTGCGGGCCGGTCGTGGCAACCGTCGCGGTTGCGATGTGAAGCGTAGCGGTGCAGCTTGCGGTGCCCTCAAGTTGCGATGCAGGCAGCAGCTCGGTGACGGTCGTCCAGCGGCATCGGTGAGAGCAGGGCTGCAGTGCAGAGTGAGGCGGTGCTCGTGGCAGGGCTGACAGGTTACGGTGCAAGCCACAGTGGTGGTTGATGGGAGCTGGTGTCGGTTGGCCCAAACTGTGGTGTGGGATGGGGCGGTGTGTCGTGTAACTTACGAGCGGGGCCCCTAAACCACAATGCGGTCACGGGTGTCGCGGTCAGCTGGCAGCGACGTCGTCAGTGAGACCAGGGCAGCAGAGTGAAGCATGGCGGTGCTGAGTGCGGTGGCCACAGGTCGCGGTGCAAGCAGCGACTCAGTGGCGGCGGCAGTCATCGCCGATGGTGAGACCAGGGTTGCAGTGCAAAGTGCGGCGGTGCCCTCTGCGTTGCCTTCAGGACACGGATCCCGCAGCGGTGTCGGCGTTGGTGTTGGCTGCTTTCCCCCTCTTTCGCAACTGAAACCCATGGTTCCAGAGGCGGTACCCAGAGGTAAGTGAAGTCTTTGCTGTCCGTGAGACTTTGTGAACAGGAGGCAAGCTCTATTTCAAGCCCTTGGAGATACTCAGCAACAAGTAGAGAAAGTTCAGTCCAGTCCTTTCACTGCCCAAGGCAGAAGCAGCAACTGCAGGCCAACCCAACAAAGCATCAACACAGCAACGAGGCAGTACTCCTAGCAGTTCTTCGAGCTCTTCTTCTTCTTGGCAGGTTCCTTGATCCAAGCAAGTTCTCAAGTTCTGGGGTCTGGGCCTCAATATTTATACTGCATTTCTCTTTGTTCTCTTGGGCAGAGAGTGTCTGAGCTTAGTCCAAACCACCTTGGTCCTCTCTGGCCCAGCTTCCCAGCAGGAGGTGGAGACAGCATTGTCCAAGGCAGACCAGACCCTTTCAGGTACAAGGAAATCTCCTCCCACTACTCCAAATGCAGCCCAGGTCTATTCAGCACAGCCCTGACTCATCCAGGAAAGGCAGGACACACCTCAACCCCTCCAGTGGCTGTCAGAAGAAAATGCACATCCCCAGCCCTGTCATTCCAAAGCCAGACAGTCAATCCACAACCCAGCAGAGGTACACAGGATGGCTAAGCAAGAAAACACCTACTTTCTAAAAGTGGTATTTTCAAACACAGAATATAAAAATCATCTTTACTAAAAGATGTATTTCTACATTCTGAGTTCCGGCATACTATACTCCATTTCTCTATCTTGTCCCAATGGGAAGATATACTCGCAAAATGTTACCAAGTATTCCCCATTCCATCCTATGGGACAGATAGCCTTTCAACAGTGAAAAACGAATTACACTGTAGTTCACCATCAGGACATGTCACACACGCCAGGACATGTCCTACCTTTCACATACACTGCACCCTGCCCATAGGGGTATCTTGGGCATACCTTAGGGGTGACTCACATGTAATAATAGGGAAGGTTAGGGCTTGGCAAGTGGGTGCACTTGCCAAGTCGACATTGCAGTAAAAACTGCGCGCAAACACTGCAGTGGCAGGTCTGAGAACCCTTTGAAAGGCTGCTTCTGTGGGTGGCACAATTAGTGCTGCAAACCCACTAGCAGCATTTGATTTACAGGCCCTGGCTCTCTCAGTGCACTTTACTAGGGACTTACCAGTAAATCAAATATGCCAATCATGGGAATTCCAATCCATAATCCAATTTACAATAGGAGCACTTGCACTCTAACACTGAACAACAGTGAGAAAGTGCGCAGAGACACTAAACCAGCTAAAACAGAGTAAAAAACCAGGAGGTCTGAAAGCAAAAAGACAGGGGAAACACACCAAAAGATGCCAGGTCTAACAGGCATTCACAAGGTACCCATGGTCTGTGAATTCCCATTGAAGGAACCAACAAAATAGGCAAAATTAGGAATATGTGTTAGTTTTTTTTTTTTAAGTGCTATGCAAGATGGTGTATGCCTTTTCTTACTACAAAAAAGGCATCAACAAAATGTTTGCTGTGATAATATCATCTTCCCAGCAAAAGCAAAATTGTAAAAAAAAAAAAAAATTAGCACAGTTTTTGATTTTTCTAAGTCGAAGTCCATTTCTCCTGTTTTTGTGTCCTCAACCTACTTGCGCTTGTGGTGGAAATAGGTGAGAAACCCATGGGTGAATATGGAAAGCTTTACATTTCTGAAAACTAGATAAAATTCCAAATTTGCTTATTGGTCATTTGTGTCGATGGCTCATGGTTTTTCCAACTAATTATTCATTGAATAAAAAGATAATGAAGAAAGAAAATAGGAAAAAATAGGAATAGCTGCTCTCCCCGATTTTATTGCCCCCCTATTGCTAGAAGCCTCTAACTTCCTGATTTTAGGCGACTTGAACTTACACTTCAATGAAGCCTCCTGCAACATTAGTTCCACGCTCATTGCCGATTTGGCCGCTATGAATGTCTCTCTTCACAACTCAGGCCCCACCCATAAGGCAGGACACCTATTGGATCCCATTTTCTCCAACCTTACCTCTATCTCTTGTAAGCCTGCTATTCCTATTCCTTGGTCTGACCACTTTCTGGTGGAATTTAAGGTCAAACAGGAACGGCTCCTTAAGAATTCATCTCCTCTCTCTGGGCCAAGAAACAGTAGAAATTGGAAAAATTTAGATGTAAACGATTTGAACCTTCATATGAATAACACCATGCCGCTTACTTCAATAACTAGCATAGAGGAAGATGAGGTCATTCATAAATGGCTAACCTCTTCTATTGATGCATGTCTACCATTGTCTAACAAAAAAGTGGGTCACTATCGCCCCCCAGCTCCTTGGTTTTCAGAAAAACTTAAAATAGAAAAAACTAAATGTAAAAATCTAGAAAGACAATGGGGAAAAAACTACGAGCTAGACAAAAAAAAACTTATAAATTAGCTTTAAATAGCTATCACTCCATGTGCAACACGGCTCGCGCTGAACATGCCAATCACACTATTTTACTTTCACAAAACTGTCCCAAAGTTCTGTTCAAAGTAGTGAAGGAACTATCTGGTGCCAACTGTCAACCTGAGCCTCCGGGTCTCAATTCTAAACAGTGTGATGATCTGGCGGAATTTTTTGTGGACAAAATTGATAAAATCTACTCGGATTTTAACAAACACACAACTATAACAACAAACTTGCAAACCAATGATTTGGCAACACTATGCCTCCCACAAGAAGTCGTACAAGTGAACAATGACATCCTGCTAGACAAATGGTCTCCTCTTGACATCTGTGCTTTCCGCAGTATTCTCACGAGCATCAAATCTGGCTCCCCCAAGGATCCGCTTCCCCCCTCTGTGCTTCAAAAACTAGACCTCCCTATACTTATTATCATCATGGAGCTCCTCAACGCATCATTATCTGAAGGTAGAGTTCCGGTGGTCTGGAAACATGCGATGGTGCTCCCTTTGCTTAAAAAAAACAACTCTGACCCCAAGATCCTTTCTAACTTTCGCCCCATCTCCCTGCTTCCTGTTTTCTCCAAGATCTTAGAAAAACATATCAACTTCCAGTTTACGAAGTATGTTGAAGCACAAAATATTCTACATCCGTCTCAATCGGGCTTTAGAGCAGGTTTTTCCACAGAATCAACACTTTTGGGAGTCACTGAGAACATTCGTCAACAGGTCGACAAAGGAGATACGGTGGCTCTTATTTTACTTGATCTAAGTGCCGCATTCTACACTGTTTCCCACACTTCGATTCTAAAAATCCTTCAATCTAAGGGCATTTGTGGTACGGCACTTAAATGGCTGTCTAGCTTTCTATCCAAAAGGACCTTTCAGGTCTTCTCCTCTACTGCTCATTCCAAGACTCAGGTTTCCCCATATGGAGTCCCTCAGGGCTCCATACTTAGCCCATTGCTTTTCAACATCTACGTCAGCCCTCTGGCTATGATAGCAGAGCAAGCAGAGCTAACAATATACTCTTACGCGGACGACACCCAGTTGATCTTTTCGCTTTCCTCCAAGGAGACTTCGAAATCATCCTCTCTCCAGACGGGGCTAAAAAAGATCGCTGACTGGATGCATTCAAACAAACTAAAACTCAACGGTGGGAAAGCCGAACTCCTCATCTTCGGTGGTAATAAAACTCTCTGGGGCCCCCAACATTGGCCACCGCAAATGGGCGATCTTCCGCATCCATCACAATCGGCCCGTAACCTTGGCGTCATTATTGACGACCAATTGTCTATGAGGCAGCAAGTGATCAAAGTCGCCTCCACTTGCTTTGCTATTCTGAAGTGGCTTAGGAAACTTCTCTGGATGCTTCCCTCCGCTACACAAAAAACTGTCATCCAGGCCTTGATAGTGTCCTGGTTGGACTACGCCAACATGCTCCACCTGGGTGCTAGTAAGGAAGTACTTCGTAAGCTACAGGTAGTCCAAAATTCCACAGCAAAACTGCTCTGCCAACTACCCAGAATGGCCTCCACTTCAGGGGCTCTTCGAAAACTACACTGGCTGAGAATTGACAATCGCGCCAAATTTAAAGCCCTTTGCTATATGCACAAAATAAACATAGGCTCAGCTCCCCACTATCTAAGTGCCTTGGTGCACCATTATCGTCCCTCACGCTTACTACGTTCCTCCAATCAATTAAAATTCCAGGTACCCAGGATCAAACGAGCTAGAATGGGAGGACGTTCCTTTGCCTACCTAGCTCCTTCCCTTTGGAACTCCCTTCCAATGCATCTCCGCCTTGAAAAACACTACCTCAAATTCCGCAAAGAACTGAAAACGTGGCTTTTTAATCAGTAGAATCTTTTATTAATAGCTTTGACCTTTTCTCTCGCCTTGTATGTCCGTGGGCGCCGGGAAACCTCCGGGTAGCTGTGCGCCATATAAATCTTATAATAATAATAATAATAATACTGTTACATCCATGTAGGAAAGAGGACTATTATGTAGTGATGTTGGTTAGGCTTCCCTATGCAATACTGTCACAATACCTCAAAGATGATAATTGAATTCACAATAATAATCCTTAGCTCAGTCTTGGTAGTGTGGCAAAGAGCAGTCAGGCTCTACTAGAGGAACATGTGTTAAGTATTTCAGAACACCAACATGGACAATAAGTAATTGACATGACTCAATAGAAATCCAACACCAATTTATAAAAATAAAGCAGATTTTTAAATTAATTTAAACACCAAAACGAACACAATCGGATGCATACAACCGGAGTTATGCATTTTAGAAGGAAAATTAAATCACAGCAGTTCACTATTACGAACTTTAGCATTGCGGTCAATGGGACAAGCACTAGTGACATTCGGTCAATTGCAGATCGATTTGCGTGGAACCCTAGGAGGGTTAAGCTGTTGTGGGTCCCAGGACCAAGCCACGACAGTCAATTCGATTTTACCGGGCTCAAGAAGCCCGGGTGCAGAGCTGTCCTGGCTGTCCGAGGTGCTGAAGCGGGAGCCCTCGGGGTATCTGTTGTTACTGCTTACACAGTGTTGGTGAGGAAACAGGTGCAAAAAGTTAACAACGAAGCTGCGCTAGAGTCGGATGAAGTTTGTTAGGAGTTCCCTCAAGGTGCAGCGTGGAGAATAGTGATGGCTGCTGGATTGGCCACCAGCAAACCTTGCCAGTGGTAAGTTCAGCAAGACGTTTTTTCAACGTCTGGAGGTCCGGAGGAGAATAGTGCCGCCTGAAACTTGCTGGGGTCAGGACTACGCTTCCCACAGTGCACTGGACCAACTTCTTTTGGGTTGTCCCTCGGAGTGCCCGATGGTCAGCGATTCTTTGGTTCTGGTACATTGTTGTTACCTGACCACTGGAGGGGACTTGTGCCACTAGTTTAAGGGAGTCTAGAGTTGCCTTTGGTTCTCAAAGGGGTCCCTCTGTCTGGGGGAACAGAGCGCTCGTCCAGGACGAGCCGCAGTAGTGCAGTTCCAGGAAGTTTGCGATAGGTGCAGAGTATCACACCTTTGCTTTGTGCAGGTCTTGTCACAGACATGGGTCTCTTCTTTGTCCGTGTTGCAAGTGAAATCAGAACTGAGGTCCTGGTGTCAGGGGTGCCCCTTAAATCCTAGATTTAGGGCTGTTAGGGTTGTGGGTGCAAGTGGCCAATTGACTGCTAGCCCCAGCCACTAATCTGCTCCTGAGGTGACCACATCTGTTGGGTTGTGCCACCTTTGAGACCCAGAATCCGCTATTCTGCCACTTCTATAAATGGCAGAAACCTTCCTGGGCTGTACAGACCAGGTACCCTACCCTGGGGTGTGGCTAGCCTTCTGAGGTTGTACACCTCCTGCCTACATAAACTTCCTGTCTGCCTGGGTGCAAATGCTCCTGGGGCCAGTGGGTGGGCTGTTCCCTCCTTTGGGAGGCAGCCTGGATGCATATCAGAAGTGGTGTAAGCTTTGAAGTTCATCACCTTGATATGCCACTTCACTAGCCATCCTGTCATGGAGGGAGGTGTCTTCTGCTTCCCGTCCACACCTTTGTTTTTGACTCCTGGGAGTGTTCATACCTCCTGGCAGGGGGTCAGATTCCTCTCTTGGTGGTAGGAGATGCAGGCTGCCAGCCATAGCACAGGAAAGGCTGGGGCAACCAGGTGGAAAACCTCTAAGGTAGCCACCTGGATGCATGCCACAAAGACTCTGACACAAGAATCATGTCAGGGGTGATGAGGCAAGTTGTTTGATACCAAACATGACATATAATGGACTCTGCCTCCTGGGCTCAGGGGGCCTACCTTAGGGGTGACTGACATATATTCAAAATAATGTTGTGACCTTGCCACACATGGTGAGGGCAAGGTCAAATTGGAGCGGTTTGCACTGATCCTGCAGTCTGCAATGGCAGACCTGCCGTCATCTGTTTACTTAGGTCACTCAGGGTGGCACAAATCAGTGCTTCAGGCCCTGGTGACCCCTTTAACTCCCATGCCCTGGGTATAACTGGTTCCACTTACCAGAGACTTATAGCGGTTAAAGTCCTTGCCATTTGGGGTTGCCAATTCACATTTATCAATTTTATGTAGAGAGCACTGGTCTGGGGCCTGGTCAGCAGGCTCCAGTGCACTTTCAGAGTCAAAATCCATCAGCATTGGGGTCCAAATGGGGCAAAAAGTGGGGGATACACCTGCAAAAGGGGTTTAAGGGCAACGCAAAAGCTAAATAAAATGTATTAAGCCACACAAAGCCACCTTGCGTGGCCCTGCGTGACTTGATAAATCTTCAGTAACGCAAGGCAGCGCAAATCGCTGCCTTGCGTTACTCTTCAACAGGGAGACGTTTCATGGGTGGAGTGTGGGTGTTCCCATGCATCCACCCATGGATTTTGGTGTATTCCCAGATTTACCATTAGTGGTCGACCTGGGAATATGTCAAAATGCTACGCCTCTCCAGGTGAGGCATAACGAGGAGAAATATCTTTATTTCTCTTCATTTTTCCCTCTTTCTACATATTCTGCTTTCTGCAGCACACATAGAAAGAGGAAAATGCCCCTCAGGATTGTTTTTGTGAAGCACAAAAACAATATTGCCTACAATGTAGGCACGCTTGCAACATAACGCAAGGGTGCTTGCATTGGTGCTAGGCAGCCAAAAGTGTGCCAGTGCTAGGAAAGTACAGGATTGCACAATATAATGCTAAATACAGCGCATTCCTGCCAGTTTCCTTTCACGCAGCGCAGCACAGCAACATGGCTTGCTGTGTTGGGTTACGTGAAAACCTGATAAATACGGGCCATAGTGGTTGGTGTTTGTCCAAAAACACACAATACCCAGCGCCAACAACTGAGCTGTAGACTGTAATGATTCTGCATTGTGTACTGACTATGCTTCAATTCCTATGGTAAAATCTAATGAATGAAGGAAACATATATATTTATTTTAAATCGGCTAAAGATACTGGGCCTCATTTATGAGGTTTTGCCATAGGGCAGTGCCGCAGGCCTCCCTGCTGCGCTGCCCTAAGGTAAAAGAAAGGGCAGGAATGCGCTGTATCTATGAGATACTGCGTATTCCTGTCCTTTTCCCCTGCGCTGGTGCACAATCAGCTGCAGTGCGCCAACGCAGACACCTTTGCACCATGGTGCCAGGGTGCCTGCATTGAGGGGATGATTGTTTTTGTGCAGGAAGGGAAACCTTCCTGCACAAAAACAATCACAAGAGGCTTTTTCCGTTTCCTATGTGTGCTGCAGAATGCAGCACACATATAACAAGGAAAAACGAGGCGAAAGAAAGATATTTCTCCTCGTTGTGCCTCGCGTAAGTTTTTGGCACTGCCTCAGATTTACGATTTCTCCTAAATCTGGGGCAGTGTCAAAATGCCATGGATGTTGCTTGGAACGCCCCTAGCAACACCCATTGCATGCCCCTTTAACGCAGAAAACTGCATTAAAGGGGACCATATTTACGAGGCAGCATTGAGCCAAAAAAAGTGGCTTAATGCTGCCTCGTAAATATGGAGCAGGCTCCTGCACCACCGAACGTCACAAAAAGTGACGTTCCGACGACGCAAGGGGCCTCATAAATGAGGCCCTCTGAGTTTAGGAATAGTAGTGATCTGTACAACACTGAATTACGGGTTACTCCTACTATCATGTGATTTAAAAGTCATTTTAAAAAATGTGTTCTCCCTAGCACACTGCCTTAAATTTGTACATCTGTATTCCACACTGCTCCCAATAAAAACTATTCCCCACTTCTGTGGGTAGGCTAAAGAGCCTGCGACAGGTAATGCTCTAAACACAATGTGGAGACATCATATTTTCACCATCAGAATTCACTCCTTTTGGTGGTGTTGGTTGTAGGTGTATTTGGTCCTGGGCTCCGCTGTCATAGAGTGAAACCTACTAAAACCAGACATTTCTGAAAAATAGACACTGGGGAGTCCAGGGTGGTGTAACTTCTGTGGATCCCACTACATTTTCTCACCCAGAATTGACTGCAAACCTTAAACTTTGACTATAATCATGCATTTTCTTCACATTTATGTGAGGGAAAGTTACGGAATCTGTGGGGATCCACATAATTCTTACCATCTGGAATTTCAACACTTTTCCTGATAAAAACAGTACCTGTCTTGTTTGGCTGTGCTTAGCGCCCTCATCAGGAAAAGCCAAAAAACACAAGGCGGATGCATCAAATTGTTGTCATCAAAATTGACCCATTTTGGAAATGTGGGGAGCAGCAGTATGTGGGACCAGATTCGGCCCCCACCAAGGGAACGCTAAGAAACCTAGACATTTCTGACAAATTGACACCCAGAAAATCAAGGGTGGTGTGACTTGTGTGGATCTGACTATGTTTTCTTACCCAGAATGCCCTGCAAATATTAAGCTTTGGCTAAAATCACATATTTCCCTCAGATTTCTGTAAGGAAAAGTTTGGGAATGTGCAGGGATAAATAAAAATTCCTACCACCCAGAATTCCCACACTGCTCCCAATAAAAAACTTTCCTCCACTTGTGTGGCTGTGCCTAGCAACCACAACCGAAAAGGCTCCAAAATGCAACGTGGAAACATCAAATTTCCTATCAAAATGGACCCATTATGGCAATGTGATCGCAGGGGTTTTGGTCCTGGGCTCAGCTGCAACCCAGGGAAGCCTTCTAAACCCAGTTATTTCTGAAAGCTAGACACCCAGGGCAGTCCAGGGTGGTTTGACTTGCATGGATCCCACTATGTTTTCTTTGGCAGAATGCCCTGCACATACCAAACTTTGGCTAAAACATGTGTATTCCTCACATTTCTATAGAAGAAAGTTCTGGAGTCAGTGGATGTTAGACCTGTCAGCTGTAGGATGGTCTTCTCCCAAACGTTTTGCCTTCACTCTCCTCTTTTGACGAATTTGTTTTTGTTGTCCTTAGGACTCTGTGCATTTTAAAACTGCTAACCAGTGCTAAAGTGCTTGTGTTCGCTCTCTAAAACATGGTGAAATTGGCTTACGTCTGATTACTATATTTAATTTACTTATAAGTCCCTACTAAAGTGGTATACCTTATACACAGGGCATGTAAATTAAATGGTACAAGTGGGCCTGCAACACATATTGTGTCACCTACTTATGTAGCCCTTTAAAACATGTTCCAGATCTGCCATTGCAACTTGAATGCAGTTTTAAACTGCCAATTCGACTTGACAAAATAAACCCCTTGCCAAGCCTTAAACTCCCCCTTTATTACATATAAATTACCCCTAAGGTAGGCCCTAGGTAGCTCACAAGGCAGGGTGCATTGTAATTAATAGGTTGGATATGTACTTCTAAATTTTACATGTCTTGGTACTGAAAATCTCCTAAATTCATTTTTCACTACTGTTAGGCCTACGCCTCCCATATAGGGAAGCCTTATTACATTTAATAAGTGCTAACTTCTGATTGGGAACAGATAAATATTTCATTTTTGGTGTCTGAGAAATTGTAATTTAAGACCCTCTTTAATGGTAAAGTCAGATTTTAAGTTACAATTTTGAAAATGCCACTTTCAGAAAGTTGCCCTTTTTCTGCCTTTACTATTTGGTGCCTGCAGCCTGTTCTTGGGTCACATGACTGGGAGTATTTGACCGTTAGACTTTGTTTATTCTTCCCAAACAGACATACAGTAGCGGCATTAGGTGTGCCTGGATGGACCATCACAGGCAGGATGGGGGACGGAGCCGGGCATAGCCCCACTTGCAAATCAATAGGCTGTGCCCTGCCTTCCTACAAAGTAATTGTCACCCTGCATTGTTCATGCATACAGGCTAGAGCCAGGGCAGAGGAGGCAGCAAACTTCAAGCACTTAAAAGGGAATCCTCTAGAACCTTCTCCTACTTCAAAGAAGGCATCAGGTATAAAAATAGGACCCTCAAAACCACTTTTCAGTTTACTTTTTGGACCTGAGAAAGGTCTCCTGATCAGAGCCTCACGGACAGAATAGGCTCCAATCAACTTGAACCCGCCCCTGGACCCAGCCTGACTGAGTCCCAAACCTCGAAGTGGTGCCTCCCCATTCCAAGACCCTTGTGAGTAATGCTGATCCTGCCTAGATAGCCAAAATACAAAACTTGAGACTTAGAAATCTTTTGGCTAAAAACAGCTCTGAGAGAGGAGACTGGGACCAGCCTGCTCGTCTATCCACACCAGAAGCATTGCTGTTCGGCCTGACACTGTGGCAGCTCCCGCTTCATTCTTCTGTGCAGCAGCTAATCCTGTACAGCAGTTCTCCCCAGGAGAGGTATCCACCCTCGCAGCGCTCTCGTCAACTACAGCCTCCAGCCTCGTCCCGCTGCAGAGTTTCAACTTCCAAAAAAGAGACTGAGTGCAAACATGGAAATCTTCGCTGCGACTTCAGCCAGCGGCTCCCCTATGACGATGCCTCCTCCTTGGACACCTGCTTCCTTGCCCTTCTGAAATTCTACCTTCATTGAGACTTTTTCCTGAAATTTCCTCTAAGTCCGAAGGTAAGCGCCAACCTGACCTAATCCACTTTTTGTATCTGACACGCGTTCCATCGTAGTCGGCCATATTTTTTGACTTGGACCCGGTCTTGCACAACCAGATGCCTGTGGTTCATGCTTTGATCTTTTGGGCGCTAGTTTTTGCCTTAAACTTTAAAAATTCATGACTCTGGTTCAACTGATTGGATTTTTGTCCTTTAATATCAACTACTTTATTAAAATGTACTCTACTTGTCAAAATTGGTGTGGGATTTTTCTTGTGTTATTTTTTCACTTTAGTACTGGTTGTGTGCTTCATAAATACTTTACACATTGCCCCTAAGTTAAGCCTGGCCCTTTTTGTGTCAAGCTACCAGAGGGCTAAGCATAGGTTAATCTAGTGACTTTAGTGGCTCATCTTGACAGGGATTGTTGCTGTTGCTTGAGCAGGGAAAACACCCCACTAAACCAACATCCAATTTCTCACAATGTGGATCCACATAATTCCTACCACCCAGTGATCCCATACTTCTCCCAATAAAAAACTGTGCTCACTTGTGCAGCTGGGCCTAGTGCCACCGACAGGAAAGGCCCAAAGCGCATTGTGGAGACATCATATTTTCGCCATCAAAATTGACTAATATTAGCGATATGGGTAACAGTATTAGTTGGGCCCGACTTCCGTCACCACCCAGAGAAACCTACTAAGCCCAGACATTTCTGAAAACTTGACACTAAGGGATGTTCAGGGTGGTGTGAGTTTTGTGGTCCCCTCTATATTTGTTTAGCCAGAATGCCCTGCAACCCTTAAACTTTGGCTAAAATTGTGCATTTTCCTCAATTTCTGTGAGGGAAACCTCCAGACCCTATGGGGATCCAAACAATTCCAACCACTCAGTGTTCCCACATTTCTCCCAAATAAAAACAGTACTCAATTGTGTGTCTGAGACTAGCACTTGCATTGAAGAACTCCCAAAACTAAATGTTGAGACATCAAAATCGATCCATTTTGTAAACATGGGTAGCAGCGGTATTTCGGCCTGCGCCACTTAATTCCAACATTTCTGAAAATAGAAACACGCAAGGGAGTTGAGGGTGATGTGAATTGTGTGGATGCCCTGAAAACCTACAATTTTGGCTAACCACACCTATTTTCTACCCATTTCTGTGAGGGACAGTTTCGGGATCTGCAGGGATCCACAAAATTCCTACCACCCACCATTGACATCGATTTGCAGTCTTTTCACATAGCTCCCCACTCGAAGGAACTTGCATCTGTTCTGATCATACATAGATGCTCTTTACTTGAAAGTGTTTATCAACAATACAAATGAATGCTTCACTTGCTGTGAGATTGGAATCAGTTTCTCCTAAATCATGAGACTTCAAGGACCAGTGTGTGTGGAAATGAAGCAATATGGGATACAGGTGTAGACGGAGGTAAGGTACTAAAAAGACATATGATGCTATGAGACTCTGCAATCTCAACAAGAGAAATTCCTCTGCATAACAATGCTGGATAAACTTTGGATTTGAAACCAAATGACAAATAGTCTCTGCCCTTGAATCCAGAAGAAAAACCTTTTACATTTAAGAGTTAAACCTCACACCTATGAAAATCAGGTTTTGATATGTGAATGGTAAACACTTCTTCCAATTGAGATGCAGCACATGCCTTTTTGAGGTATTCCTGGATCACTTTTAGACTGCCTTGAGCTTCTCATCTGGGCATGTAGATGCCAGTTGTCAAGGTATGGAAAGACACTCCAGTCTGAAGATGGGAAAAGGTGATCAAGGGTGCTGCCATCTTGGTGAGTACTCGAGGAGCTACCTTTAGTCCAAATAGAGGTACCTGAAACTGAAAATGTTGGTTTTTAATACAAAACATCAGGTGCTTCTGGTTGTAGACTTATTAATTAATCATGTAACACAGCACAGTAAACAAAGTTCATGATCTGCGTGGTGAAAGAGGGAGAGAGCAGGACAGTGCTATATCTACTAAGATATGGCACCATTGTTCTCTTTGCTAGTGCAAAATCATGCTCCCTGGTGCAATGCATACACCTTTGCATCATTGTGCAAAGTATTGCATGATGCCTATCAGAGGCTTTGTACTAGAAAGGTACCATTCCTGTACAACGCACTATGCCTAGACAAACTTAAAACGTATCCTCTACAGCACACATGCAAAGTCAAAATGTTTTGGAGAAATAAAAGAAAATTCTCCTTTTTAACATATTTCCCATAGAGGCATTATTTTTTGGCACAGAGCTCTGTCTACTATTGTTAGTAGATAGTTATTTGAGTAAATAACCAGATGTATGATGTATTCACGCATGCGTTTACAACCTATTCCTTTACAACTTGGGCAATACAACGAATGCATCGTTACCATGCATTCCATTACAATGCGAGTCATTACAACGACTTGCTTTAGGGAAGCGCTGGAGTTTGGAATAGTATATTTTACTATTCCAACTCCAGTCTGTGCAACAGTAGGGAAGGTGTTGGATTTAAAATCCAACAATGAGTTCCCTAAAGCAAGTCGTTCTAATGACTTGCGCTGTAATGGAATGTGTGGTAACAATGCGTTCGCTGTAGTGCCTGCGTTGTTCTGACAGCATTGTAAGCGCTGTTTCCCAAATAACCATGTGTGATGACAAGGGAATGCCCATGGACCAACTTTGAATTGCTCCCTTGACACAAAGCAATAATTTTAGGCAATGTAGTTCCACAGAAGAAGTCTTGCAATGGATATAAATCCTAATAAACCTTTTGCACCAGTTTGCGTCACTTTTGTAAAGTAAACCTGGCACAAAATGGTATCAAATCTGCCTCTGGTCTAATGTATGGGAACATAAAAGTATGCATCCATTAAGTCCACAGCCATTAGGAAACTGTCTTCTGGAACCAGGGGTGATGGTCTTTGTAGAGTTTTAATTTTGAATGGTACTGAGTTCGCCCATGGATTCAGATAATTCAGGTCTATTACCATTCTGAAAGAGTCCCAACACTTTCCGCGCCAGAAAGATTCTTGAGTAAGCTCCTTTCTGGTCTCCTTCCATGGCACTGGAATTACTGCCATCTTCAATAGAGGTTCCTTGACAGCATTTTGAAATGCATCTCTTGTCTGGCGATTCCTTCATGTTGTCCTGAAACACAAATCGTGAGGCATAGACACAAAGGGGCATATTCACAAGGAGCTATCGCCGAATTAACGGCACTTTATCGCAGCCAAAGTCGTGATAAATATACCTCCCCATTCACAAGCCGGTGTAAACAGCCCATAGCACCAGTTTACCCGCGATAGCAGCCGCAAAAAACTTCGCCACAGAGGACCCGCGCAACTATTGCTAATGAGATGCAGAGTGGGCGTTCCCGTGCCAAAAGGCGCGACAACATCACACCTCAACATTCTCAACGACCAGCCACATCGGCGATAAAAGCACAAAACAGGCGATAAGGCGCGTTAGCACCAGGAAATCTACACCTGCTCTGACCTGGTGTAAAGTCGGACGGCAGCCTGCAAACCAAAAGGGAGCACAGCCCAGGGCTAATTCGGAAGGGCAACAGATGCCATGGAGCTACCCATCATGCGGCCCGGACACCCAAGAGGGCAACAACACCCACCGCCACCACCCCCAGGACCACCCCTCCCTGGCACCCCCGACCAAAGACATGCCACATCAGCAACACATAAACATGTCCAAAATATACCGCTTGATGTCTCACAATCACAACTGGTGACATGCATGTGTCGTCACAGAAATGAGCAGCACACATTCACTTTCCAAGCAACAAATGAAACTTTATTAAAATGAACACCGAAATGAAATGAAGACACATGGCCGCTCCCCTCGGGACAATACGTAGGTCACAGCCTGTAAGACAAAAAATATGATGAGAAGGTGTGTCCTGCGCACATCAGAGGACAGAGAGAGAGCGAAGGAGAGAGAGAGGAAGAGAGGGAGGGAGAGAGAGAGGAAGAGAGGGAGAGAGAGAGAGAGAGAGAAGAGGAGAGAGAGAGGAAGAGAGGGAGAGAGAGAGGAAGAGAGGAAGAGAGGGAGAGAGAGAAGAGGAGAGAGAGAGGAAGAGAGGGAGAGAGAGAGAGAGAGAGAAGAGGAGAGAGAGAGGAAGAGAGGGAGAGAGAGAGAGTGCCGCCCCTGCGCACCCAGGCCACACTGCTCACCTGATGCCACCACGTGCTGGTATGTATAGCAGGACACCAGGTCACACATCTGAGTCAGAGCCGTCAGCTGAAATAGAGTCCAGATACATGACTGGCACAGTACACACACTTGCACAAGACAACATCGCCTGCCCGCCCATGCATACCCAGGCCTCAATGCTCACCTTCCGCCACATGCTTGTTTCCGGTCCAGGGAAGACATGGCTTGGCAGTTCGGGCTGGACTGTTCCCATGAGGCACAGGGTCAGACTGATTTGCATATGGCCATGTCTGAACTGGGGTGGTGGAGTGAGCTAAAGAATGATGATGGATTAAACCCAGATCAGTTGACTGGGGGTGAGTGTTTGATTTGCTCAAGCGCTCCGTCCATCATCCCCTTTGGTATCGCTTTGTTCGCCCTAAGTTGGCAGGGTATGCCCAGACGTGGGTCCCTTGCTCACTTTGCCACTGGATTCAAGCTAGCCTGGCTGATGATGGCTGAATAGCCAGAAACCGGTCCCAGGATGCTTGTTTCCGGTCCAGGGAAGACATGGCTTGGCAGTTCGGGCTGGACTGTTCCCATGAGGCACAGGGTCAGACTGATTTGCATATGGCCATGTCTGAACTGGGGTGGTGGAGTGAGCTAAAGAATGATGATGGATTAAACCCAGATCAGTTGACTGGGGGTGAGTGTTTGATTTGCTCAAGCGCTCCGTCCATCATCCCCTTTGGTATCGCTTTGTTCGCCCTAAGTTGGCAGGGTATGGCCAGACGTGGGTCCCTTGCTCACTTTGCCACTGGATTCAAGCTAGCCTGGCTGATGACGGCTGAATAGCCAGAAACCGGTCCCAGGATGCTTGTTTCCGGTCCAGGGAAGACATGGCTTGGCAGTTCGGGCTGGACTGTTCCCATGAGGCACAGGGTCAGACTGATTTGCATATGGCCATGTCTGAACTGGGGTGGTGGAGTGAGCTAAAGAATGATGATGGATTAAACCCAGATCAGTTGACTGGGGGTGAGTGTTTGATTTGCTCAAGCGCTCCGTCCATCATCCCCTTTGGTATCGCTTTGTTCGCCCTAAGTTGGCAGGGTATGCCCAGACGTGGGTCCCTTGCTCACTTTGCCACTGGATTCAAGCTAGCCTGGCTGATGACGGCTGAATAGCCAGAAACCGGTCCCAGGATGCTTGTTTCCGGTCCAGGGAAGACATGGCTTGGCAGTTCGGGCTGGACTGTTCCCATGAGGCACAGGGTCAGACTGATTTGCATATGGCCATGTCTGAACTGGGGTGGTGGAGTGAGCTAAAGAATGATGATGGATTAAACCCAGATCAGTTGACTGGGGGTGAGTGTTTGATTTGCTCAAGCGCTCCGTCCATCATCCCCTTTGGTATCGCTTTGTTCGCCCCTAAGTTGGCAGGGTATGCCCAGACGTGTGTCCCTTGCTCACTTTGCCACTGGATTCAAGCTAGCCTGGCTGATGACGGCTGAATAGCCAGAAACCGGTCCCAGGATGCTTGGTTCCGGTCCAGGAAAGACATGGCTTGGCAGTTCGGGCTGGACTGTTCCCATGAGGCACAGGGTCAGACTGATTTGCATATGGCCATGTCTGAACTGGGGTGGTGGAGTGAGCTAAAGAATGATGATGGATTAAACCCAGATCAGTTGACTGGGGGTGAGTGTTTGATTTGCTCAAGCGCTCCGTCCATCATCCCCTTTGGTATCGCTTTGTTCGCCCTAAGTTGGCAGGGTAGGCCCAGAAGTGGGTCCCTTGCTCACTTTGCCACTGGATTCAAGCTAGCCTGGCTGATGACGGCTGAATAGCCAGAAACCGGTCCCAGGATGCTTGTTTCCGGTCCAGGGAAGACATGGCTTGGCAGTTCGGGCTGGACTGTTCCCATGAGGCACATGGTCAGACTGATTTGCATATGGCCATGTCTGAACTGGGGTGGTGGAGTGAGCTAAAGAATGATGATGGATTAAACCCAGATCAGTTGACGGGGGGTGAGTGTTTGATTTGCTCAAGCGCTCCGTCCATCATCCCCTTTGGTATCGCTTTGTTCGCCCCAAGTTGGCAGGGTATGCCCAGACGTGGGTCCCTTGCTCACTTTGCCACTGGATTCAAGCTAGCCTGGCTGATAACGGCTGAATAGCCAGAAACCGCTCCCAGGATGCTTGTTTCCGGTCCAGGGAAGACATGGCTTGGCAGTTCGGGCTGGACTGTTCCCATGTGGCACAGGGTCAGACTGATTTGCATATGGCCATGTCTGAACTGGGGTGGTGGAGTGAGCTAAACAATGATGATGGATTAAACCCAGATCAGTTGACTGGGGGTGAGTGTTTGATTTGCTCAAGCGCTCCGTCCATCATCCCCTTTGGTATCACTTTGTTCGCCCTAAGTTGGCAGGGTATGCCCAGACGTGGGTCCCTTGCTCACTTTGCCACTGGATTCAAGCTAGCCTGGCTGATGACGGCTGAATAGCCAGAAACCGGTCCCAGGATGCTTGTTTCCGGTCCAGGGAAGACATGGCTTGGCAGTTCGGGCTGGACTGTTCCCATGAGGCACAGGGTCAGACTGATTTGCATATGGCCATGTCTGAACTGGGGTGGTGGAGTGAGCTAAAGAATGATGATGAATTAAACCCAGATCAGTTGACTGGGGGTGAGTGTTTGATTTGCTCAAGCGCTCCGTCCATCATTCCCTTTGGTATCACCTTCCGCCACAGGCGCGTAGACAGGAGGTCCCACCACATGCCGCTGCAAGCCACAAGCCCGGGGCCCGCAGACATGGCACCCTCCACATCATGCATCCCCGCTCCGCAGGCCACCAGGTCTCATGTTTGGTGCTGGGTCTTGATTACTCCATGGCATAGGACATACCAGTGCACCCGGCACCATCGCAGGCTGCACACCCGCTCAGCCCAATGGGTGCCACCAACTCTGGGATCCCGGAAGCGACGCCACGTGGCGGTAGGCCCGCGCTGCCCGCTGGCTCTGGCCTACACTGCGGTCCAGCAGGGCACACAAAACCTGAGCTGTCCGGACCACCGGGACGGGGCATCATCGCAGGCTGCACACCCGCTCAGCAGCTTAAGGTGCCACTGACTCAGTGCACCCAAAGTCACCGTCCCGTGGTGGGGTGCCTGTGCCGTCCGCAAGGCCCCGGTGCCACTAACCCTGTGCAACCACAGTCTGTGCCACGTGGTGGTAGGCCCGTGCCGTCCACAAGGCCTCGTGTGCCACTAACCCTGTGCGCAAAAACTCATGGGCCCTTAATGATTGAGAACCGTGGAGCGTCCGTCATCCAGTCACCACCGGCAGAGGGGAATGTGACGTCGTCGGCCCCTTATGTTGGCGGAGTCACATGGCCTGTGACGCCTGTGCCGGATGGGTGTGGTGTGCGTGCAAACCTGCCCTCAGGGAGTGGCTGTGACATGCTGACAACTAGACCAGTGACCTGCACACCACCAGCGAGTACGCCTGCGACGGGTAGCAATGAGGGCCCCCCTCGGAGCGTTAGCGGAGTGGTCTGGCCTGCCGTACGCCGGACCAGCGCAGGGCTTGCAACAATGACTCGTGGGCTCTGGGCGTGGTTCAGTCCATGTCCGGACAAGGAAGTGACTGATGCGTGTGTCCCTGTTGTAGTATACACGGGACCCGGTACACAAAATGCAATGTAGCACCCTCTGACTGGCATCCCACAGGATGAACATCATTGACTCAAGGGAAGTCACTGTCCCTACATTCATCCACACATTCACACATGAATGATGAAAGACATGACACAGCAGTGCGTCACTGGATGTTTATTGCACATCCAGTGCAGTTATCAAGCTGGAGCGGTACAGGGCAATGCTGAGCACACTACACAATATGGGCACGTGGAGGGCCAGCCAGAGTCCATCCGGGGATGACATGTACTGCGGAAGAGGAAGGCTACAGTCCGCAGTCTGGTCGCCGTGTCATTGGTCGTCAAACAGGATGTGGCAGTCCATGTCGCAGTCCAAGGTGAGTGCATCGGAGTGTATCGGGGGTCAGTGGAAGGTCATGAGGCCATGTGCGGGACCAAGCAGAAACAGGCCTGGTGGCGGAAATGTATGCTAGAGCCTCCTTCTGAGAGCCAACCCATCCATGTCCTCGTCCTCGGATGTGTGCTCTGCCCCACCTGTGGGTGTTGCAGTACCGGCTGCGGCACTGTGTGCCACTGACACATCAGGGGCCTGAGTGGATACGCCTGCCACACTTGGAGGCACTGACACACCAGGGGGCGGAGATGTGGATGGTGTGGGGGCAGCCGCATTCATCAGCGACACGCCTTGTGGCAGCAATGCCATGATGAAGTGCTGCAGGGCATGGTAGATCCCAGCTACATTTAGATGGTGTGCAGCGGTGTCTGCCATCCTTTCCGCCTCCATCTGCACCATGTCCTCCATGAGCCTCCGCATGTGTGCCAGCTCATGGCTGGCATCGCTGGAGCCACTCTGAGCGGACAGGTGTTCTTCTCTCCGCGTCATGACTCCAGCGATGTCAGTCAGGGCTGGTTGGAGATCATGGGGCGGACGTAGACACCCATGGATGGCGTCCAGTTTGGTAGCCATGAGGTCGAACCCCACCCGCACCTGCTCAGCCGTCTCCCTCTGGCCCTCCAGCACACGGCGTTGGAAGGCCATGTGTTGATCCTGGGGGTCTTGGGAGAGTGCCGGGCTGTGGGTGCCTCCTGCTGGGTGGTTTGGGTGGTGGGTGGGGTCTCACCAGGATCAGGGCAGCCCAGCTCATGGCTGGGCTGCCCTGATCCTGGAGGTGAGTGCCGGATGAGGTCAATGATGTCTTGGATGGTTTGGGTGTCGATGCTGGTGTTGTCCTCCTCGTCATCAGTGAAGAGTGGCTGGGACTGCTCTGCAGGAGGTGTTGACGTTGCCCCTGCGATGTGAAGGGGAGATGGTGTATTACAATGTGTCCACATGTATGTAGCCGCATGGTACAGGTTGACATTCAGACAGCATGGCATTGTACATTGTGACAGTCTGTGGGTCTGGGCGAGGACCCAGGGTCATTGTGGGTGTGCACTGTGCCCTGCTTGCTTGTGCATGTGTGCCATTGTGGCCATCTCCACCCGTCCCCCCAGTACCTGGTGGTCACTCACCCTGTTGAGGTTGTGTTGTGTCCTGTCGAGCAGTGTCCGGTCCCCCGACTCCAGCCACAGTCTCCACACTGATGACTGTCGACACCAGCTCCTCCATGTCATCCAGCTCCAGCTGTGGCGCTGGGCCCCCACCTCCGGTCTGCGTTGCTGCCTTCTGGTTGGCGGTGAGTTTCTCCTTGGTCTTCCGCTTGATGTCATTCCATCGCCTCTTGACCCCGTCCATTGTCCGCTTGTGCTCTCCGACGGCATTCACCTTGTCGTCGATGTCCCGCCATATTCCATTTTTGGTGCCCAAAGACACATTGGAGGTGACGAAGAGTTGTTGATGGTGTTCCATCACCTCCGTGACTATGATCCTGTTCGCCTGCGGACTGAACTTGGTCTTCCTGGTCTTCTTGTCCTTGCCCTTCCCTGTCCCCGAGGTCCCAGGCTGGTCGTCCGGGGTGCTTGTGGGGTTGCGCTCGTCCTCTGCGCCTGCTCCGGCTGCCTCCATGGTGCTTGGGTGTTGGTCAGTTTGTGTGTGGTGTGTTTTCTACTTTTATGGTGATTTTTGACGCCTGCCAGGTGGGTGTTGCAGGCCTGGCGCTGCTTGTTGCTGGTTTCCTCATCGCACTTTAGCCCATCGCGTGTTTTTTGGTGTTGTGGTTTGTGTTTTTATCTCCATCGTGGTGGTTGTATCGCTGACATTGTCCTCGGTTTCGGCAGACTATCGCTTGCTACCGCCTTGTTGTGAATTCCACGTTGACACAGGGTTATTTTCCCACGATAGGCTGCGATATTGAAAGGTGCGTTACGCTACTCTTGCGGTAGTTATCGCACGTTCTTGTGAATATACCCCAAAGTCTACAGATTACACCTTCCAAATTACTTAAAGTACCCATGCATCTGAAGTGAACCAGCTTTTTATTTATTTTGTGTCTTCACTGCATACTCTTTGCGTGTTTGCTGTATTGAGAAGTGTGCTGCTGCTTCCTGGGTGTTTGTTTAAAGGAGGAATTCCCTATTTTGAGTTCAAAGGACCATCAGGTTTCCGACGGTGGTGCCCCAGCTGGCTATGCTGTTTGAAACTTTACAGCAACGGCCTGATGAAGCAGGGGTGGTCAGTGACAGAGCATCAGACCACTTGCCCTATTTAGAGGACAGCAAAAATATGGCAGTCTTGGACAGAAAAAAATACTAATAACCCCCACACCTTGGGCAAAAAAAACCAGGGTGTCAGGGTCATTATTGTTTTGGCTTTCAAAAACAAGCCCCCACATTGGGAGCTTATTTTTGGGGAAAAAAAGATTGACGAGCAGCCGTTTGAACAAGGCAGCCACTCACTAAACAAAACTTTCTGTGCTTCACAGGAGCTGCTGTGATGGCAGCTCATGTGAATACACAAAGATCACACAGGACTAGGGGTGATCTTTCAATGCGGCAGTCAGTAGTCCATCAGGATGTCAGACTCTGGAGTATATTTTTCAAAATTTTGAGTCCGCCTTGCGTCACCCAAGGTAACGCAAGGGTGACACAAAACCTAGATGAGATTTACCAAGCCACGCAAGGTCACCTTGCATGGCCCTGTGGTGCTTTGTAAATCTGGAGTAACACAAGGTAGCACAAGTCACTAGCTTGCACTACTCTACTCCAGGGAGGTGTCCCAAGGATGCAAAGCGGGTGTTCCCATGCATCCACCCATAGATATTTGTGCATACCCAGATTTACCATGAGTGGTAGACCTGGGAATCCGTCAAAATGCCCCGCCTTCTCCTGGAGGAAGATGTAATGAGGAGAAATATCTTCATTTTTCCTTGTTTTTTCCTCTTTCTATGTGTGCTGCATTCTGCATTTCTAGAAAGAGGAAAACAGCCTCAAAGGATTGTTTTTGTGCAGGAAGGCGTCACTTCCTGCACAAAAACAATCCTACCTGTAACGCAGGAATCCTTGCACCATTGTGCAAGGGTGCCTGCGCTGGTGCTAGGCTGCCAAAAGTGAGCCAGTGCAAGGAGAGAGCAGGAATTTATGCCTTTGCCCTTTCAAGCAGCGCTGCTGGGTGTCCTGCTGCGTAGCGTGAAAAAATTATAAAAATGGCCCACAATGTTCTCAGCAGCCCGGACGATGGCAGGCTGTCTGCCAGACAATAAATCAGGACCTAGGACTAGAAACTCGGTCAAGCGTGGAAAAGGCATTGCAAATATTTATGAATCTCCACAAATTATCAATTTTTGGATGTTCATCTAATTTGTATGGGCCACTCTGATTACATTCCCTCTCAAACATCCATTAAGTATTAAGAGTGCTTTGAAATCCGCACATCTCAGAGAGCTGCTGTGATCTGTGTGTGACATCCACACAAACAGAAATGCAATGATCTTGGTAATTGGATCGGATCTCGAGTTCTCAAAATTTTCCACAGCTTTAAGGCTTGATCTACGCAGAGAAAAGGGGCTTTGGCATCAACACAGTCTGCTTAAAGATACAAATTGAGAAGAGGAGCTATTTTCCAGTCACTGCCCCATACCCTATTTCCAGCATCACATTCGTTGTGATGAAGCTTTGTCCTGGGCTCAGTGGAGCTGTGAAACACTGGCCTGCACCATCATGCTGTCTGTTCCTCATAGGGGGCCATAAATGAATGGTAACGTTACTCTATCTTAGAAGAATACATAGAGGCAAACGAAGGCTGACAAACTCTGGGGCATATTTATTTGAGTGCAGTGCACTGCAAGCCATCTTGCAAGCCATCTTGCTACGCTGTGCTGTGTCATTAGGAGATTGCAGGGATGCGTCGTATTTGAAGTAATACGACGCATCCCTGTGCTTTCCTCTGTGCTGGTGCACAATTGGCTGCCTAGTGCCAACACAGGCACCCTTGCCCCATGGTGCAAGGGCGCCTGCGTTGCAGGGATGATTGTTTTTGTGCAGGAAGAGACACCTTCCTGAACAAAAACAATCATTGATGGCGTTTTCCTCCTTCTATGACATAGAAAAAGCAAAAAAGGAGGAGAAATAAATGGGATTTCTCCTTGCTGCGCCACTTTAATGCCTCCCCTGGGGAGGCGTTAGATTCTGACGCATTCCCAGGTTTACGAAACCTTGCAAATCTGGGAATGCGTCTGAATTCCATGGAACGCCCCTTTCATGCAAAAACACCCATTGCACGCCCCTTTCATACAAAGTAATGCGTGAAAGGGGGCCATATTTACAAGGCCATGAAAATCCACGCAGGGTGGATTTGCGTGGGCTTGTAAATATGGCTCAGCATTGTGCGCCACTGGAGCGTCAAAAAAAGTGACGCTCTGGTGGCGCAGGGGCCTTGTAAATATGCCCTTCTATCTTTCACATTATGTTAGTTAGTATAGGGATAAGAAATATGTTGGTTTTTATATATTTTGAAAATTTTGCAACATATTGAGGATAAAGTTTATGTGACATTATATTCTCTCTATGGAAAATATGCGCTATTGAGGTATAATTATTTATACAAATTATCTGCTAGTAAGGTATAATTAATTTCCTGGTGCATTAAGGTATTCAACATTGGATCTTCTTGTGGTTTTCATATCTTTCACTCCAGATGAGAACATTAGGGAACCAATAAGGGAACCAATAAGGGCTGTAAGTAGAGGACTTTTGATTATGCCTTCTATCTGATCAGGTATGATTCTCTTCAGGGAAATTATAAGAGATTGCACGTTTCAGTTAGATTGCAAAGTGTTTCCAGCAGAATATTAAATCAGACCAGCTCTAGAGAAATGACTGTGCCGCCAGTACATACATTATACAGTATGCATTTATAGGACAGAATCAGCTGCTTGTTTGAAAGACTTTTGAAAGTCAACATATTCGAAAATACGTTTTTCCAGATGAAGGACAGCATTTGTAATATGTGCGGGTTGTGGTAATGGACAAGAACTGATAAATAGTTTTTCTGCACTACAACAGCCCCTAAACATACAGCCATCTTGATCGTTAACAATAATATTTCTGAGGATGTGAGGGTGGTCATGGAAATGGAATAAAGTTTGCCTCTAACGTTACCTCTTATATCTGACACCAGCCTGCAAGGTTGTTAGAGCATGCTTGTTGTTGGACGTGGGAGTCTTGTAGATTTAGATGAAATGAAGGGATTTGAATGGGATTCAGATGGAGCTCTTGTGTGGTCAAAAGCTGGAGCTAATACATATCTATTTGCCATAAGTCATGTCATTTCTCAAATATTATGCCTCCTATCGTCTGTGGATGTGAATACAATGAGGTAAGTGAAGGTTCTGACCTGTTCCACCAACGTGGCACTGCACGGCCACAAATAGCGTCCTGTGGGAGTGACATGTGCAATCTAGGGTTGCTCCTAGGTGTCTGAAAATGTGTCCCAACCAATTAATCAAGAGTTTTGAAGCACACTACTCACCCGTGAGGGTCTCAAGGCGCTGGGGGGGCAGCTCTGTAGGTAATTCGAAGAGCCAGGTCTTGAGGTCCTTTCTGAATTGGTGCAGTATCAGGCTTCGTCGGATGTGGTGGGGGAGTTTGTTCCTGGTCTTGGCCGTGAGGTAGGAGAAGGATCTGCCACCTGCTCTGGCCCTCTGGATGCGGGGGCCGTGGCTAGGGCGAGGTCAGCAGAGTGGAGGTTTCTCTTGGGGGCGTGGAAGAAGATTCGTTCGTTGAGGAATTGGGGTCCTGTGTTATGGAGGGCTTTGTAGGCGTGTGTGAGCGGTTTGAAGGTTATTCTTCTTTCGACAAGGAGCCAGTGGAGGTCGCGGAGGTGTTGGGTGTTGTGGTCATGTCGTGGGATGTCGAGGATGAGTCTGGCTGCGGTGTTCTGGATGGTCCGGAGTTTGCGGAGGAGTTTTTTGTTGATTCAGGCGTAGAGGGCGTTTCCGTAGTCCAGTCTACTGGTGATGAGTGCGTGGGTGATGGTCTCCCTGGCGTCAGGGGGGATACTTTTGAAGTTCTTGCAAAGTATGCGGAGGGTGTTGAAGCAAGTGGAGGACACGACGTTGATCTGGTGGTTCATGGTGAGTAAAGAGTCGAGTATGATGCCGAGGTTGCGTGCATGGTCCATTGGGGTGGGTGGGTTTCCGAGGGCGGGGGGCCACCAGGTGTTGTCCCATGAGGAGGGGGTGGAGCTGAGGATGAGGACTTCTGTTTTCTCTGAATTGAGCTTCAGGCAGCTGCTGCTCATCCAGGTTGCAACGTCTTTCATCCCTTCTTGGAAACTGCACCTGGTGATGTCGGGTTCCTTGGTGAGGGTGAGAATGAGCTGGATGTTGTCAGTGTATGAGACTATGTTGAGTCTGTGTTTTCTGATGATGGTTGCGAGGGGGGCCATGTAGACTTTGAAGAGCGTGGGGCTAAGGGAGGATCCTTGAGGTACTCCGCATCTGATCTCTGTTGGTTCAGAGAGGAAGGGTGGGAGACGGTGTTGAAGGCTGCTGAAATGTCCAGCAAAATGAGGGCTGCTGTGTGGCCTTGGTCGAGGAAGGCACGGATGTCATCGGTGGGGGCTATGAGGACGGTCTCGGTGCTATTGTTGCTGCTGAATCCGGATTGACAGGTGTCTAGGATGTTGTTGGTTTCTATGAATTGTGCTAGCTGGGTGTTGACGACTTTCTCGATGACTTTGGTGGCAAAAGGGAGTAGTGAGATGGGCCTGAATTTCTTGAGATCCGTCGGGTCTGCAGATGGCTTCTTAAGGAGGGGTTTGACTTCGGTGCGTTTCCAGTCGTCGGGGAATGTGGCGGTCTCGAGGGAGCAATTGATAGTTCGTCATAGTTCGGGTGCGATGGTAGTCTTACATTCTATTGTCAAAACATGCATGATGCTATGTTTGGCTGGTCTTCCATGGCCAATAGGTAATCAGAGAAGCAAGGGTTTCTGTGTGAACACACTCTCAATTGTCTCTCAGTAGACATGCTATGATGTGGCATGAAGAGCCTTGAGCTGCCTTGATCTCCCCTCTAGCAAGTAGTGGTGGTTCCACCAGAGGTCACAAGCAAAATCTGTGCTGAGTTTTGGCACTGTGAGGGTCCAAACATAATGAGTTGCAGCAAGACCCCACTGTAGTCAGAGACACATTCTTAAAAGAACTGCAAGAGAAACAAGCCCATGAATACAACAACAGGGGAGTGTTGCCAGAGAGTTTTCATGTCCCAGTACTCTTTGGGGACCAGGAGGCAGCCCTTTCATCACCCGCACCTGCTGATAAATGTCGGCGCTTTAAACGCATTTACTTGACCCGCTGCTCGGGTGTGTTGCCAGAGGGACTACTCCGGCCACAGCCCTTGCAGGTAAGAGCGGTAGGACCGGGTGGTGGGGGGAATTTAGACAGACGACAACGAGGGAAAATTAATTATTTATTTAATTTCCCCTCGTGGTTGTCTGTCGAATCCATCCCCAACCCGGCCCCACCGCTCTTACCTGCACAGCCGCGGCTGGACTACTCGTGTTATACAATTCTGTGGGGGCCAGGAGGTGGCCCTTTCATCATCCACACCTGCTGCTAAACTGTGGTGCTATGAAGCGCATTTACTTGACACGCTGTGATGGAGTGTTGCCTGAGGGACTTTGTGTCCTCGGACTCTATGGGGGCCAGGAGGCGGCCCTTTCATCACCTGCACCCGCAGGTAAACACAACACTATAAAGCGTATTTACTTGACCAGCTGCGAAGCACGCCCAGGCAAAGCCTGGGCTAACTGCGGGCCCGTCAGCACCAGGAAGAGGCAGAGCAGGGCCACCCCCCTTGGCTTTGCATTTTTGATCAGCGGATAAAATATTTGCACTCTGGTAAGGACTTTGTTTTTGCTTATATATCCATTAGCAGGAAGCGCGCCTGAAATCTGCCTCCAAAACTTTTGTAACCTTGCTGAATTTGATGGGCATGCTGTTTGGGCAAGAAATACCCTTCAACTTTGATCTGATCCTTGAGGACCAGCTTGGAGAGGACTTCAACTCTCTGGTTCCCCCAAGCTTGCACTGTTATTAAGCACCTGTGCTTAGTTGTTCTCGCCTTCTGCAGTGTATATTGGTGTCTGGTCTGGGTTCCACATTTAACTTACCCTCCCCTTAGTCTATGTAACTCATAAGTGTCATAGATAGGAAAATGAAAGACTGGTGGGGATTCTGCCCCACATAAGGACCTGGACCTCCCCATGTCCCGCCAGGGTACAACCAGTATTTTATCCTTTTTATCTTCTGCTGTGAGTGTTTTAATTGAGGAAATTATGAATGTTGAGGAAGAATCGGGTCAACAGTGAGGGTTGATTAAGTACCCTCTCTCACAGTGGGTGTCCTGACAGACATTGTATACTTACCTAACACAAGCTCCTCAGCTCCCTCAACGAGGGGTGGCACCCCCACCACTGCTCATGTTCAGGTGATAGTACATCAGACTGATCTGTTGACTTGTGAGGGACCCTACCCCCCATTGACAGCGGGACGGAGCATGCAGCTGATTCTCTCCTGCCGTTGCTTAAGCGGAAAAAAGATAGTGGACTGCTTCAAAAGGAAGCCGTGATTCGCTGGCTCAAGCAAAGGAGGTCTCTCTTACTAAACCAATTGAGACTTTTTTCAGCAATAAAATCCAAGACTGTATGGACTCGCTTTATACAAAGTTGGAATCCCTAATTAAGAGGCTTGTTCATCCTCTTGAGCTGCATTGTGGGAACATTGAGCAAGGTATCGCAGGAATTAAGGGTGTTTATCCTCCGTCAGTCACATCCACCCCATCTCTCTCAGGACCACTGGCTGGCACACCTGAATGGGTTATGGACTCCACACACTTTGTTATCAATTTGGCGAAGGGTGATGCCCGTACATCCAGACAAGAGGCCCTTTCAGACAGCGGCAGACCTATTTCACCACTTGAGTCAACCTGCGTAGGCACCATGTTTCCCTTCACCAGTTCTGGCCCCGTTAATCGTGATCGTCAACTCAGTCCAAATTCTAGTCCCATCACTGACCTCCTCGCAGAAGCAACCCCCTGTCTTGTGATCCTTGGAAATGTGCCGCCTCTGATCCGTCATACGTTTGAATCATATGCCCAATTGAAAAACAAGGTGTCCCACTGGATTGGTACATATTTGAACTTGAGCCCTTCCATTCACGACCGGATCAACATGGTTAGAAGGGTCAGGTGTCTGGGAAAAGGTGAAAAGACATTCAATAGGGACTCTGTGGTAATTAATTTCAACTGCTTTATTGTGGCGGAGCAAGTACTTGCTGTGACAAGCTCTTATAGATCTGCCAAACCAACCTTAGTTCAGGTGCTCCCTTTAGGATTTTTCTACAGACCTGAAGTAGTATGTCCTGCACCTTGGACTATAGTTGGACCTCAGAGTTATGGTCGCTTCATCAAGCAGCCTCTTTTTACCCCTTTGGTGATCGCCAATAGGTATGCTCTACTGAGTCCATTGGACTCTTGTGACTGACTTGAGCTACCAGCTCTGACACCGTTTCCAGTTCCTCCCTTCAGTCTGTTCTCCTGTCTGCTCCCACACTGATACAACTACTGGTAACTGCAACAACCTCAAGCTGCTAAGTTGGAACATCTCTAAATTTAAGAACCTGAACTGGCTTTCTTTTATTAAGGATTTTCATTTGATATGTTTATAAGAGACTTGGGAGACCACAAATTCGTTCTTTCTGGCGGGCTATCAAACTTATTTTGTTCCAGCAATTCACTCAGCTTCTGGCAGGTAAAAGGGTGGCATGATAACCTTTCTCTCTGTAGAGATCAGTAGAGGGGATAAGGAATTGCACTCAGGGGCACCAAGTTATAAGTTTTAAGAATAACCCTCTAAGGCTCCCTTGCTATACATCTCATTAATTTTTATAATGCGAAAACATGGATGCAGGCCTCCTTTAACATAGACACTCTGGACTCATTTATCCACACACCGTCTGAGAATAAGCAGGGGCTGGCGAATTTAATCATCTCTGGGAACTTCAAAATATACATCTATGCGAAAGCCCCATTGATGATTTGAGCAATTCTCCCAGTTTCATGTTACCTATGGGGCTACACATGGAACATACCAAAGAAGGGTTAGATCTAAACACTGTGTTAAATTATTTTAATCTTGTTTTTTCTTTGGACAAGTTGTTTAATTCTAACCAGACTGAACTGAAAGGGGCTGTGCCTCCATTATTGATTATGTTTTTGTTTCTGCAACCTTCTACCCTATGATCTCTAATTGTAATATCTCCCACAGTGTATTTAGTGACCACAATCTGGTCTCTCTTGCCCGGGGTGTGTCATGTTCATCTATTCACAAAATGGAGAGTGCCCCAGGCAAACTTTTTCCAAACTGTCAGGGCAGACGACTAAGATGGTCCATAGTAGAGCGTGAGCATTTTAAACATCCCCTGTTCCATAGTTGCGCCCAGGACATTTGAACCTGCCTTGATCTTAACACATCAGATCATGCGATTTTAAATGCCTTTGGGAGCATTTCTAAAAATATAGCTGAACTCCTACATTCACCAGTTAATAAACCCTCCCTAATTGCCCCTAATTGGTTGACCCCAGTTGCTCTAAGGCCCTACGGAATCTAAAATGCGCCCTTAAAACAATACCCAGAGATGGTGAGCGGGAAGCTATCTGTCGGCGTATGTATAAAAAGGAACTTAATAGGATAAAAAAGACCTTGACAGAAACAGCACGGGATGATCTTATGCAAGCGAGCACTTGGAAAAAGAGCTCTGCCTTTTGGCGTATTATTAACCACCCCTGCTTTGCACAAGAGGACGCCCCTACTATATGTCCTCACATCACGGCCTGTCAATGGGTTATCCATTTTGAGGGTATATATAACTGTTAATTTCCCTCTGTCATCCTGAGACAGGGACCTTACCTTGGGAGAGGTCGAACCTTGAATTTTCTTTAGAGGAGACTACCCAGGGTATCCTGAGTCTTACTAGACAAAAGGCCTCAGGCCCTGACGGAATGCCCCCGTTTACTAGCGATGCAGAATTGTAGGGTCCAGCATTGAATTAGATCCTGAATGCGATGGTCAGGGATGGTCCCCCCTTCCCGCCCTCTTCATCCATGGCAGTCACAGTGCCCCTTTTTAAAAAGGGCAATAAAGACAATCTGCAGTGTTACAGGCCTATATCGCTTATTGGTTCTGTTGTAAAGGTCTTGCGTGTGTGTTATTTTCAGACTATCTTGATGGGCGAAGGAAAATAACATCATCTCAGATTCACAATATGGCTTTAGGCAAGGCAAATCTACCATTGACCAACGTTTGAACCTCTATATGGTATTCAACAAGTATACTGTTTTAAGTCATTCCATCTCCCCTTTATGGAACTTACATCGGCCTTTCACCTTGTCAATTGTGACAAACTGTGGAGCATTCTTTTGCGAATGGGGTAGACCCAAACATAATTTATTTTTCACGGGATCTCCATGCAAATATGACCGCATCTGTCAGATACAAGAATGATTCTGCATGTACAAACAGTTTTAAAATGAAGAGAGGGGTGCCCCAAGGGTGCATTTTTTCCCCATTTATATTTGCCATCTACTTAAATTGGCTTGAACAGGGGCTAGTAGCAGCCAATGTAGACTGCCCCCATATTGGCTCTAGAACCATCCCTGTATTTAAATGTGGATGACGCTGTATTGCTTGCAACGACAGCCAAGGGTCTGCAAGGCCTTTTGAACTCCTTTGAGATGTTCATGAGTAAGTTGGATCTGTCCGTTAATCTTACTAAATCTTTTATTATGGTGGTGGGTCCTCACTCGAAAAGATCTAAAACATTCAGCATGAGCTAACAGAGGTTAGGGATTTTCCCTATTTGGGTGTGCTAGGCACCCCTAATCATAGCAAAGAAAGAGGAACTCATTAGAACTAATGCAGCTGTACTTAGCTTTGCAACAAGACTTGGGAATAGACAGCTCAAGGCACTAGTCAGGATTTACAAGGCCAAGTGCATTTCAAAGGTATCATATGGGAGTGATATCTGGGGCAATGTGGCTACAAATGAACTCCAGATTGTAGAAAATAAGGGGCATATTTACAAGCCCCTACCGCTACAAGCACATCACTTTTTCCAATGATCCTCTAGCAATAGGGGCTTCGCCTTATATACAAGGCAGTTTTAAGCCACTTAACGGGGCTGAATGCAGCCTTGTAAATATGGCCCCCTTGCATGCTATACTTTTTTTTTTTTACTGTTTTTCCATTTTCACAGTGATATACAACAGAAAACAGCATATTGATTACTCATTGCAACAGTACAAAGTACATTGTTTTGAAAACTGGTCTAGTACATAACATAACGCACGATGTAGTCCGGGGCAACATACACATTTTTTCCACTTAAACAACGATTAGTCAACCTGTAAACGTCCCTTTATGCCAAGGTTCATTGCCCCCCTCCTGCCTTCAAGAGGTGCGCACTTGTGTCAGAGTCAGCAGCGGAGGTCTAACCCACCCCGGCAGGTTCTATTCCTGCAGGCTGCTGTGAAATAGGGGCAGAGTCAATTTCAAGCAAATAACTCTTGAGTGGGCTCCAGATGTCCCGTGGCCTGAATGCAAAGGTTGAGTCATAGCGAACAGTTCGCTATTCATATTACAGTATACTAGACTGCTGAGCCAAGCTTTTGTGGTAGGGATGGCTTTGCTTCCCCAATGTAGCGCTATCTCTCTTTTTGCCAATAACAGCGCAATAGATGTGAATTTGCGCATTTGCTTAGGGACCTCTCGCACGTTCCCCAACAGAGCCATTTCAGGTGCAGGGGTTATAGAGAGTAGTATCATACTAGATAAGAGTGTGAAGATGACCCTCCAATAGCACCCTATCTTTACACATTTTCAAGCCATGTGGGCAAAATCAGTGTGGTGTGCTCCACGCTTAGGACAAGTGTGTGGTCGATTGGGGTCAATTCTATGAAATTTCGCTGGGGACATGTATGCTCTCCATAGAAATTTAAAATGTACCAGCTTGTGCTTACTGTTAAGGGAGACCTCTTTGGTCTGGGCACAGCAATAGTCCCAATGTGAATCTTGTATAGCGTCTCTGCTAGGGACCAGGGCCATACTGGCTCTATATAGCTTGGATATGAGATGACCCCCCCTTGCTTGTGATCAATAGTGTTAGCGGTGGAAAATTCGCTGGCTCCAGAGGGAATTCAGTAATGTGCGCACGCAGAGTTCTACGGAGCCTGCTAAGCACGAATTGGTCCATGAAAGATGCCTCACTAAGCCGCTCCTCTTCTGTGCTCAAAGCACATGTCCTCCCGGAAAGAGGTCTCCTATTGTTTCAAGAGAGTATGCAGTGAGCGTGCGTTGAGCCAACCATTCTTCGGTGATAGGCAGCCATGGATTATCTGCAATCAGAATTGCAGGAGAGTGAAGGGAGTGCCCGCCGGTCCTACGTGCTCATTTCTGCCAAGCCCAGCTAGTAGTTGACACTGTCTGGATATCATGGGGGTCTCTAGGAAAACCTTTTGGTAGTATCGTCTTTAGCGGGGCTGGAAGTACTAGATCAGTCTCTGGATGTGCATAAGGGAGTCAGGCGTCAGGATGATACCAATAGTGTGCAAAACTACACTGCGCCACCAAATAGTAAATCTGGAAATTAGGGACCCCAAGCCCTCCCCTCTCGTATGGTAAGGTTAACGAGTCCCAACTGACCCTGGCTCTGCCCCCTCCCCAAACAAGTCTGATGAGATATGAACGTAGCGTACGAAAAAATCTGTTAGGGAGTGGAATAGGAATATTGTGAAACAAATATAGAAACTTGGGAAGTACCACCATTTTGATGATCGCGGCACGACCAGCCAGCGAGAGAGGGAGTTTCAACCAGCGCTCCACTTGCGACTCTAGGGTATTTAGAGCCGGGCCATATTTGAGCAAAACAATTTGTTCATCTTCCCTATGGACGTGTATTCCCAAGTACTTAACTGACGTGTCACACCACATCAGAGGGAACCCACAATCTAATTTAGCAGTGCACAGTGTTAAAGGAAAAATGTCCAATTTACTCCAGTTTATGCCCAAACCAGAGAAACCCCCAAACCAAATAATTTCTCTCACTAGCGGTGCAAGATTCTCTTGGGGATGTCGAATGTACAGAATAATATCGTCTGCATAAAGCGATATTAAGAGCGGGCCTGATTTGAACTGAAGCCCCCTGTGTATATGCTGTTCTTCCAATCGACGAACCAACGGGACGAGTGCTATGATGAAGAGCAGAGGAGAAAGCAAACAACCCTGTCGGGTGCCACAAGTCAGATTGAAAGATGAGGAAAGAGTACTGTTTAATCTGAGTCTAGCAGTGGGTGACGTGTAAAGCAGAGAGGTGAGATCTATAAACCCCTTAGGCATGCCCATATTCCTCTTAACGGCTATAAAAAAGGGCCACTCCAAAGAGTCAAAAGCTTTCTCTGTGTCGAGTAAGGCGGCCACTGCAGGTACCTCTGGCGAAATCCTATGAATCACCGAGAACAGTGTACATAAATTAAGAGCTGTCGATCTATGCGGGACAAAGCCCGATTGGGCTGGGGATATAATTTGGTCTGAAAGAAGGGATAGTCGCAACGCGATTGTTTTTGGCAAGAATTTTATAATCAAGGTTTAATAGGGAAAGCGGCCTGTACGAGCCACTTAATGTCGGATCTTTACCGGACTTAGGGAGGAGAATGATTACCGCTTCACGCAACGTAGGGGGGAGCACTTGCCGTTCGAACACCACCCGGTAGACTTCAAGGAGATATGGAGCCAAAAGAGTTCTATAAAAATTTCCAGTGTATCCATCGAGGCCAGAGGCTGTCGAACCGTTTATAGCATCAATGGCGCTAATAATTTCCTCCGCAGAAAAGGGTTCAGACAAAAATTGCTGCTTAGCATTATCTAGCCATACTAGCACAATCTCTTTTAAATGTATGTTTTGGTCCTCAGCGCTGTGAGCTGCGCAAGTCGAGTACAGGCCGGAGTAATATTAAAAAAAATTGTCACGTATGTCCGACGTGCCAGTTATCAAGTGTTCGTTATTGGAGCGGAGGCTAGTGATGTATGATTGCCCTACTGGGGTCTCAGAAGTTGCGCTAAGGTGCGGCCAGGTCTCTCGCCTTCCCTATAACGCCTGGCAGTAGCATATTTACTTAGAAAATGTGTCTCCCTGTCCGCGGCTTCCCTGAATTCCGCCAAGAGCGTCAGCCGGCGGCCAGGGCCAGCGGGGTCAGCCTGCTTCACTCGCTCTCGGTCCAGTTGCTCTTCAATGCGAAAAAGTGTGCGTCTCGCATATGTACTATAATTTGCAAAATAACGATGGGGACCCCATGCTGATGCAAAACATTTTGTGATTGCCTTTGGCAGGTGTGTCTCCTGTAAGAATGCAACATCAGCTTTGTGCCTCTGTAAGTAGTGCAATACCTGTTTCCCTTTCCTGGCATTATTCAAGCCCCCGACGTTCAAGGTGATCATCGTTAGGTCAGAAAAAGTGGACAATTTACCCCACATAGACATGTAACCTATTGAAAAGTGTCATTGTGCACATATCGAAATGGTATCTAAACAAGTCACCATGAGTAAACTGGACAATAAACATTGATTCTCTTTTGATCCGAACATCCCCTCCCCCCACCAATCTCTGCCCACCCCAATGCAGGGAACTTCCCTTCTAGCTAAGAGATAGATTGCAAATTGTAAACACCATAAACAATAAATCAGGAGCAACTTAATATGCATTCCGGTAAATGTGCCAACCAACGTGTTCCACACAAGGGGTGTGGCTACGCCACGCCACGCCAAATACCCAACTTTGTTGCAGAACAGTACATATATTATTTGCCCTAATATAGCTAAAGTTACTCAACCCTAAAGGGGGTATCGTTCTGATGCAGTTTGCAATGCCCAAGTCTCAGTACTTAATCATGATTAAATATAGGCCTGTCCTGGCATTAGTCACTCAGAGGAAAATAGTTCCGCACTGGCCACTGAACCACTGTGAGGTGGGGAGCCCCTTGGCACATCCTTATCACAACCCCCATTGGACATCTTGTACTCACGACAGAACTCCTGGACAGCCGTGGGAGAATCAAAGATGCGAGCCCTACCCTCGACGTCCATACGAAGACGAGCATGATAAATCATGCCATACTTGAGGCCCAGATTTCGGAGTGCGGCCTTAACCCCAGTGTACTTTCTTCTGGCTTCTTGAACCATCGCAGTGAAGTCCGGGAATAGCGAAATCGATGACCCTTGCCATGTCAGAGGTCCCTTCTCTATCGCAAGACACAACATAGTGTCTCTGTCACGGAAATTCAGCAGGCAGGCTATGACTGGTCTAGGAGGGCACCCCGGGTTAGGGCGTGGGCCCGGGGAACAGTGGTCCCGCTCCACAAGGAAGGTGAGAGTAAAGGACTCTTTGCCAAAAAGATCTGACAGCAGGGTTTCCACAAAAAGGTCCATGCGGCCTTTATTCAAAGTCTCAGGGACTCCAAGAATACAAACATTATTACGCCTGCTCCTTGCCTCCAAATCTTCGTTCTTCATGGCGATGTTTTTAGGAATTTTCTCCATACGGTCCAGTCGTATGGTGGATTGGGCCGCTCCATCTTCGAGGTCTGATACCCTGCCTTCAACCCTGTCCAAGCGTCTCTCATGAGTGTCAAGCCGGGCCCCCATGGCATCTAGGCGCATATCCAATACATTGAAGCGTCTGTCCAGCACCTTGAATCCCGCTCTTAGCTCCCGCATCAGGGCGTCCTAACCAGAAGGAGTACTCACAGCCAGGGCTGGCTCCCCCCCTCAGCCATACCGACACCAGGATCCACCACCGAATCACCTGGCTTGCTGAACTGTAACACTCGCTGTTTAGGGTGTTACCATTGCGTGGTGTGTGGCTCAGGCGGCATTCATCTACAGTGCTCAAGACACCGAAGACCAGATACCTACTCGAAAACCAGGATTCAGCAGTCTCTCACTAGAGCACATTAGGAGCAGTAAAGAAGCACATCCCGGAGTGGGCGACGAGTGATCCAAGCGAGGAGCAGAAAAGAAGAAGAAGGGAGGGGGGGGGAAGCAGCCGCCCGGACCCCAGGTACAGTCAGCATGCGGTTCGGAGTATATGCAGGCTGGGGCAGGCAGAGACCCAGAGCTGCGCAGGCTTCCAATTGAGGCACACGCTGGCATAGGTAAAGTTTAATGCAGCTCGAGTTATCCCCGATCCGGAAGCAACGCGAGGTATCACACAGGCCTGGCGGAGCAAGGCGGTGCAATGGAGCGAGGTAGACCTCTGTTTGAAACTCCTCTAATTGCAGGTATAGTCCGGCCCCTGAGCAGCAACGGAACCCACGCTGACTCGTCCCAGTCGGGGCAATCATTAAGCACTTCCCCGGCCCCCGCAGAACCGACCCAACCAGCCAGATGGCTGGCCCTCAGGCTCACCCGCAGCCCCTCTAACTGCGGGGCCTCCGGCAACAACCCTGGCCGGCCTACCTGAAGGGCGGAGAGTCGACGTCTGCATCCGAAGGATCCCGCTCCTCAGCAACACACCCAGATGGCCCCAGCTCTCCTCGCTGCTGCGCTGTGCTCGCGCCGCTCCCGGCGGGCCCAACCAAATGCGCCCTCAAACGACCGTCGTCACCGCCACGGGTCTCGCGCAGCGCAGGTTCCGGGACTCAGTGTGCAATTTCGGCCACTCCCGGACGGGAGCAGGGCAGCAGTTCTGGAGGCCGATTACAACCCCTCACAGCTCCCACCGCGGGGGGACACACTGCTGCGGTCGCAGCTGCGGTCTAAGGAGAGGATGGTCTGGTGTACGGGCAGGATCGGGCAAGGATGTTGGGTGAAGTGGCGGAGCTTCAGCGCTACACGGCCATCATGGTCAGTAGCCTGGCCACGCCCCCCTTGCATGCTATACTTAGCACGAAAGGGGTGGGCAATGGGTGTTGTGGTGGGCGTTCTGCCGCAACACCCATTGATTTTGACACTGCCACATATTTACAAGGGTGGCATAAATAAGAGGCAGTGCCAAAATAAAGACCAGGAAAAACCTGGTCTTAACATGGCGAAACGAGGAGAAATGCTTTTATTCTCCTACTTTTTGCTGTTTTGTGTGTGCTGCATTGTGCAGCACACATAGAAACAGCAACAAGCCACGAATCATTGTTTATGTGCAGGAAGATGTCCCTTCCTGCACATAAACAATCATTGAAAAAATGACGTTTTGCAACTTCTATGTGCGCTGCACAATGCAGCACACATAGGAGTTACAAATTGCTTTTGTGATTGTTTATGTGCAGGAAGGGACACCTTCCTGCACATAAACAATCATTCCCCCAACGCAGGTACCCTTGTACTATGATGCAAAGGTGCCTGCGTTGGCACTAGGCAGCTTAATTTTGTGCCAGCGCTACGGGAAACGCAAGGGTGCACCGTATCTTTGTAAATACGGCGCATCCCTGAGTTTTCAGAATGGGGGAGCATGGCATTAGCAAGTTTTGCTTAACGCCATGCTCCATCATTCTGTTGTAGATATGCCCCTAAATTTCTTATACACCTGTTATGTGTCCCCCAAAGTACATCAACCTTTAGTGTGCACAAGGAGTTGGGAGTCAAGTATCTTAGTGATCAGATAGTCCTTCGCCCCTTGTGTGGCTGGATCAGGGCATGGACCAAGGAGGAACTCAGCCTGAACCGTTTAATACTAAGGGACTGTTTGTTTCTTGACTACACTTCAAAGATCCCCTGGCTCAAGTATATTAGGGATTCCTTCCAGAGGATGGGAAGGATGGAGTTATTTTGTGACCCAGAGGGTATACACAAAGCAGATTATAAATGGGTAAAGGAGCATTTTCTCAATGGAATATATTGTTAAGAGAGGAGTCCGAACTGCTGAAACCTTCCATTCGACAGTACGTAATGCTAACTACTACCCACGATATGAAGCCCTATTTCACACCAGTGAAAAACAACAGGGAACGTTTCTGCTTATAAGATTTAGATGTAATTCATTGCATCTTTCTTTAGCCCACCCTAGAGCTTACCAAGACCATAAATCCCTGGGTCCCTTCAGCTGCGACAAATGGCCTCCACAGGACACTTTACATTTTGCCATATTTTGTAAATGTTATTCTGTGCCCAGGAGAACTTTTAGTGTTCCATTATTTAAAGATAGAGGCTTTTTACAAGTTAGCCCAGCCCTTTTGTTTTTACAGATGTTCACTGTCTTAAATGCTGTATGTTTCCTAAGAGCCTTAATCACCCTCAGGAGCTCATAGGAAGATTAATCATGCTGCTTAATTTTTATGTATTCTTTTATGGATGCACTGTTTTCACATATTGCTTTTATGATCCAGTTGTGTCCATTTATGGTTTTAAACGTAACCGAATAACGATATATTGATTGAATAAAACAACAAACTGGCTTGTGGTGAAACTGTTTATTTACATTGTGTTGGGCTGTCGAATATGGGCGCTGAGTCAGTGAGTCAGCAAAAGCATCTGCAGAGCACACATATTGGAGAAAGATAAAGCTATTGTGGTCTCCTTCTGTTTTCTTTCCCACCCTAAAAGAAACTTCAGAAATGTACTATGAAGAAATGCACATGCATGTTTCTTTGTATGCTAGGGGAGGTTACTCCCCCCAGAGAACAGTATTTGAAACTTAGGGCCTCACTTGGCCCACCAGTTGAGCAGAGGCCCTGTGTTCCAATCCCTCAGCAGATGTTCTTCAGCCACATTTTGAGGTCTTTGCAGTCTTTGGGGGATCTCTTGGACTGCAATCCACCAGCTGCAGGAGTAAATGTGTTATAGGTGCAACAGTATTTCGTGTTCACGGCAGGTTTTTGGGCACACTTGTTTACACAAAGCTGGAGTTAATTCCAGGGAAACCAAAAAGTAAAAGCCTGATGCGTAGGGATAAAACTGATCTTATGGATTCCCTGCCCACGTCTGCCAGGTCCTGTTTAGCTTATCACCAAAGTTCAAAGGGGCAGATTTACAAGCCCCTTGCAACAACTTTACACCACCGTTGCGTCACTTCTGTGACGCAGCGGCGTCGTAAACAATGCGCCACGTAGCGACATATTTACAACGTGACGCATCTAAGGAGATGCGTCACGTTGTAAAGCACTGTGTCACATTATACCTGCGTCAGGTATAATGTATGCAGGGTGGGCATTCCCACGCAGGAAAGCCTCGTAAAAGTGACACAGTGAAATCCACAAGATTTCACGGAGTCACTTTTACGACGCCACTGCGTCAAAACCTTGCGCCTGCTTGAAGCAGGCGTAAGGAGTGAAGCAGCATGTTAGGAATAGGCATTCCTAACCATTGCTGGAGTTGTGTCGTACTTGCGACCCGACTCCAGCAATGCGCTGCCCTTACGCCAAACAGATGCGACACGCATCTGTCTATCGTTGCGCCCCGGTGCACCGCATTGTAAATGCGGCGCATCCAAGGTGGCGCAATGTTTTTTTTACGTGTCGCAAATGAACTGGCGCATCCCTGCTAATATGTAGGGATGCGCAAGTTCTTGTAAATCTGCCCCAAAGTTGTCTTTCTGATGTTTAGCATAGGTTTTGAACTGGAAGGGTCATATTCCAATACAAAACACTAAACAAACTTTAAAACTTTTCCCACTTTGTGTGTGCTCTACACAGGGCTGAGCTCATGCAAAGTCAGAAACGTTTGGAGAAATATAAACATTTCTCCTTTTTAACACCTGTCTCAATGAGGAGGTATTTTTTGGTGAGAACCCCTGTCTACTATTGTTAGTAGATACGGCTTTGCATCAAAAAGCATGAGTGCTTGCATGGGAATGCCCGGGTACCACCTTTGTAAAGATTATTTAACGCAAAGTAACCAGGGCTTGATGGGCTTTTTATTCCACTGGGCAATTCCCCAATAGGCTGGAGCCCTTGGATGCCTGTTGTGAAAGCCCAGGGCCACTCCTGAAGCCTCTGTCACTTTCCCAAGCTCCCTGAGGTTAATTGCATTAGTCATGGAGAGGCCTCAAGAGAAAGAGAGGGAAAAAGTATAAAGAAGACGATCAGAGAGAGAGGGGAGAAGGAGAGAGAGAGAGAATGGATGGACGGAAAGATAGAGATAACACAAGGAGACAAAGGGAACAGGGCTAGTTTGAGCATTGTTGCCAAGGGTGCTTTTGGTTCCCCAGTCTGACCCTGAAAGTAACAAAAGTATTGCAGTCTGTGCTGCTTTGCCTTACCTTCAAGCAAATTTCCAACACAAAACAAAACTTGTGCTGGAAATTAAATCCCAAATAAGCATTTTTTACCAGTTTGTGTCACTTTTGTGATGCATACCTGGCACAAACTCTTAGTAAATCTTTTTCCAGTTTTCCACAAACTGTTGAATCTCTCCCCCCACTGGGAACAATGGGACAATCCCGGCATATTCCAGGGAACAAGTCAGGGAACAAGTTTTTTTTTTCTGCTGTGTCTTCCCTGCATAACATTTGGTATGTCTGCGTTATTGAGAAGTGTGCTGCTGATTTCTGAGGTGTTGTTTGAAAGATGAATTCCCAGAGGACCCTGATGTCACTATTGTGCCTGATATTGTTGTCTAAAGGATGATACTTTTTTTATCTCTAAACAAACTATGCAGCCCTTCTTCCAGCTCCGAGCAAAGGGGTTTCAATACTTGAAAAGTCATAAGTAGAGTGGCTGCCTTCTGGGATGACACTGTATGCCTGTCCTTTTACTCCTAGGCACAGACGTACAAGCATTTTACATCATGGTTGCTCCACTTTTTCATCCCAGCCATGACCCAAAATGTTAGTTGGTATTTACTAAGCCACGCAAGGACTGACTTGCGTCGCCTCGCACTGCGTTCCATTACACTACGTCTGGGAGGTATTCCATGGGTGGAGCATGGGTGTTCCCATGTAGCCACCCATGGATTTTGGCGCATTCCCAGAATTACTAAAGCTAGTAAGCCTGAGAATGTGTCAAAATAATATGCCTTTCTCAGTGAGGCGTAACGAGGAAAAATACTTTTATTTCTCAGTGTTACTTCCTCTTTCTATTCGTAATGCATTATGCATCTCCCATAGAAAGATGAAATTGCCTTCCAAGATTGTTTTTGTGTTGGAAGTTATACCTTCCTACATAAAAACAACCCTGCCCATAGCTCAAGCATGCTTGCAGCATAGCACAAGGGTGTCTATGTTGGCGCTAGGCAGCCACAAGTGTGCCTTCGCTAGGTGGGAGCTGAAGAGCACCATCGCTTAGTAGATATGGCACTTTTCAGCTCTCTCCCATTCACGCAGCGCAGCACCTTTACTTGCTGCTCTGCATTGCATGATAGTTTGATAAATATGCCCCTTAGTTCATTTTGGCTTACACAATTTCACCTTCAGCCAAACCGATGCTCTTATGACGGAAACGAAGAAATGGAATTCTGTCAGCCTTTCCCTTCCTTCCAGCAGGGCTGAGCATTCTAATTTTTGATCCTTCTTCAACTGCTGTGAACAATGTTTTTAAGGCGGAAATCAAAGACTAGGTTGTATATGCTCCAAAAATTCCAGTTCTCAGTGTCAAATGTGTACCAGAATATGCCTTCTGTAAGAAAGTAGGTTATCAGTTGTGAAGGATGTGGGTACTTTGCAAGTAAGTAAGACCACAACCTTTCATCTAGTGGGAACCAAGAACCCTTTTATAGCACTTAACTCTCTCGGGGTAGTGAGGCAGAGCAGTCCAAGGCCTACTCAGAGGAGACAGGGTGGGCTAGTACCCCAGTCTCCAGGCAAGCAACAAACACCCAAAAAGTCTTTATCTACTCAGTAATTTTACTGATAAAAAGGAAACCACTATACATTAATTTACTAATAAATGATGGCAGGTGGAAATACCTATATTGACACTCTCATAACCGTTCACACCCCTAACGAGCACTGAACCCTATAGCCACAATACTGCCTACATATACTATAATGGGGCGTTGTTTTCACATGGAAGGCCTACTAGGTTTGTCATGGTTGCACCATAATACTAAAAGCAGAAATATTTCACCATAAACCTATGCAACACCATTAAAATCAGTAAGGTAGGTATCATGTCACAATGACATTCCTTAGAATAAGTAATCGCTCACTGATACATTTTTGATGGTCAATAAAGTGTTTCTAATAAACAATGAATTAATGTTAACTTTGTTATTAAATCATTTCAGTGACCTTGATTAATGCAAGTAATACTTTACTGTTAACTCTGTTATTATCAGTAAAGCATTTCACGTTCAACAAACTGTGCATGAGCCTTTCTTCTTCTGCTTACTTACTGCAGCACAACCTTAGAAGCTACCAACAAGAATATCTCTTTCTTTCTCTCTCTCTCTCGCGCACACACACACACACCCATGCACGCACGCACGCAAACACACACACACACGGTAACATAACATACCTATTATTATGAGGACTGGCCATTGACCATAATGAAGTGTGTAATTACTAATCTAACTCAACACGCACTTACACACACACACACGCACACCCACACACACGTGCCTTTGAACAAAATCCCAAGCACCAGGGGTTCCCAGGTAGCATTTATTATACAATAGTGGGTGCTTTGGTGGAGGGGACTGCTGCACTCCTGGCAAACCCTGCAAAAATCCTTTAGCCTGCTGGTGGTTACCCTGCCTTCTCTGGGGCACCACAGAGAGAAAATATGCAAATTCATCAAAACGAGGAAGGGCTGAGTATAATGCAATTACGGAAGGAAGGACTGAGCGTATTGCAACCAGTAAGCAATATAAGCATTACTACCTTCTCCCCTCATTTCGCTTCATTATGTGTGAGCATTAAAAAGCCAATAAAATCAGGACAACTGAATCTGTACTCAGAATATTTTATTCTCTTTACCACACCATTGACTCTATTATTTCATTGAGGATAAAACCCTGGAGCCAAACACATTATCCAACTCTATTGCCTTGAATTAGCGTGTAATTCTTAGTAAAGCTTGAAGCAGTTCATGCTGCTGCCCCACATATCTCAGTTAGTGAAGTACCCTATATCTCTGCCATTATGCTGACATCCCCCGTAGACCTGAACCCTTAAAGGGGAGGGATGCCCTGATTCCTTGTAAGCTATCTCTCCGAGAGATCTCACCCCTCTGCTCAAAGTCTGAACGGAGGGGTTTGACCCTCTCTTCACTACCCTGTTGAGGTAACATAACAGAGATCTCCTCACATCTAATGCAAGGGGAGCTACTTCTGTTGCATTGGATGGAAAATGGACAGCCACTGGCAGAACAATTTCATAGTCCCTATTTGAACCTATATTCACCTTTGGCATGAATGAAGGACTTTGCTTAAAAATAAGCCTGTCCTCAAAGATCTTTAAAAAAAGATGTCTTACTGTAAGAGTCCAACTCCTCTAATCTCCTGGCTCACATAATTGCCACAAAGAAACACGTTTTTAACATTAGGATATTGACATCAACTGATTGCAAAGGTTCAAATGGAGGAGTTGTTAGAGTTTCCAGTACCAGCAGTAAATCCTAAGAGGGAAGTTACTGAACCATAGTTGGCCTCAAATTCTGAAAACCCTTAAAATGTCTGTTGACTAAATCCAGGTTATCTGCCAAATTTTTCCAGGACTCACAAACTGCCTTCATTGCAGACCACTGTATTCTCAATACTGGGACCTTTCAGCACAAAAAGAACCCATCCTGAAGAAAGGACGAAATGTTGACAGATCTGCTAGATGAGGAACCAGATTTGTTGTAGAGCACCACTTAATAAAAGACTTCTGATGATTATTATATGATTTTAAAAGGTCTTCTGGATGCCTGTAATGAAAGAGCCACCTCCTCTGAATTCCGCTACTCCTCAAACCTTCACTTTCAAGTTCCATTCCGTCAGCTTGAGTGTGACCAAAGACTCCAGGTACAGCTTGGAACACCTCGGTGGTTAGGGGGCCATTGGATGAAGTATCTCCTCTCCAGCTGACATTGACCTGAGGAGAGGAAACCAACATGAGCGGGGCTGAGCTGGTGCTATCAACTCTCTACTGCTCTCTGATCCTTGCTAACATTATTAGAATCATAGGAAATGGTGGAAAAGCATATAACCTCTCCTGCGGCCGTGGGCATGACACAGCATTGATCCGCCACTCCCCCTCCTCTCTCATCCTCGCACAAAGATGCCTCAGAAGGGAATTGTTGGAGGTTGGAAAAAAAATCTATTGCTGCTTTTCCCTGTCTCTGGCAAAGTATAAGAAATACTTGTTGTCTCTACCTAAGGAAATATCTGATCTGAAATCTTGGCTAAAGACACTAACCTTTTACCTCCCTCTCTGAGTTAATAGGGACTTGCCTGGTTCCATTGCTGAAGGATATGCCTCTTTCATCAGGAGGTCAGAGTAGCCACTGACCTCCTGGCCATGCGCTGCTCCCCTGCTGCCCCTGCCTAGCTCCTCATGACTGCAGCCTTGCACTTGGCCACCAGGCTGCCAGTTCAATCCCACAGTCCGCAAGGCTCACTGGTACATGTTGTAATTTTATTTTAGTTAGTCTGATCCCTGTTTTACCTTTTTCTTGTTGTAATTGCATTTCATTTAGTCTGATTTTTTCTATTGTGCCCCTTTGCTGCGTCTCCTCCTCAGTGCTTGTTTTCACCCCCAGCCCCTCTGTTGCACCCATTGCCTGCTCCTGCCATTTTTCCCGCCCACGTCGCTTCCTGTGCACCACCCTCCCGCCTCCCTGCCAGCTCCTCCCACCTCCCAGGACTACTTATGGAGGCCTCTGCACGGCAAGGAATCTGTTGCACGCAACGGGCGCACCACCGGTGCACCAAAGCAAGCATGTCTGCGCCTGTTTGCACCAGGACAACACCAGGAACCCTGGCCCCTACATTCCCACAGATTGTCTGCCACAGATCTCTGTGCCCTGGACCCCGGTCACAACAACAACTGCTGCTGGCATCGCCTCGCTCCACAGAGGGACCTTTCACCTGCATCTGCTGCCGGCTCACCTTCACTCTAGCACCGACCACCACAGCAGCACCCATAACCACGCTAGCCCCATCAGCCGAGACAACCCTGAAACAACTCAGCTGCCTCCTGATCAATGCCAGATCACTCTGCAAACCCGCCACTGAAGTCTGGGACACCATCTCCTCACTCGCCCCAGACGTGTCTGTCTGCATCGGCTTCTGACATCGCCACGCAACACCCATCGGCTACAAGATGAAACACTGCGACTGCACCAACAGACAAGGATGTGGCGTCACCATTGTACACAAGGAATCAATCACATGCACCATCACTAACGATGAAACCACACCGATCATGGAACACATGAACTTCCAGCTCCAAACTGCTGATAAAACCACCATCTATGGCACCCTCAATTACAGACCACCAGGACCACGAACTGGCCTCAGCGACACCATTGCCGAATTCATCACTCCGCTCGCCATTGAATCCGAACACTACGTATTCCTGGGAGACCTCAACTTCCACCGGACCACCTCACCGTCACTAACTCCACTGACCTACTGGAAAGACTGGACAACATTGGCTTCAAGCAACTGGTCACCTACTTCACGCACAAAGCAAGACACATGCTGGACCCCATCTTCACGTCCAGCAACAGAATCAGATTCAGCCACACAACAGAACTCACCTGGTTGCACCACTCCATTGTACACTTCACCCTCGCTGGACCCCCGTACCACCTCCAACCGCCACACCACCTCACTCTGCAGCTGGACTAAGGGCAGTCAGCACCTGTGGATCAATGCCCTCCACATCACACAGCCCAAAACCACCACCAACTTGAACCAAACAGTAGAAAACTTCAACGCCTGGATCACCAGCACCACCGACCGAGTTGCCCCCCCCCCACTAGATAAGCCAAAACGCACAGACCCACCAAACGAGCCAGTTGGTACACCCCGGAGCTCAGTACATCAAAGCGCAGATGCAAGCAACTGGAGAGAAAATGGCGCACCAGCAGAAACCACACTGACCCTCAAGTCTTCCCTCAACATCTACCACCGCCAGCTCAAATCCACGAAGAAAGAGGCCCTGAGTCACCGGATAAAGACCAGCGCCAACCAAACCAAGAAACTCTTTATCATCGTTTGAAAGTTCACCTGCTCATCAGCCACCGAAACTCAATCCCTTCCTCACAGAAACTCTGCGACGCCCTCACCGACCACTTCCACAACAAGCTAGTAGCCATCTACAAAAACTTCGATCCCCAACCTACCGACCTCCTCAACATCCCAACGACCACTACTGCAGACCACCCGCTGGGAACAACTCAGTACACCAAACACTACTACTCTAATGAACTCCATCCACTGGGGAGCACCTACCAACCCATGCTCCCACCGACTTTTTAACCTCGGAAGAGATGAGATCAGCCACCAGCTCACCACCATCCTCAACACCTCCATCACCACAGCCAACTCTTCCAACGCCTGGAAACACGTAGAGGTTAAACCCCTCCTCAAGAAGCCCTCGGCAGACCCCAGCCAGCTCCAGACTACCACCCCATACCACTGCTCCCATTTCCCACCAAAGTCCTGAAGAAGACCATAAACCTCCAACTCACCGAACACCTGGAAAGAAACAAACTGCTGGACCCCTCTAAGTCAGGTTTAAGAGTCAATCACAGCACAGAGACATCCCTCAATGACTCAACAGACGGCATCCGCATCCTGCTCGACAGAGGAGAATGAGCTGCCCTGTTCCTGCATGACCTCTCCGCAGTCTCCAACACTGTCGCCCACCACACAATCATCATCAAAATATTTTATCTAGTGTTTTTCAACCATAAAAGTACACAGGCAAATACAGTACATGTACAAAAAAACACACAAAAGCTCAGCTTAAAAGCACATCCCTAGGTCATGTCATTAAAATATTCCAATGATCAATAAAAATATGCTTTTAAATTATGTTATAATAAGTCACAATATCAAAGCATCCCATAAAAATTCATGAACAAATACTTTATAATTAGTTAAAATGCATCATATAACACTGTATAGGCACTGGGATACTAAGACAAAAAGAGGCATGATGGATAAACGAATCCTGTTAGCTACTCCAACACCCTACACCTAATAGGCCAATTCCAATGAAGATACTTGAATACTGCACAGACTATTCTCTGAGAAGATTCTGTGCGAAGAAGCTGTATAGCAACCTCTTGTTGGCGGCAACCAAGTTGCTTACATAGTGGAATGATCCATGCTTACCTCGGGCGGATGTAGCCAGGACAAAAGAAAATAAAGTGCACCAGTGATTTCTCTGACTGTTGGCAGACTGGGCATACAGTACTTACAGGGGTTAGGCAATTCCATTTTGCTAATAAAGGCATTAATGTTAATGTTCCATAAAGAAACTTGAGGAAAAGTGACTTTCCATCCAATGGGTCACTAAGATCCAGAAAGGGCTCAAATAGAAATTCAGGTTTTAAAATCTAGGAAAAGTGAAGTAAGCATCCCCTCAGGCACATTTAGAAATTCACTAAGATGGATGTGATACCAAAATGCATTCTTGAGTGTGATCTTGCATAAATAGATCGTGGATGCCGAGGAGCACCAGTAGTCTTTTAACCCAATATGCACTAACATCTTCTCGACATAACATAGCCACTTGATTTTGCCAAAACTGTCCAGGGAGGCTACTTCCTTCAGGGCTCCACGATAACCATCCAGGCCTGCAGAGTTGTTCAGCCTTCTCCAATAGAGTTGCTGCCTCGATTGGGTCTTATGCATCATTGAATTGAGACCCATGGTATTAGCAGCTATTCTTTGGGAGGTTTGTGAGAGATCTCAAGAATGTGTTCTCCGCCACCCCAAGTTTAGTCAGATTAGAAGTGCCCCCTGCTTCTGCCCATATCAGGCACTGCCCTCAGCCTTAGCTCTATTCACCTTAAGCGCAGAAGAAATGTGCCTGCTGCGAGATGTCCTACAACATTTTAAAATGGCAGCAGAGTGATGAACTAAATTGAAAAATCTCTTCTCAACCTGGGGTACCCACGACATAGATCTAGATAACCTGATCCCTAAATAATCAAACTAACAAACCCTGTCCAAAGGGCAACCCCCCAACATTATCGAGACCCTAAATGTTTTGTGGGGATTAAGGGCCATAAACTTAGGGGTCGATTCCGATTCGGGCCGGAAAAAGCACCGACCGACTCGGATCCGGAAATAATACCGACCGACACGTACCTGTGGCGCCCGACACGCCAAGTACGATGCAAGGCGTGAAAAATCCGACCGACACGTACCGAAACCAAGTCGACCGACCGAGCCGCAAGGAAAACAGCAATCCGGCCGGAAAAACACGCGAATCCAACCGACCGACACGCACCCGGAACAAATCCGACCGAAACGTACACGCGAACTCCAAACCGCAAAGTACGATGCAAGGCGCGAAAACCACGAGCGAGTCGGACGGAGGCCAAGCCGCACGACCGACACGCATACAAAACCGAGCCGAAGCAACACAAAACACCGCGACCGACGCGTACGCAGCATAGAAAACTGCACAAACACAGCGTGAACGAAACGGAGAAGACCGTACGAGACAAATGCAGGGTCCGACTCGGTCACAAGAACTTTTCCAACATACACAGACAGCACAAAGGAAAAATCACCCAAAAAAAGGCCAAACAAGCAATTACCAAGCCAATAAATACTGGGGGGGGGTGGGGACAGAGAACAAAGACACACCCACAACTCCACCTATATAAAGGACACAAATCACAACCATGAGCCTTTGCAAATGCCATTCCACTGCCAGCACCCAAGAGAAAGCAACCACACACCCACAGCTCATCCCTCACACAAGCCACACACCATCAGCACACCAACAAATACCTACCTCACATACACCCAGCAAAACACACACTCACACACCCTCACCTGCACACCAACACACACATCACTCACCATCACCACCCATCACCATGCCCCCCAAGAAGAATCCCAAGTTCCTAGATTGTGAATTGGAAGTCATGGTAGACGAGATCCTCAGGGTAGAGCCACAGCTGTTTGGCACACTGGTCCAACAGACCCCCATCTCCCAGAAAACCAAGATGTGGGAGAGGATCATCAACAGGGTGAACGCACAATCACCATGTCGGCGCACAAAGAGCGACATCCAGAACAGGTGGTATGACGTGCGCAGGAGGGTACGGGACCTGCTGAAGAAAGACTACATCAACAGCCAATACACCGGCAGTGGCCCTCCTGCCAAGCCAATATACCTCAGGCCCTGGGAGGAGAAGGTGCGGGCCATCCTTCCGCCAGTGAGCGTATATGGACTAGAGGACATCCCAGAGCCTGGTGAGTACACAACAAATGTACACAATATACTGCCACAAAACACACACATCACTGTCAAGGGGAGAATCAAACCATGCACTCATAGCAATTACACAGCAACCAGAACAGAATCATCCCAAAATGTGTATGTCAGTCAGATAAACACAACACATGCCATCAAAAAAGTCACATCCAACTGTGCCAACACATGTACAAACACAACTACAACTACAGCTAGGCAGTGGCACAAATAGAACTAACAAACACATCCAGACATGTAGCCACCACAACAACACCAACACACAGTGAAGACCACTCAAAGGAAGGAATTCTGTGTATGCTGGCCAAGTCAGTGTAGCCAATAGCATCATGGGAGTCGCAGTCACACAAATTGCCCCCCACAACTGTCCCATCAACACCACCATGAACCATGCGCACATCACAGGGAGTGGAGAAGGACTCACAAGATGGCTGACACTGGCAACTGCTGTGGTGAGCACAAGGCCCTGCTGGCAACTGTGCACCAACAAACAGCAGGACACCACTGACTGACATCCTGAGAGACAACTTCCACTCCCTGCAATGCAAGCACGTTCCATGGTGGGATATCTGGCTAGCTGGGTGGGAAGGAGGACTTGCAGCACTGACCATAGTCACAAGCACCTCCCCTCACACACACCCCAACACAAACTCCACAGAACCCACCTGGTAGAATGCAATGCCCCCATCCTAACACAAGATCCCACAAAGAACCACCACCCTGGGTTATGTTGTGTGAAGCACAGGGCCACTCTTGGGACTTCTAGCCAAACAACTGCCAGGACAACACTCCCAGCCATCCTGTCAGCACAGCCAGCCCACCCCACAGGGAAGCAGAGTCAAAAGGAAGGAAGCATGGGCATGCTGGGAAGGGGGAGGAGGCAATAGCATGATGGGAGCCGTAGTCACAGCTCTACATCCCCCACCACATGGCCCAGCAAGCTCACACTCACGCATGCACATCCCACAGAGAGTGGAAAGGGCCATCAAAGATGTCTGACACTGTTGCTGTGTCGTGGGGAGCACAAGGGCATGCTGGGTACTGCACACCAACCAACAGCAGGACACCACTGTCAGCCATCTTGCCATTGCTCTCACACCCACACACACTGAACTCCCCACAAAAGCAAGTAAGTATGGGAATGCTGGCAAGTGGGGTGGAGGCAATAGCATGATGGGAGTCGTAGTCACAGACATAGCTCACCCCCACAACTGTCCCATCAACACCACCCTGAACCATGCTCACATCACAGGGAGTGGAGAAGGACTCACAAGATGGCTGACACTGGCTACTGCTGTGGGGAGCACAAGGCCCTGCTGCCAACTGTGCACCAACAAACAGCAGGACACCACTGACTGACATCCTGAGAGACAACTTCCACTCCCTGCAATGCAAGCACGTTCCATGGTGGGATATCTGGCTAGCTGGGTGGGAAGGAGGACTTGCAGCACTGACCATAGTCACAAGCACCTCCCCTCACACACACCCCAACACAAACTCCACAGAACCCACCTGGTAGAATGCAATGCCCCCATCCTAACACAAGATCCCACAAAGAACCACCACCCTGGGTTATGTTGTGTGAAGCACAGGGACACTCTTGGGACTTTTAGCCAAACAACTGCCAGGACAACACTCCCAGCCATCCTGTCAGCACAGCCAGCCCACCCCACAGGGAAGCAGAGTCAAAAGGAAGGAAGCATGGGCATGCTGGGAAGGGGGTTGGAGGCAATAGCATGATGGGAGTCGTAGTCACTGATATTGGTCACCCCACAACTGTCCCATCAACACCACCCTGAACCATGCTCACATCACAGGAAGTGGAGAAGGACTCACAAGATGGCTGACACTGGCTACTGCTGTGGGGAGCACAAGGCCCTGCTGGCAACTGTGCACCAACAAACAGCAGGACACCACTGACTGACATCCTGAGAGACAACTTCCACTCCCTGCAATGCAAGCACGTTCCATGGTGGGATATCTGGCTAGCTGGGTTGGAAGGAGGACTTGCAGCACTGACCATAGTCACAAGCACCTCCCCTCACACACACCCCAACACAAACTCCACAGAACCCACCTGGTAGAATGCAATGCCCCCCATCCTAACACAAGATCCCACAAAGAACCACCACCCTGGGTTATGTTGTGTGAAGCACAGGGCCACTCTTGGGACTTCTAGCCAAACAACTGCCAGGACAACACTCCCAGCCATCCTGTCAGCACAGCCAGCCCACCCCACAGGGAAGCAGAGTCAAAGGAAGGAAGCATGGGCATGCTGGGAAGGGGGAGGAGGCAATAGCATGATGGGAGTCGTAGTCACAGCTCTACATCCCCCACCACATGGCCCAGCAAGCTCACACTCACGCATGCACATCCCACAGAGAGTGGAAAGGGCCATCAAAGATGTCTGACACTGTTGCTGTGTCGTGGGGAGCACAAGGGCATGCTGGGTACTGCACACCAACCAACAGCAGGACACCACTGTCAGCCATCTTGCCATTGCTCTCACACCCACACACACTGAACTTCCCACAAAAGCAAGTAAGTATGGGAATGCTGGCAAGTGGGGTGGAGGCAATAGCATGATGGGAGTCGTAGTCACAGACATAGCTCACCCCCACAACTGTCCCATCAACACCACCCTGAACCATGCTCACATCACAGGGAGTGGAGAAGGACTCACAAGATGGCTGACACTGGCTACTGCTGTGGGGAGCACAAGGCCCTGCTGCCAACTGTGCACCAACAAACAGCAGGACACCACTGACTGACATCCTGAGAGACAACTTCCACTCCCTGCAATGCAAGCACGTTCCATGGTGGGATATCTGGCTAGCTTGGTGGGAAGGAGGACTTGCAGCACTGACCATAGTCACAAGCACCTCCCCTCACACACACCCCAACACAAACTCCACAGAACCCACCTGGTAGAATGCAATGCCCCCCATCCTAACACAAGATCCCACAAAGAACCACCACCCTGGGTTATGTTGTGTGAAGCACAGGGACACTCTTGGGACTTTTAGCCAAACAACTGCCAGGACAACACTCCCAGCCATCCTGTCAGCACAGCCAGCCCACCCCACAGGGAAGCAGAGTCAAAAGGAAGGAAGCATGGGCATGCTGGGAAGGGGGTGGAGGCAATAGCATGATGGGAGTCGTAGTCACAGACATAGCTCACCCCCACAACTGTCCCATCAACACCACCCTGAACCATGCTCACATCACAGGGAGTGGAGAAGGACTCACAAGATGGCTGACACTGGCTACTGCTGTGGGGAGCACAAGGCCCTGCTGCCAACTGTGCACCAACAAACAGCAGGACACCACTGACTGACATCCTGAGAGACAACTTCCACTCCCTGCAACGCAAGCACGTTCCATGGTGGGATAACTGACTGGCTGGGTGGGTGGGAAGGAGGGCCGGCTGTCAACCAAACACAACCAATGCAGACCATGTTCACACCCCAAAAAATACATAGAAATGCCCAAATAATGCAGGACAATGTGCCACACCAATATCAACCCTTGACTGTGACGACTTAGGACAATGCAATGTACAGGCCCGCACCCAGAGGCACAGTCACAACTGTCATGTGTGTCAACCATTGATGCCTGCAGAAACATAACATACATTGTTTGTGTCTCCCAAAAACAGGTGATGATGGGGACACAGCAGCAGACGCTGAGGAGTCCCAGTCCCAGGCTCAAGAGGATGCGGAGCTCACTGGCATCGTACAGCCTCTGTCCTCCTCGGACGATGAAGACCAACCTGGCACATCCGGTGCAAGTCAACATGCAGCACCAGCAGGACCACCAGCTGCAGCACCAGCAGGACCACCAGCTGCAGCACCAGCAGGACCACCAGCTGCACCCTGCACCCACCCCTCCAACGACTGTCACCACAAATACCATCCCTGCCGACATGGACAGAACAAGGAGCAACACCAGCACAGGGACCCTGGACCAACCTGGGGCCATGGACACCACCACCACCACCCCCAAGGTGGACCAGGGTTATCTGTGCGTGCCACTGCACACACTGCACATGTCAGCAGGGGTGGTGGGAGGGTGGGAGACAGAGGTCGCTGCTTGCAGACATTGCTGGTGTGCATGATGACCCACAACTGGTACGCATAGCTGATGCGTACCAGTCCAGCACCGGAGACCTCAGCCAGGTAGTGGGGCTCCTCAGAGACATGAAACAGCAGCAGGCTGCCCATCATGCCCGCTTGGACTCCCACATGTCCCACGTGGAGCCACACATGTCCCGCGTGGACTCACACATGTCCCGCGTGGAGTCCAAGTGGGATGCACTGCATGAGATGATGGAGGTGCACAGGGACATTTTACAATGCCTCCGCCAGATGAACAGCAACCAGTCCACACCTCCCTGTGTGCCAACAAGATCTGGTGCCGAACAAACTGCAACTGCCACAGGGAGGGAGGAGGACTCTGGCGGAGAGTCCCCTGCACCGCAGCAGCCTGTACTTGAGGGCCCCCCCCCAAGAAGAGGGGTCGTCCGAGGAGGGAAAAGTGAGAGGCCGATGGCCAAGCGCAACTCCCAGGAAGCCTGAACCTGTTCTGGATGTTCGCCTTTGTGCACAGACTGTGCACCTTGTTGACGGCAACACTACTCCCACACATTGCATGGGGAGTACAAGTTGGACCAATGTGTCAGACAACTGTGGCCCCGATACTGGGGATCCTGTCTACCAGGACTTTCAATTCACCTAGGAACTTCGGATTGCAAGATTTATGTACAGCACTACCCATCCTATGCACTATTAACACAAATGTATCACAATAAACACACTAATACACCATACTTGCCTCTGTCGTGATTCCAACGTGGGTGCTGTTATGGGGATGATGAACTGCAAAATTACACTGTGTATGCGAACTGCAACAGCAAGGACAACACAGGCATGTGAGTAAAGGCAACGTGACACATATGAGGGAGACACACCACCAGGGCTACACAACACATACACACCTAGGCCATCTGACTCATTGCCTACACTGATGTTGCCAGGGAAGACGGTGCAATGCACAGACACCACACCCATTCCCAGTTGTAGTCAAGTAGCCCACAGGTGCAGTAAGCAAATGGCACTCAAATGTGTGACCACAGACAACGCACATCACAAAGTGAAGCACAGGTTTATTACACAGTTGCAACATGTCGTAACCACTACAGATGCAAGGTAATCCCACCTGGCAGCGGGCACACAGTCAACAACTGTAGACGGGAGGTAGTGCATGGGTGTGGCGCACATCACCTGTAGGGACACAACAGCTACCACCCTGGATGTGCAATCACGTCGTCGGTGGACACAGTTGACCAAACGAATCTGAAAGTACCCTGTGAAGGACAGAAATGACACACTGTCAAAAGCAATGGAGTACAGGACAGAACAGCAAAACTCATGCACAATACATGTTACAAGATACCCACCCAGAACCAAGTTAGCATGTCAACACTGTTGGGGAGTACAGCCCACCTGTTAGCACACATCGCAACACACATCCAGTCAAGTAGCCCATGGACACACTCCAACAGCACCAGAGCACCACCCACACATCATGCCAACTCACATCATTGACATGACACCTCAGGATACTCACATTCAGCTAAAGAAGTTGGTGATGAGCTGTGTGCGGACATCACCATCATCATCATCATCATCATCGTCACTGGCATCGTGGTCCAGGCCAGGATCCTCCACAGGTGGCGGATGTTGGTCATTGTCATCCTGGATGAGAGGCAACTCCTTCCGCACTGCCAGGTTGTGGAGCATGCAGCAGACGATGATAATCTTGCACACTTTCGCAGGGGCATATGGGAGGGACCCTCCGGTCTTGTCCAGGCAGCGGAAGCGGCTCTTCAGGAGACCAAATGTCCGCTCAATCACTCTCCTGGTCCGACCATGTGCCTCATTGTAGCGCATCTGGGCTGGTGTCACAGGGTTCCTGAGGGTGTCAGCAACCACGGCATGTTGGGGTATCCCGAGTCACCTACGGACAGACAAGTGCACATTAGCTGACTTGGAAAAGTGGGCGGAATACTACAGATCAGATCACACACAATGGCACAAAGTCAGTACACACCGACAAGCCAGGCACGCTGGTTCTGCATCTGTGCCATCATCCTGGGGATGCGACTACTCCTCATCACAAAGGCATCGTGTGCTGAACCAGGGAAACGGGCACACACGTGTGTGATGGTCATGTCTGCAAGACACACCACCAGTGCATTGACCGAGTGGTAGTGCTTGCGGTTCCTGTAGGCCTGCTCCTGGGCCTGTGGTGGTACCAAAGCCACATGTGTCCCATCAATGGAGCCAATGACATGCGGCATCCTCCCCAGGGCATAAAAGTCACTCTTCACGTCAGTGAGTCGTCGCAGTCTAGGGAAATAGATGTACCGGTTCAGGAATAGCAACATTGCCGCCAAAACATCGCGGAGCACACGGCTCAACATGGTCTGTGACATCCCACCAGCAGTCGCCACAGTATGTTGGAAGGTACCGGTGGCAAAGAAGTGTAGGGCTGCCATCACCTTCACCTTGGGGGTCAGCGCTGTAGGATACGGCCGGCCAGGCTGCAAATGTGGGGACAGCTGCACTGCCAAATCCTCAATCAGCTGCCTGGTGAAGCGGTACCGTTGGATGCTGTCCCGTTCCACCATCGTTGCCAGGTCTGGAAATGGTCGATGGACAGCAGGAGCCCTGCAGTGCAGAGGAGAAGTAAGCAAGATTGTCAGTCACCCCACATATGCGGCATTGAACACACTCAAGATCCCAACATACATCATTATGAGGCACAACTACATGAAGTGTGCAGTTCCGGAAGGACATGTATGGTACATACATGGCCAACATCTGTCAACACGGTCCAACAGGTGGCATCAATTAGTCCCAGGTTGGCCCATTGGATATCATGAGGCCGTGTCACAGTTCCCATCTCCTGCTGCCGTGTCACAATAACCCCCACAGTGACATGTGAGGACAGATGTGCCCCAGGCACCACAGCTCAACGACAGGTACATTCCCAGGGACCCTGTATTGCCACATGGACACTGGCATTACATGGAGTATCATGTATACACCACAGCAAAACAACCATGACCCCCACAGGTAGTGGCCCCACTTGCCACGGCAGGACAGACATGGACGTCTGTGACACACACACGCACAACATCAAAGTCCATGCACACACAACCTGGATGTGGAGACTGTCTCACATTGTGCACATGAAATCAGAGACATTGTAAACACTACATGCACAAAGACTGTGGAGGACCATCACTATTGTGCCACTGGGACACCCTGGCTCAAACATACCGTCCCACATGGGACTCACGGGGTATGTGACATGACATACACATACACCACCGTGAAATGTGACCATGGCACATGCACAGATCTGAACAGTTGCACATCACAGTGGTCATGTACACGTAACACCCAGGATCCTGTCCCCATGAACACGTGCACAGCCTGGGGGTGGCTGCCCACAGGTGACACCCACAGGACAACATGTACACCAACATACACACAATAGGAAATGCAGCCTTACATGCCGTATGATAAAGTTTGGACAGGCTGTCGTGATGTAGGTGTGCCCCTCACTCCCTGGGAGCTATCTGTGGCTGGCATATGTCCATCTGAGACAGGCATGCTGACATATGCCAGTCACATGTACAGTGATGCGTTGTACTGCAATGGACCGATCGGTGCCCCGGCCGGCCCATTGCATTCAATGTGTGCGGGTACGCGTTGTACCCCTGTACGCGTTGTACTGCAATGGACCGATCGGTGCCTCCGGCCGGCCCATTGCATTCAATGTGTGCGAGTGCACGCGTTGTACCCCTGTACGCGTTGTACTGCAATGGACCGATCGGTGCCTCCGGCCGGCCCATTGCATTCAATGTGTGCGGGTCGCGTTGTACCCCTGTACGCGTTGTACCCCTGTACGCGTTGAACTGCAATGGACCGATCGGTGCCTCCGGCCGACCCATTGCATTCAATGTGTGCGGGTACGCGTTGTACCCCTGTACGCGTTGTACCGCAATGGACCGATCGGTGCCCCCGGCCGGCCCATTGCATTCAATGTGTGCGGGTACGCGTTGTACCCTGTACGCGTTGTACCGCAATGGACCGATCGGTGCCTCCGGCCGGCCCATTGCATTCAATGTGTGCGGGTACGCGTTGTACCCCTGTACGCGTTGTACCTGTACGCGTTGAACTGCAATGGACCGATCGGTGCCTCTGGCCGGCCCATTGCATTCAATGTGTGCGGGTACGCGTTGTACCCCTGTACGCGTTGTACTGCAATGGACCGATCGGTGCCTCCGGCCGGCCCATTGCATTCAATGTGTGCGGGTACGCGTTGTACCCCTGTACGCGTTGTACCGCAATGGACCGATCGGTGCCTCCGGCCGGCCCATTGCATTCAATGTGTGCGGTACGCGTTGTACCCCTGTACGCGTTGTACCCTGTACGCGTTGAACTGCAATGGACCGATCGGTGCCTCCGGCCGGCCCATTGCATTCAATGTGTGCATGCACGTTGTACCCCTGTACGCGTTGTACCCCTGTACGCGTTGAACTGCAATGGACCGATCGGTGCCTCCGGCCGGCCCATTGCATTCAATGTGTGCGGGTACGCGTTGTACCCCTGTACGCGTTGTACCGCAATGGACCGATCGGTGCCTCCGGCCGGCCCATTGCATTCAATGTGTGCGGGTACGCGTTGTACCCTGTACGCGTTGTACCCCTGTACGCGTTGAACTGCAATGGACCGATCGGTGCCTCCGGCCGGCCCATTGCATTCAATGTGTGCGGGTACGCGTTGTACCCCTGTACGCGTTGTACTGCAATGGACCGATCGGTGCCTCCGGCCGGCCCATTGCATTCAATGTGTGCGGGTACGCGTTGTACCCCTGTACGCGTTGTACCGCAATGGACCGATCGGTGCGCACCCATTGACAATGGGCTTGCCTGGCAACGGACGCGTTTTCGAATTTCGAACGAGTCGGTTGCTGGAAAATCAGTTGGTCACCCACAACAATGTTGCAAAATCATGTATGTCATGAAGTTGAAGATTTGAAGGATGCTGTGGGCGTGTTTTGGTGCTGCTATTCCATGGATTGGCCAGATTCAGAAGATGCAAACGACTTGGACCTATCACTTTGGACACAAGGGACAGTATCTGCCTCTCCAGCACATATATATTGCTGGCTGTTCCCCTGAGAGCTCACTTGCCTGCACTACATGCTCCAGGACGACATCTGCCACTGCACTGCTGCTGTCTCTGCCCCTCTGGACCCTGCAATGGCACGTAGTGTGGAGAGAGCCCCAGCCTTCAGCCTTGAAGAGAACCAGGCCCTGCTGGACAGCCTACTTCCACAGTACAGCAAGCTGTATGGGACACCAGGGGAGCAGGTGAGTGTTCTGTGCACTGCCTTTCTGAATGTGCATTTTGTCTGACTAGCAAGGCTGAAAGTCTGCACGCCACTGGCTAGCAGGCTCACTGAGTAGTTGTCACCCCCATAGTGTGTAGTGACATGCACTGGACAGGTATGGTGCAGTGACAGTGCATTTGAACAAGGTTTTACTTCCCATGCAATGATACCATGTAGTGACGTCTGGCAAACTGTCCATGGGCAGCTTTGCACTGCCTGTGTACATCATGTGCCCCTGTGATTGAGACATGTATATACAACTGTGTCATGCACGGATATGTTGCATGTGTAGTAATGGCCTTTTCACTTTGTCATCCTGACAGGTTAATGCCCATCGGAAGCAGGAGATCTGGAAGGACATCGTCCGGGCCGTCCGGTCCGTGGGGGTCTACAAGCGCCGGATCCGCAACTGCCAGAAGAGGTGGCAGGACCTTCGGGGCTGGACCCGGAGGATTGCACGGGTCCAGCTGAAGCTGTCGCCTCCTCGCAGGAGGGGCGGAACACGGACCCTGACCCCCACATGCTCCAGATCCTGGCGGTGGTGTTTCCAGACCTGGATGGGCAGCTGAAGGCCAGACAGCAGCAAGGAGGGGGTGAGTCAAAGACTGCACTGTGAACTCTGTATTACATGCTTTGTGCCCTCCTCTGGCCTGGTTCAACTGCCACAGTGCAGCAGTCATGTTGTCCAGGAGCCATGTCCCTCTATTGTGCACTGCCCACTGCTCATCTGATACCCAGGTGTGGCCCTTACATTCAGGGAATTGTGTCACTTGGGACTGTGTCCTTGCAGTTTGCTTCACTAAAGGTGGGGGACAGCATCTGTTTCCCTAACTCTGTTGTGGGCATCATGGGTGGGTCCATTGTTCACACAACGCCTGTGTTTGGACATGTGATCTGCGTGTTGCTTTGATATGCGGTCCACTTGCTGAGCTGAGCCACCACATGTGCCTGGGGTATGTGGCACACGCCCATGCAGCGGGTGGGAACAATGTTTGGGCCCCAGGAGTGTGCAGATTACGTGTGTCACACATACATAGCCAGCTATCCACTGTCCAGGGCACATCCCTCATTCATGTGGAGCAGGACAGTCATGCCTACTCCAGGCCATGCAATGCACTCTGTACTCCCACTCCCGTGTATCAGCTGACACATTGTGCACAGTGATTTGACCCCTCAGGTGTCTGCCTCTGTGTCAGTGTGCTGTGGATTAGTTGCCAGGACTGCTGGGGTGTTTCTTGGTAGGGGCTCAGCATGCCCCTGGAGATGTGACCATAGGAGACGATACTTGTGTGTCACATAGGTGTTTGATCAGCTGCCCGTGCAGACTGGGGTATGCGAATGTGAAGTTCAGGCAGCTGTTCCCCATTCACAGCAAATTGTGAGGGGCTCAGGTTCAGAGGGTAGTGTCACAGGTCTCCCATATGTCCAATAGGTATGACCTGGACAGATGAGGGTTAAGATGATGTGTTGTGTGGGGGATGTACATGTGCACTTGTGCAGCTCCAGGACTTGCATTCCCCATGACCTACTATTGTGACACAGTGCATAGTGTTGTTGTCTGGCTGCCAAGTCATACATCACTGAGACAGTGATGTATGACTTAGCAGTCATGCCTCTGCCATGGCATGTGTCAACTTATTGGTGGTCCTGCAGGGGAGTGACATGTGCTACATGCACACCATTGTGGCGATGGCTATCAGGACATGGGTGCATCATGGTGTCTGTCGCTGGTATGCATCACATGCATTTCCTATTTGACTCTGGGCATCCCTTTCATCCGGAAACCTGTACTGACTCAGTGGCAAGAGCTGTGATGTGTGCATGTCCACATGCCACACCGTGTCCTCTGCACTGTCCAACTACTGTGTACTTGGTGCATGTGTCCACACTGGGGTGTTGCAATCCAACAGACACCAGACAGATGGGTGCAAGGCCATGTGGGATGTGAGTGCCATGCTTGGCATCAGACTGACAATTGGCTTCTCCTGTTCAGTTAGGGCACTTTTAGCAATGTACAACTAATGATGCCAGGGCTTGCTCTGTAATGTGCTGTGCTCACAGTGGTGTGTGCGTTTGGTGCAGGTGACTGATGTCTGTCTGTTTCCCCATTGTTTGCAGATACATCCACGGCCACGGAAGGGGACAGCTCCACGGACCAGGAGGAGCCAGAGAGCCAGACTGGGTCAGCAGCCGAGGAGTGGTCGGAGGGACCCAGTGGCACGGAGGGCGAGGGGAGCCACACCGAGGAGTCCTCAGCACCATCCACCTCAGCTGAGGACCAGAGCAACTCGGAGGATGACTCCCTTGTGGAGGCGGGTGTCAGCAGCCACCACACCCCAGCTAGTGTTGCTGTCCCCACCACCACCAGCACCACCACCGCCCTCCCATCGGCTCCCATTCCCCAGGTCCGTGGAGGCTCCCATGTTCGGGAGCGTGTCTCCTTTGGGCCAGGCACCGCACCCCCTGCCCCTGTGTCCCCTGCTGCCCTGAGTGAGGAGTCTGTGTACCTCCTTCGCCAGCTCCATGTAGGGCAGACAGCCATGCTGAGTGTCCTCCATGCGCACACCGCACTGTTGACTCAGCTGGTGTCGTTCATGGAGGGCATCTCATCGGGCATGTCTGACCTACAGAGGGGCAATAGGTCCATGGACTCCTCCCTGACGGCAGCAGTGTCCCTCCTCAGACAGTCCCTCACCCCTCCTGCCTCTGCTCCATCCACACTCCCCAGCACCTTACCCGTCCCAAGCACACACACACCGGCACAGGCACACACCAGCACACACACGTCCAGCACACAGACACACACGCCACAAACAAAACGCACACGCACGCACAGTCAGGGGACTGAAACCAGACTCACAGGGGATGGGGCCCTGGTACACACACACGCATCCACGGGCACTGCGCAGTCCTCAGTTGCCTCTCCCTCCAAAGCACCCTCCCTTGCCTCACCTGCAACCCCAAAGACCCAGCGCCTCTTCCTCAGTGACCTCGGCCTCTTCCCCTCCGATCCAGCTGCTCCAGCATCCAGGGTGAAGAGGAAGCCCCCCACACAGAGCAGAGTGCCCCTCGCCCCCGGACACCCTCCCCCAGGCGCAGACAGACTGAGGCCCCCACCCGCAAGTCCCCCGGAGTGGTAAGAGCAAGACCCCGCCGCCGCCCTGCAGCTCAAGCACCAGGTCTCCTTCCTCCATCCCTCAGGCCCCCACTCCACAGGTGCCCCCACCACACCCTGCCCCAGGTTCCCCCACCCACAGATATACCATCCCCAAGAGGCTCCGGCCTTCTCCCCTGCCACTTGCTCTCCCGGCACCACACCCCCCGCTGCGCTTGTCTGTGCCACTGATGTGGTGAGGGTGTCCTCCCCTCTGTCCAGCCCACCTTGCCTGTTCCCCATTCTCCTCCCCTGGTGGTAGGCACTGCAGTGGAGTCCACTACCACCCTGTCTGACTTGGGCACTGCAGTGGCGGACCTGTCCACTCCATCTGCAGGGTCCACTGCAGTCGTGCCGGCACCCACAACATCTGAGCCATCGCCCCCAGTTGTGCCGGCACACACCATGTCAGACACCTCCACTGCAGTTGTCAGTGGCTCTCCAGCACCCACCACCCCTTCCCTGCTTCCTCCTGGTGAGCCCTGATCCTGTCCCTGCGGTGCCTGGCCTACCCCCGGTTGCCCCTCCTAGTGGATTGTCCCTGGTTTTGTGCAGGCATGTGTAGGGTGGCATCTGCCACTGTCACCCACTTGTGACTTTGTTGATGGACTGGCCATTGGCCTTTGTTTCTGTTCTACCGGACTTCTACTTTTAATGCCACATATGCTGAATAAAGCAACTTTCTGTTCTCTAGTGCTTTTGCTTCTGATGTACATGATGTTGATGATGCTAACCATGCCCTTGCTGCAGTGATGGTGATATTTGGTCTCATGATAATGAAGTGTTACTGTGCAGGAACCCATGTGGTCCAGGGGGAATGTGTCCTATCCTGTGGTGTATCCATGTCATCCATAGCAGCATCTGAGGGTGTCATGTGTTCAGTATTTGGCAATGGGATTTCCTACTTAGATTGGCTATTTCACATCTGTGGCTTCCACCCCTGCACATCTGTTGTGCCTGCCATTGTTCAATTCGTCTACTTCCCCGACCGTGTGGCCATCTCCAGTGGACATGCAGGTTTGGGCATCAATGGGGAAGGACTCATCTGTGTTGTCAGTGCAACATTGCTATACAAGTGTGTTGGATCTGTGCTGATGATTCCGTTGGCACTTCCATGACCAGGCTGATGTGACGGGAGCCCTCATTTGGTGCTAATTGTTGATTGTGTGACCAAGTGCTCAGCTGACATGATGGGGCCCTACTGAGGCAACATATGGCACAGCTTTCCTCACACAGGAGTGGAGTCCCCTCATGGCAGTGTGTACTCCTGTGACATTGCCTGCGCCCAAGGTGTGTGTTGTATGTGCATGTCTGTGTGTTCACTTCCGTTTAGCTGTGCATGCTGTGATCCCTAGTGTTGTACCTGTTTGTGATGCTAGCTGAGTTGAGCTATGTTCCCCCAAAGTCTTCTCCCTGGGTTCTCTGTGATGTGGGTGCATGGCACATTACTGGTCATCAGGGTGTCACCCATAGGTGTGTTTGCTGTCAGGGCTGAGTTTGTGTGCAGACGCAGATGGGTCACAGTCAGGTTTCCCCTTGGCACTTGTTGTTTGCCCCTGTCATGTGATTTCCAGTTTGTGTTATCTTTCAGTGATTGTGACACGTTGTGTGTGTGACTGCTGGCACTCCTCAGGGTCCGGGCTGCAATGTTGGTTGTTGTCTATGTGTGTTCTTTGTGGGTGACCTTGGCTTCTTCATTGGTGTGTGACTGTGGCTGGGATCCCATTGGTTGGTGTGGTATTGCCGTCATGTCCATGTACAGCGTAGTGTGCAGTGTGTCAGACATTCAGGAGTCTTGGTGAGTGTCCATGTGTGATGTGTTTCTGCACCTTGGTTCCCACCCACCACCCTGGAATAGTCATGGGTGCATGTGCAATGTCACCAGTGCATGTGTGCTTCACTGCTGCACATTGTTGGAGGTCGAGGGGTGTGGTGTTGAGTGTGTGCAGATGAGAGTTGTTGCCCGGCTAGGCCCCTGCCTCCATGTTGGCCTTGGCTTACTGGCCATGCTGTTTGATTTGTGCTTGTGTAGGTGTGATGGTAGTTAGTTGCTCAGTACACATGACTGTGGTTCACAGTGTGAACCACATTTAGCTTTGTCATCACAGTGGGATTGTAATGCAGCCCAGGGTCCCCACATTGTGGGGGCCCTGGGGGTGGTGCTGTGGTGTGTCTGTGTCTTGCTGTGTCAGTTGCTGTCCCTACGTGCCTGTGTGACATGTGTGATTTGTGCTCCCTCTCATCTGACAATGCCTGCTTGCCCACATAGGGGATTTGGATCCATGAGTTACCTTTGTGTGGCACTGTATGCACATCTGTATGATTGGTATTCAGGTCTCCTCATGTGTTGTGTGGTTGCCTGGGGACACTGGCACCCCCTCACCTGTTGTGTATGATGTGCAGTGTGGGTCTGCCTGTTTGTGTTTGTGCATCTGCACCACTGCATTGGCATATCTTGGGTGTGCCATTGGCTGTATGTAGTTTGGTGGGTTTCCCCTGCTGTCCCTGGGACTCCTAGGTCATCGGTCAGCACAATGATCATGGTTTGTGTGTCCCATTGCTGCCATGGTATGGTATCTGTTCACCTCACATCTGCAGTCTCTACAGGGTATCTGCATGTGTGTGCCCATTGGTGCAAATATGTGGGTCTGCATTCTGATGGTCACTTCTGTCATTGTGTCATTGATGATTGTTGACGGTGTCAGCCCCCATGGGTGTTGTTTGTCTGCACATGGCCAAAGGTATGTCTTATTTGCACTGCAGGATTTGGCTCCCCCAATTTATGTTGCAATGGGACACATACACTACTTTGCCACTGATGTGTTTGTTGTTCTGTGACCAGGAATCATCCATGCAGTTTGGCAGTTGCACCTCTTTCTTTGTCAACACTTACCTTTTGGTCACTGTGATGATGGGGGTTTGGACCCCATTGCCACAATGTTCGAAATGTGCTTCAGCTATGGACCCCACACTTACATTTTGGTCACTGTGATGATGGGGGTTTGGAACCCATTGCCACAATGTTCAAAGTGTGCTTCAGCTATGGACCCCACACTTACATTTTGGTCACTGTGATGATGGGGGTTTGGACCCCATTGCCACAATGTTCGAAATGTGCTTCAGCTATGGACCCCACACTTACATTTTGGTCACTGTGATGATGGGGGTTTGGACCCCATTGCCACAATGTTCGAAATGTGCTTCAGCTATGGACCCCACACTTACCTTTTGGTCACTGTGATGATGGGGGTTTGGACCCCATTGCCACATTGTTCAAAGTGTGCTTCAGCTATGGACCCCACACTTACATTTTGGTCACTGTGATGATGGGGGTTTGGACCCCATTGCCACAATGTTCGAAATGTGCTTCAGCTATGGACCCCACACTTACATTTTGGTCACTGTGATGATGGGGTTTGGACCCCATTGCCACAATGTTCAAAATGTGCTTCAGCTATGGACCCCACACTTACCTTTTGGTCACTGTGATGATGGGGGTTTGGACCCCATTGCCACATTGTTCAAAGTGTGCTTCAGCTATGGACCCCACACTTACATTTTGGTCACTGTGATGATGGGGGTTTGGACCCCATTGCCACAATGGTCATGGCCTGCTTGCATTGTGGGTGCCACAAACATATATGTGTGGCACATGTGCTAGGGGGTCACATTGTATGTTCAAAGTCACGTTCGGTGTTGTAGGCATTTGACACAGTCTACACACGCTTGTCATGGTGTTGGGGGGATCTCTTCTTCTTGCATTCCCTAGGTTGTGGTGTGCTGGTTGTGTCATGCATTGTCCATCCTTTGAGTGGGGGTGGTAGTAGTGGTAGGCATCCAGCCCCCCCTGGGTGAGGGTGGTGGTAGGCATCCTGCCCCCCCTGGGTAAGGGTGGTAGTAGTGGTAGGCATCCTGCCCCCTGGGTAAGGGTGGTAGTAGTGGTAGGCATCCTGCCCCCCTGGGTGAGGGTGGTAGTGGTGGTAGGCATCCAGCCCCCCTGGCTAAGGGTGGTGGTAGGCATCCAGCCCCCTTGGTGAGGGTGGTAGTAGTGGTAGGCATCCTGCCCCCCTGGGTAAGGGTGGTAGTAGTGGTAGGCATCCAGCCCCCCTGGGTGAGGGTGGTAGTAGTGGTAGGCATCCAGCCCCCCTGGCTAAGGGTGGTGGTAGGCATCCTGCCCCCTGGGTAAGGGTGGTAGTAGTGGTAGGCATCCTGCCCCCCCTGGGTAAGGGTGGTAGTAGTGGTAGGCATCCAGCCTCCCTGGCTAAGGGTGGTGGTAGGCATCCAGCCCCCTGGGTGAGGGTGGTAGTAGTGGTAGGCATCCTGCCCCCCTGGGTAAGGGTGGTAGTAGTGGTAGGCATCCTGCCCCCTGGGTAAGGGTGGTAGTAGTGGTAGGCATCCTGCCCACCCTGGGTGAGGGTGGTAGTAGTGGTAGGCATCCTGCCCCCCTGGGTAAGGGTGGTAGTAGTGGTAGGCATCCTGCCCCCCTGGGTGAGGGTGGTAGTAGTGGTAGGCATCCAGCCCCCCTGGCTAAGGGTGGTGGTAGGCATCCAGCCCCCCTGGCTAAGGGTGGTAGTAGTGGTAGGCATCCAGCCCCCCTGGGTGAGGGTGGTAGTAGTGGTAGGCATCCAGCCCCCCTGGCTAAGGGTGGTGGTAGGCATCCTGCCCCCCTGGGTAAGGGTGGTAGTAGTGGTAGGCATCCAGCCCCCCCTGGCTAAGGGTGGTGGTAGGCATCCAGCCCCCCCTGGGTGAGGGTGGTTGTAGTGGTAGGCATCCTGCCCCCCATGGGTAAGGGTGGTAGTAGTGGTAGGCATCCTGCCCCCCTGGGTAAGGGTGGTAGTAGTGGTAGGCATCCTGCCCCCCTGGGTGAGGGTGGTAGTGGTGGTAGGCATCCAGCCCCCCTGGCTAAGGGTGGTGAGTAGGCATCCAGCCCCCCTGGTGAGGGTGGTAGTAGTGGTAGGCATCCTGCCCCCCTGGGTAAGGGTGGTAGTAGTGGTAGGCATCCAGCCCCCTGGGTGAGGGTGGTAGTAGTGGTAGGCATCCAGCCCCCCTGGCTAAGGGTGGTGGTGGTAGGCATCCTGCCCCCCTGGGTAAGGGTGGTAGTAGTGGTAGGCATCCTGCCCCCTGGGTAAGGGTGGTAGTAGTGGTAGGCATCCAGCCCCCCTGGCTAAGGGTGGTGGTAGGCATCCAGCCCCCCTGGGTGAGGGTGGTAGTAGTGGTAGGCATCCTGCCCCCCCTGGGTAAGGGTGGTAGTAGTGATAGGCATCCTGCCCCCCCTGGGTAAGGGTGGTAGTAGTGGTAGGCATCCTGCCCACCCTGGGTGAGGGTGGTAGTAGTGGTAGGCATCCAGCCCCCCCTGGCTAAGGGTGGTGGTAGGCATCCAGCCCCCCCTGGGTGAGGGTGGTAGTAGTGGTAGGCATCCAGCCCCCCCTGGGTAGGGGTGGTGGTGCGCATTCAGGCCCCTGTGTGCATATGTGGCATTGGTGATGGGCATCCCGCCCCTATGGTGCTGCTGTTGCTGGTGTAAGTATATTCTGCATCCCTCTGTGTGTGTGTGATGTGTCGTGTACGTGTTGTATGTGTTTTGTGGTTGGTGTCTGGCTTACCTTTCTGCGCCGTACGCGTCCGTGCCTGTTCCGGTAGTAAATGTAGAATATTGGTATGATCGGGACGAAGGGATTCATGGTTGGTTCGTGTCGTTCGTCCTTCTCGTTGCTTCGCGTCGTCCTCGTCGCTTCTCCTCGTCCTCGTCGCTTCGCGTCATCCTCGTCGCTGCCGTGTTCGTCTCGGAGCCGCGGATCGTGTTGTGGCACGAATCGGAGCTTATGTGCGCCTCTCCCGGATGCTTTGACGTGCCGTGCGTAGCGACGGGTTCGGCGCGTACGGAAGCGCATCGTACTCGTTCGGCCGGACGGAGCTGCATTTTCCCTTCCGTGCGACTCGATTCAGCGTTTCCGGATTCGCCTCGGTCGGGGAACAGGACCTGGTTTGGGTGAGTACGGCTCGGCCGGATTCTTTGCTGTTGTGCGCATCGTACTTACTCGTTCGGTGTGCTGTACGGATCTGTCGGGAAACAGGCTTTCGCATGGCTTTTTTCCCGACCGAATGGTATTGGGTGCGCCTCCGACCGAGATCGGAATCGGCCCCTTAGTTTTGGAATGATTAATTACAAGTCCACATTCTGTATAGAACCTTTAAATTTGTTGACAGACGTTGTAGACCCCTCGGGGTCTTTCAGATCAGGGGGTTTCGTCAGCAAATAATAGGAGGGGAATTTTACAACCACCCAGGCAAAGGTCATCATTGAGGCCATTATTGATGTAGGTCACCACAACGTTAAGAATTAAGGAGAAAAGGGTTGGGGCAAGGACACAGCCTTGTCGGACTCTTTTCTGGATGGAAATCCATTCTGTCAGTTCCCCTCCCCGGGCTCATCTCACTTGAGCAGGTGTCCTTGCGGAGGTGGACTAAAATGTTCACAATATCGGGTGGGACCCCATTATTCCTCCAGACAGCCCACAAGTTGGCACTGGGTACTAAGTCAAATGCTGACTTAAGGTCGACGAAGACCAGGTGTAAGTGTGCCCTCTGTATAACCACTGTTTTCCAGTAAATTAATAAAAACCTAAAAATGTGGTCAATCGTACTGATCTCTCTTCTAAATCCTACGTGCAGTGGGGAAAGTGCCTGGTGATCCTTAATCCAGGATTCCAATTTTCTGCCTTTACCCCCTTCTTTTAAGGCATATCATTTGTGTATCACCGATGGATAGAGCCTGTTGAAGTTCATTCTTTTTAGTATTACATGCCTTGTTATACCACAAGCGTTTTGGTTTGGAATATGTCCTGGTGGGCTTGTAATTCCATGAAAAACACTTTCCAAGAGTTTCGAACAAGCCCTCATTTGTCTTAAATATTTTGGTAGACCAAGAATGAGATAGACTAAACATGTCTAGCTCTAGTATGGCTTCTCTAAGAGCCAGGCTTATAAGATCTCTTGTGCGCTGGTTCTGAGCTACATGCCCCCATTTAATTCTGCACTTAACTTTGGATGGCAGGACATTAGAGCTCAAAGATGTAGGGACATCAGTCAGGTGACAGAAGAGGCCATTTAGCGAGCAATGAAGGGCATTGTGATCGCTATCGTCCCTATTTATTACCTTAAAGTCGGTCAAATTTTCCCAAAGCTGCACAGGGATTCAGACATAGTCAATTCTGCTTGTTCATCCAGGACGATTAAATGTATGCTCTGCATTAGGATCTGAGAGGGAGCAACCATTACCTGCTCTCAGACCATGTGCTAGGGTGAAGAACAAGAGCTGATATGCAGCTCCGGTCCAGCACTTCACTGAAGCGGCATTAAGGACAGGGATCCCCATTCTTTATCCTCTTAACTAATAGGGGATTGATTACCCATATCACAAGGCTCACATGTAGCATTAAAGTTGCCCGCAAAGATGGCAGTGTCATGAGAGTCAAAAGAAGCCCTGTGTAGAGCAAGGTCCTCAATTGCCTCAGTCTCCCCGCTTTCCCTAACCATCCTGTTGGAAACATTATAAAAGTAGTAGGTACAGGCATTGGTTCTGATGATGGATATACCCATAACATCATACAAAATTAAGGGTAGGGGAGGTATTTTAACATTGATATTTGTTTTAGCCCTAATAAGAAGGCCACCAGAAGGGCGCCCTTTTCCAATGCTGCGAGCAGCTACATGATACGTCATTAAGCCTGATCTGTAAGGCTGGTCAAAAGACTGTGGGCCAGATGTAGGTAAAAGGAATTTTGCGAGTCCTTAATAGCGATTTTTAGGGAATCGCTATTAAGGACTCGCAAAATGCTATGTAGGTAGGAATCGCAATAATTTTTGCGATTCCTACACATTCCTTATTTGCAAGTCGCAAATTGCGAGTCGCAAATAAGGAATGGCTTCCCATTCATTCCTATGGGCCAAGAGGCCCATAGGAATGAATGGGAATTGCGCGCACAATTTCAAGGGTGCAAGGGTTCCAGAAGGACACCCTGGTGCACCCCTGAATTGTGCATGTGTGCACATGTGGGGCACATACATGCCCTAAGGGCATGTATGGGTGCCACATGGCACTTAAAAAAAAGCAAAAAAGTGCTTTTTTTAAAGGAAATCGCAAATTACCACCAACTTGAAGTTGGTGGTAATTTGCGATTCCTTAAGGCAATATCGCAATTTGTGATGCCTTCCTGCATAGCATTTAGAGAATCGCATTCGCATTCGTATTCATAGTTAGGGAATCACTATCTAGGTGCAATGTTCCTAAGACAGCATGATGGTCCCTACTACTAACACTGATATTTACAGGAACCATATTAAAAGCAGGAATAGAACGCATAGAGTCAGAGACGCTAGGCGCGGGGTCAAAGGAGGTATCCACAGTTAGATAATCACTATCTGGGTGCAATGTTCCTAAAACAGCATACTTGTCCCTCATACTAGCACTAATAATCATAGGTACCTCAGCCAGTCAATCCACCACTGACGTGCCTAATTGATCATCCTGATTTTGATTGGTTCCCTTTCTTGGAGGTGATGGACCACAGAATATTGGGGGATTAAATTTAAACCTGATTGTTGGTCCCTCTAGCAGGCAACAGCACAACTCTATGTTCACCAAACCCTCGGCGAGAGCCCTGTACTTCAGCACAATTTGATATACTCGAAAACGCCTGAGGGCTCGGAGATTCATGGAGTTGTTTCGTGTCAAGGATGTCAGAACGAACAACCGAGAAACAGTGGTGTCTGGCTCGTATCTGGAAGATACATTTATTTATAAGGGACTCTGTTTCTTCGTATGTAGACTCGGGTAAATTAGGAACCTAGGTCATGTAAATTGAAGCTGTTGGCATGTATCCTGTCCTGTCACCCTTGCTAGACTACGAGAACCCCCTTCTCTCAGTGCTTAATTTGAGCCTGTGGTTTCCACTTAATTGTCAACACCAGCACTTAATTGTTAAGACCAGATCTTTTGACAGTCTGCCACATGGTTGCACTGTTTGTCCTATTTAGAAATATGTGAACAACAGTTGTTTATTAATTCAAAATACATGATAAATTACTACTATCTACCTGCCAAGCGATTCTTATTGCTTTGAGGGCCTGGAATAGTCTGAACTGCTGCACTTGTAGGAGTGTGATGGTTAGTATTTGTGTTGGTACTCTCACTGACAAGGCAATGGGTGGTGCAAGCTGCAGTGTCCAACTGACAAAGCCCTTAGCACTTATTGTTTTAAAAATTAAGTACTGCCTTTCCTACGTTTCAGGAGAGGATGGTCATAGTACTGTGTCCGCCCATCCTGACCTTTATGTCCAGTTTTGTGGATTTTTGAGTGTTCCGTGAATGCAAAGCCAATCGGGCCAGGGAAGGTACAGGTTTAACGACCTGAGATGGAGCAATAGATTGAGGGGGTGGTGGCAGCAGAGTGATTAAGGACTATTTGGCTTCTTGCACTATTCCTTTTATTAAAAAGAGCTGTGCAGGTAGGGCATGTGGCACATTGGATAGTTTTGGGAAACGATGACCCCACTACCAATGTTAAATCTTCTAATTGAGCGGTTAGTGTTGCTAGTTGAGCTTTTATAACAGAAACCTCAGTCTGCAAGCTGCATACCTAAATAAAAACTTGGTCTCCCTCAATGCCCACATGCAAATTCAGCTCAGTAACTGCTAATTCCGTAGGGGGATTCGGGGGAGAAGGCAACGATAATATGTCTGCAGGTATGGATACCAACTAAGGAGGAGGAGAAGCCAAAGGTGTAAATCTGTTAACACATAATATTGATGAAGACAGTGGTATGGGCATTCTTTCAACAGTCAGAGATTTAAACAAAGAAGTGGATAAGACATGGCTAGAGCTGGCTAAAGAGGAACTAGAAAGGGCCAGGTTAGGGTTGAAACAGTCATGCGACACTGTAACAACTTTAGTTTTCCAGTTCTTTAGTAAGATGGAGGGAACTTTCTTCGAGCTTGTCGGAGGATGTGTGCCAGTGGTGTTCCCTTCACCCAAAAGAGTTTCCACTTCCTCAATAAGTATAGCGATGCCCTTTAGAGTAGTGCTCTCCGTCAAACCGTCCGTTGCACTAGGATGGGCCGATATGTGGTTTTTAACCCTTTTTCCGTAGGGAGAGTCAAATGCCTTCCGTTTCCCCATATCCTATGGCATGAAATCACTACAAAGAGTCTATATAGGGAATAGGCGTGGTGGTTTGGTAAATGCCTCAGTTATACACGTATAAACCTCCACAAAATGAGGTTGTTAAAAAGTCCTTAGACACAGCCTAACATAGGAGTTACCAGAATCAGCAGAAGTTCCCCAAAGATAGAAATGGTACAATTCTTATCCCAGCAACATGATAAAAGATGAAAGGGGGGGCCGCCACAGCTCTTCCTGGTGCTGACAGGCGCAGGACGGGCCCGCCCTTGGTCCGGGCTTCGCCCGGGCATAGCCCGCGCGCATCCTGTTCTGCGGGATGACCAGTACAGCTTTGAGGGCATTGGTTGCAGCTGGCCCTGCCCCCTTCCTGATGGAACAGCACCTCCAGACACTGATCTGTGGGCATTGTGGTCCCATTCCAGGGGATTCAGGCGCCTCTGAGAGGGGTCTAAGCCCCCCCTGCAGTGACAGACAGTCCAGCACGGCAGGATGACTGGTTGCGCTTTGAGCACGTTGGTTGCGGCTGGCCCCGCCCCCTTCCTGATGGAAAAGCAACTCCAGGCACTGTGATCTGTGGGCATTGTGGTCCCCTTCCAGGGGGTTCAGGTGCCTCTGAGAGGGGTCTAGGGCCCCTTTTGCAGTGACAGACAATCCCATGCTGCGGGATGACTGGTGGTGCTTTGAGCGCATTGGTTGATGCTGGGCCGCCCCCGCTGTGATCTGTGGACGTTGTGGTCCCCTTCCAGGGGGTTGGGGCGGCTCTGAGAGGGGTCTAGGGCATCCTTTGCAGTGACAGTCCTACCATACACTCATCGGTCATCTGCGCCAGATCGGAATCAAAGACAATGCGCTTAGATGGATGACATCCTTTCTCACAGGTCGCACCCAGAGAATCTGTCTCCCCCCTTCACCTCACAAGCCAAGCACACCATCTGCAGCATCCCTCAAGGATCATCACTCAGCCCAACCCTATTCAACATCTACATGACATCACTCACGGACATCGTCTGGTCCCACAACATCAACATCATCTCCCACGCCGACGATATCCAACTGGTCCTCTCACTCTCAGCAGACCCCACCTCGATGAAGACCGACTTCCACAACTGTATGAAGAACGTTGCAGCCCAGATGAAGAACAACTGCCTGAAGTTCAACACAGACAAAACTGAAGTCCTGACCTTTGGCAGACACACCACACTCTGGAACGACTCCTGGTGGCCATCGGAGCTCGGACCCACCTCTGCCCCAAAAGACCACGCCCACAATCTCGGTATCATCCTGGACAGCGAACTCTCCATGAAATGTCTGGTCAACGCTGTCTCCTCAGCCTGTTTACACACTCTCTGCATGCTCCGAAAAGTCTTCAAGGGCCTCCCCTTCAGCACCAGAAAGACAGTGACGCATGCCCTCATCACCAGCCAGCTGGACTACGGCAACCCACTCAATGCAGGCAGCACCTCCAAACTCATGAAAAGACTCCAGACTATCCAGAACGCAGCATCAAGACTGATCCTTAACCTACCCAAAAGGATCCACATCACCCAGCACCTGAAGGACCTCCACTGCCTCCCTATCTAGGAAAGATGTCAATTCAAACTTCTGACCCACACCTACAAAGCCCTACTTGACCAAGGACCCGCATACATGAACCACTGCCTTAATTTCCACTGACCTCACAGGAACCTTTGCTCTGCTCACCTCACCCTCACACAGACACCTCTAATCCACCACTGCCGCTCGGGACGACACTCCTTCTCCCACCTTGCTGCAAAAAGCCTCCCGCTCCACCTCCGCACTTCACCCTCGCTGACACAATTCAGGAAGGGACTCAAGACCTGGCTCTTTGACTAAGACCCACAGTACAGCACCTGGATGCCCTCTTGGGTGACAAGCCACGTTATATAAATACTGCTTGACTGACTGATTGATTGATTGATTGATTGATTTAATCTGCTCAGATGGTTTTTGCCCAATCGACCAAACATATTGCTGCTACCAAGTCCCCTTGTAGTTGCACCAGTCTTCTCCTGTTAGAAGTTTAAGACAGATGAGTCTCAAGATATGATTCTGGATCTTTTGGACTCTTTTTTCTGGATGGAATGCCAATCATAAATCTGCCCAAAACCTTGCTCCTATGAACACTTGTTCCTGAGCTGGAAGAAGTTGAGATTTTGCCATGTTTATCAGGAACCTACGCACCCTTTCAATATGCTCTTCACCTCTCTGTGATGTAGAAGAATCTGAAAGCAAATCATAGAGAAACAGTAGCACGAAAACCTCATCTGGATAAAGTTGAGCTACCAAGGGTGCCAGAATTTGGTGAACACCTTTGGATATGACTTTATACCAAACAGAAGCATCATGAGTTGGTACTGAGCATTGTCCATTGAGAAGCAAAGGAACTTCTGATAACTTGGATGAATGGGAACAGGCAGAGAGGCAATACTTTTGCAGGTCTTTATTTTGGCCTTCATATTTGTGACTTAGAACCTTTACAAAGAGTTGAACGCCCCTAAAGATAGGTTTTATTTGCATGAAGACCTGAAGGTGTCTAACTTGCCTACCATGTAGGTTTGCTCCACAATATAATAAAACAAATAGTTTAACCTAATCTAATAGGAGAATGTTACAATATACACTGCTGCCACCAACATCTTTTTTACTATGTGCTGTTAATGAATCTTCTAAGATTTTTGGTTCTCTGCCATGAGTCAAGGCCTCCTGTCATGAGTAAGACTCTGTGCTGGCCCTTGACTTATGTAAATCTTATCTTATGTAAATTTCACTGCCTCCATGACATACTTAGAGATGTGCGCGTGGTAGCACTGCTGGCCAACTACTACATACATATGTCAGCTAACACTTCCACAGATTTACTAAGGACTATTCCTCTTTCTTCACACTCTTATGCTCCTAAACATCTAGACAGCCTTCTTTGTAATGTCAGGTCCTTGCCAAAGCATGTGATTGAACTCTGGGACTTGTTTTCTCACTATCACCTGAGGCCGGTTTCCTTACTGAAACCCGGTTGAGTTTCACCACTCTTCCGGCAATTATGCTGGCTTTCCCTGAACTCTTTTGTATGCTTAGACTGGACAGAGAAGGCAGGACAGGTGGCAGCAATGCCATTGTTTTTAAAGACTCAGTCAAAGTCTCTTTCATAGACGCTTTACACGCTGATTGGGCTGAGATATGTATATTTAAAATTGAACTCTCCCCTAAAGACAGCTGGAAAGGTGCTTTAGTGTATCGCCCTCCAGGGCTCAAAAAAGAGTTCAGTCAGTACCTAATGGAACATATTGCGACTCATGTTCTGGCATCTCAACAGTTTCTTTTGTTGGGAGATTTCAACTATCATGGTGAAGTCTCTCTAAACGCTGATGTAGCACAGCTTATTTCTGATTTATCAAAGCTCAGCTTGCACCAGAAAGTTAACAGTCCAACTCATGTCATGGGGCACACGCTAGATCTAATTTTTACGAACTCCACATCTTTGACCTGGGAACCCCCCAATCTTTACTTTGGATGGACCACTCCTTGATCAGTTTCCAAATTATCAAGGTAAATGAGAATGAAAAGATGACACAAGCTAACAAAAGCATGTCAAGACAATGGCAGAATGTTACTCCTGACTCCTTTTCTAAGGAGTTAGAGTTTACTGTAAGCTCCGAAGAATTAGATGTCCATCAAGCATTATTAGATTATCATAGGGCCTTAAACTTGGCATTTGATAAGGTAGCCACTCTTAAATCTTGCACCAAATCTAAACATGGATCGCATGCACTCTAGTATACAACAGAACTGCAAATATAGAAAGCCTCTTGCAAAAAATTGGAGAGATGCTGGCATGTGACCAATAATCTGCATGATAAGGAGGCCTATAGAGCATCCCTTATGATTTACCATCGCAACATCCAAAAATCCGAAAAGATTCATATCTCCAACCAAATCAGCCTGGCCGGCAACTTGTCCAAAGAGCTATTTAAAGTGTTCAAAGCTTTTATAAATCCTCGTGCTTGCTCCCAAGCAACCCATGAATGACAAGCACTATGTTATTCTATTGCAAACTATTTTGAGGATATAATCAAAGCGATTTGTCAGAACTTCCCTAGCCCACTTGATGAGACACATGAGGAGTTTAATTCCAACTATTCCCTCTCCAACTGTGTCACTAGCTTAAGAAAGTTTAATGCTATCTCACCTGAGCTAATTCAGAGAGCACTTGTAACAGCCAAATTAGGCTCCCCTCTGGACATATGCTCCCCAGCATTTCAGCTGTCCTTTCTATTCAGCTCCCCCTCCAATATGCTCCCTATTCAAATTATCAGTTAACACCAGGAAAATCCCCTCAGCCTGGAAAGTGGCTCAAGTCATACCGATTCAAAAGAAGGCCAATATGACACCTATCAATCTCACTAATTATTGACCCATTTTGCTGCTTCCTATTCTGGGCAAGTTGCTGGAAGATCAAATAAATAAACAATTTATGTATTATCTAGAGGTTAATAAGATCCTAGACCCTTCAAAATCTGGGTTCAGACCCTCACACAGCACAGGAATGCTTTGGTAGCTGTCACAGATCACATACGAGGCACTCTTGAGGCCAATATACTGTCTATGTTTGTGCTGTTAGACTTATCCGCAGCGTTTGATACTGTGTCTCATCCGAGGCTTCTTCAAAGGCTGTATGAGACAGATCTACAATCGTTTGGTGATTTTCTAACCAACAGAACTCAACCTATCTCCCTGGGGACTTACAAATCTCGTACCATGAAGTTGGACAAGAGGTGCCCCAGGGCTCTTGCCTCAGCCCTACACTTTTTAACATATATGTTACCCCCCCTTGCCAAGACTTTCAAAACTTTCAGATTTAAAGTACTATCCTGTGCTGAAGACACGCAGTTGGTCATCTCCTTTGACAAAGACCTGGTCAAAGTAAAAGAACGCTTCTCAACAGGGATGAAAGCAATTGCTGCCTGGATGACGGAGAACTGCCTTTAGTTGAATGCAGGAATGACAGTGGTTATGCTGTCCGGTAATGTCCAACTCTGAGCCTCTGATGGTGGCCTACAGAACTAGTCGTGGCTCCGCCACTCAAACAGGTAGTTGAGATCAATCCCTTACCATGAAAGAGCAGGTTCTGTCTATCATTGGCACCTGCTTCCACATGATGCACCTGTTGAGAAAAGCCTTCCCTTTTCTCCCTCTTTCAGCGAGGAAAACTCTAGTTCAGGCACTTGTCATCAGCAGATTAGTTCATGGCAATGCCCCACTAGCCTCTGCAAATTAGACATTATTATCAAAACTACAAGCTGTTCAAAATACTGTGGCCTGTCTCTTGCAATCTTTCGTCTGGAGCTGCCTCCACTCCTCTTCTGTGTTCTTTACATTGGCTGCCTGTCCGGAAAACAATTATTTTGAAAATCTGCTGTTTAACACATAACTCATTGATTGGGAAAGGCCCAAGCTACCTATATACTCCTGGTGGCCAACGACGCTGGGAGCAGCCCCGACACCCACCGACCACGCACGCAACCTGGGAGTCATCCTCGACTCAACGCTCTCCATGGCCAAGCAAGTCAACGCAGTCTCATCCTCCTGCTTCAACACCCTCCGCATGCTTCGCAAGATCTACAGGTGGATCCCGACAGACACAAGAAGAACAGTCACCCAGGCCCTCGTCAGTAGCAGACTTGACTATGGGAACGCCCTCTACGCGGGAGCCCCGGCCAAGCTCATCAAGCGACTGCAACGCACTACCAAACGCCTCCGCACGCCTGATCCTCGATGTACCACGCCACAGCCACATCCCCCCCACCTGAGGAACCTGCACTGGCTCCCCGTCGACAGGAGAATCTCCTTCAAACTCCTCATCCACGCACACAAGGCACTCCACAAGACTGGCCCAGCCTACCTCAACAGACGACTCCTCTTCTACGTCCCCAACCGCCAACTCCGCTCCGCCGACCTCTCCCTCGCCACCGTCCCTCGCATTCGAAGAACTACCACCGGCGGCAGATCCTTCTCCCACCTCGCCGCCAAGACCTGGAACACCCTTCCACTAAGCCTACGACAGACCCAAGACCTGCTGACCTTCAGGAGGCTACTCAAGACCTGGTTGTTCGACCAGTAGCAGCACCCCCCCTTTTTTTTCCCTAGCGCCTTGAGACCCTCGCGGGTAAGTAGTGCGCTTTACAAATTCTGTGATTGATTGATTATTCGAAGCTCAATTATTATCATCCAGTCAGATTTCTAAGATCCAGTCAGAAAGTCCCGAACTGGTGGCAGGTTTTTCTCATACCTAGCCCCTCTCTACTGGAATTAGTTGCCTCTTCACATTCGAATGTGCACTGATCATCTAAAATTTAGAAAGTTGCTCAAGGCAGTGCTGTTTTAATTCAGTAGTTTCCCCTTGCCTGCGATCTTCTCTGTGCCAAGATACCCCTCCTGGGGCGATTCGTGCGCGATATCAAATTAAATTAACATAACATAACATTATCAGAGTGGTAGAGACGATTAACATTCAGCCCTTGGGTACACACTCAGCTCTTGCATATTCAAGGGGCGTTTGGCTAGCACACCTGTCCCTTTGGAAAGCTCAGATTCTGTTTTCTGTGAATATAGGACATTTATACTGTGCAGTGTGGATAACACCACATAGAGAGGCCCTTATTTATTTGCTCAAATGTGTACACACCACTTTTGATGCATTTTCTGCTACACATTGTGGCTTCCTGTATCATATACAACAATGTTATTTCTCCATCACAAACTGGTGTTGTCATTTGTATTTTGTATTCCTTTTGCTTGTATTTCTGCAGCTTGCACGGTGTGTGTGCCTGGCAATGAAATATTTCGCTTAATGCACAGCCACCATCTCCCTTGGTATTAGTATATGCACAAAGATTAATGTATCTACTGAGAATCAAAAGGACACAAATGTATTCCAGATTTAGTCCCCGAGCAGTCAATTTACTGGCAAAAATAGCTGATGTCTTAACCTAACTACCTGACTTAGACATCTGAAAAGTCTAAAACTTTTCAGACTCGTACAGTGGAACATTGGCATACCACATGTTCTTCAGGATGACTAGTCTACTTTTAAATCACCTTCAGAGTTGCAGCGCACATATCACGCTGTCTGCTCTTGGCAGACTTCATCAAAATGTCTTCAAATGTCTTCAAACATCACGTCTCCCTGATAACACACATTCTAAAGGTAATTGTCCTCCTCTTTCACTGCGTAAAAACGTTCACCAGAGGCCAGGCTACAGAACACTCCAGTCTATTGCCTTCTGGGACAGACATGAAGAATAATACGACATGTTCTTAAGAAGGGACAAATCAAATCTCGAGCAGGAAAGAAAGGGCTGCTTTTTTCTTCAACGCCGAAGCAGGTTTTTAACTTTTACACCCTCGGGGTTGCACTGAAATTGGGTATGCATGCTCCAACTTTGCGCTCACACGATTTATATCTAGAAAATAGCTCATTATAATTTAATATCTTTTCCCTACACTTCATCATCACTTTGTTGGCAACCTTGTTAATAAGGTAACATAGGGAGTCGGGGAATATATATTTTTTTCTGGTATGTATCGTCCCCCCCCAGTATACACTTCTGTCTCTCCCATTCTTGTCCTTGCAAAATCACTGTATGCCATTTCAGATACAGGAAGTCTAATTTGCTTCCAATAAAAAAATTACTTTGATAGAATGTTAAATACTTTTACTGTATATAGTATCCTCATAACCACAACCTGGTTTTCCGTGGACAGGCGGTCGTTGCCTATGTGCACTCTGGGGCATATTCTCAAGGACTCATCGCCGATTTATCGGCACTTTAGCGCCGCAAAAGTGGCGAAATAAATGTATCGCCCTATTCCCAAACTGGTGCAAACTGCCGATATCGCCAGTTTCCCAGCGATAGCTGCCACAAAAAACATCGCCACCGATGAGAGCGACAACTAACACTAATGATATGCAGAGTAGGCGTTCCCGTGTAAAAACACACGAAAACACCACTTTGCGATATTCTCAACGACCAGCCAGATCTGTGATGCATTCCAAAAACAGGCGATAAGGCGCGTTAGCAGCAGGGATTTAACACCTGCCTTTTACTGGTGTAAAGCAGGACGACAACCTGCAGCATGAAAGGGAGCCCAGCCCAGAGCCACATCTGAAGACCAACACATGTCATGGAGCTACTGACCATGCAGCTCGGAGACCCAAGAGGGCCACAACACCCACCTCCACCACCCCCAGGCCCCCCCGACTACCACCGAGACAGCGCTGAACAAGACAGCTGACCTTCCGAAAACGGCATGGCCCCCAGCCACACAATTGCAGAATGTGGGGAGAGGTGGGAACCAAGTATGTGCGAAGGAGGCAAGTGACCCATCAATAAGAATTTTCACAATGCCAAGTGTGGCGGTGATGTGCTGGTCAGACTTCAGTACGCAGAGCACAGACGGTAATTAGTCATAATATCGACTTTTTAATATCGAATTTCAATAATATCGAGTTTTTTATATCGATATTACCATTATATTGATGTAATTAATATCGATGTAAAAAATATCGTTTTTTTTTTCTTGAAAAAATATCGAAGCAAAAAATATCGAGTCAAAAATATCGTGAGTAGAAAATATCGTTTTTTAGTGTTGTAAAAAATATCGAAAAAAATAATATAGAATGTGTAAAATATCTTTTTTTAAATATCGAATTAGTATTTATTAATATTAATATATTATTTGTTTTATTGTATTAATATTTGTATGAAATTGTATTAAAATAATTGTAAGATGTATTTTAGGAGCGGGATGTTGGGTTATTAGGGGATAAGGGTGGGGAGTGTTTTAAAAATATTTTTTGAAAATTAGAAAATAAAATTAAAATTAAAAATTTAAATTTCAAATTTTGTTTTAGGAGCGGGATGTTGGGTTATTAGGGGATAAGAGTGGGGAGTGTTTTAAAACTATTAGTATAAAATTACAAAATAAAATAAAATTTAGAAATTTGAAAATATTTTAAAATTAGAAAATGAAATATAAATTTGAAATTTACAATGTTGTTTTAGGAGCGGGATGTTGGGTTATTAGGGGATAATGGTGGGGAGTGTTTTAAAAATATTATTTTAAATTTAGAAATTTAAATTTAAATTCAAAATTTAAAATGTTGTTTTAGGAGTGGGATGTTGGGTTGTTAGGGGATAAGGGTGGGGAGTGTTTTTTAAATATTAGTATAAAATTACAAAATGAAATAAAATTTTGAAATTTGAAATTATTTTTAAATTAGAATTTTAAAATTAAATTCGAAATAAAAAATGTTGTTTTAGGAGTGGGATGTTGTGTATTTAGGGGAAAATGGTGAGGGTTTTTCTTTAAAATATCAAATAAAAATATTATAAATGTATTAATATTTAGAATAGATTTTAGATATTTAGGGCATCATTAGGATGGCGGGACCGCCCGCCATAAGTGCGGCGGTACCGTGGGGGTAATTAGGATGCGCCCGCCACACTGGCGGGCGCATCCTGCATTTTCAACATTGCGGCGGGCGGTGCATTCAGCACCGCCCGCCACAATGCCAAAAATGCATGTTGTGCATTTGCATGCACAGCGTGGCAGGCACCGCGCGGTGCCTGCCATATTGTGCATGCAAATGCAGGGGGGTACCACAGGTACCCCCCTTGTGCACCCCCCTCCCCCCCGAATCCCTGGGGGCCCGCTACGGGCCCCCAATGTAAATCACACGCATGCCTTTCCGTGGCGGCGTTGCCGCCACGGAAAGGCAAATCCCCGCATGCATCCTGATATGGATGGCGGTGTCTAACATACACCGCCAACATATTAAAAGCTTTTCCGCCCGGTCGACTCATCGACCGGGCGGAAAACCGGCGGACGGTCTTTCCGTCCGCCGGGGTCCCCCCCGCCATAGTAATATGGCGGGGGGAATTGGCATGCGGGCGGGAGAAAATGTCGGGCGGATCGCCACCGTCTTGGGGGCGGTGGCGATCCGCCCGACATTCTAATGGGCCCCTTAGTTTTAGGAGTTGGATGCAGAGTTATTAGGGGATAAGGGTGGTAAATAATTTAAAAATCTAAAGAAAATTGTAAGAAAAATTGTAAATTGTAGATAATATAAAGTTTAAAGTCAAACATGTTTCATGAAATGGTAATAATTGTAGAGGGAATATTGAATAAAATATTTTTAGTGTTGTTTGCTTTATGTAATATAATAGAAAGGATAGGGTCAATAGTTATTTACATAAGTCTATTATACACTATTTTTTATCACTTACCAGTGAATGGAGTGGAAATAGTAAATTATACAGCTTTAATATCCAGCACCTTCCCTGAATTAATATTTACTGGAGTTGGAATAGTAATTTATATATGTTTAGTGTTCAGCACCTTCCCTGAATAAATTCTGACTGGAATAGGAATAGTAAATTATATATCTTTAGTGTACAGCACCTTCTCTTATTTAATAGTAACTGGAGTGGGAATAGTAATTTATATATGTTTAGTGTCCAGCACCTTCCCTGACTTAATTATTTACTGGAGTTGGAATAGTAAATTATATATCTTTAGTGTCCAGCACATTCCCTGAATTAATACTGACTGGAGTGGGAATAGTAATTTATATATGTTTAGTGTGCAGCACATTCCCTGATTTAATAGTAACTGGAGTGGGAATAGTAATTTATATATGTTTAGTGTCCAGCACCTTCCCTGACTTAATATTCGGTGGAGTGGGAATAGTTAATTATATATCTTTAGTGTCCAGCACCTTCCCTGAATAAATTCTGACTGGAGTGGGAATAGTAAATTATATATCTTTAGTGTCCAGCACCTTCTCTTATTTAATAGTAACTGGAGTGGGAATAGTAATTTATATATGTTTAGTGTCCGGCACCTTCCCTGACTTCATATTTACTGGAGTTGGAATAGTAAATTATATATCTTTAGTGTCCAGCACATTCCCTGAATTAATACTGACTGGAGTGGGAATAGTAATTTGTATGTTTTTACTGACCAACACCTTCCCTGACTTAATATTAGTTGGAGTGGGAGTAGTAAATTCAATATGTTAACTGTACAGCTTTTTAAAGATTTAGGGGTCGATTCCGATTCTGGCCGGAAATCTCTCCGACCGAGCCGGACCTGGAGAGATTTCCGACCGAATCGGACCCGTGCAGTCCGACCGAACGAGTACGATGCGCACGTATGCCATCGGACACGAGTCGGTCGGACTCCCATTGAAGTCAATGGGAGCCTGTCGTACAATGCGTACGCGGGCTCCCATTGACTCAATGGGTGCGAGGCGGACAAGTGCGCCCCCTACAGCGGGTACGCGGCGAGCGATTCGCGCCGTACACGCACAGGTAGGGGGACCCATGGGTCCCCCTGTGTGCGACTCGCGCGGCTACGCGTACAGGGGGTCCGACACGGACCCCCAAAGTACGGCTCCGACAGCTCTTTTGAGCCGGAGTGCGCGGCTCGGTCGGGACTGCTCGGGCGCGCATCGTACTTACCCGGCCGGGGAACGTCTCCATTGCGCGGTGCGAGTCGAGTCCGAGCGAGTCGGTCGGTGCGGTTCGAGCCGGGAGCGAGTCGGTCGGAGCGGTCGGGACGCCCGGACGAGTCGGTCGACGATTTCGCATCGTACTTGCTCGTTCGGTGTACTGTACGGATCGGTCGGGAAACAGGCTTTCGCATGGCTTTTTTCCCGACCGAATGGTATTGGGTGCGCCTCCGACCGAGATCGGAATCGGCCCCTTAATAGTAAGTACAATTAAGAAATATATATATATTGAAATGGTATTTTTAGATAAATAAAATATAGACATTGCATTAAAATATACATTTAGGAACATAAATAATGATAAATATTTAATAGAGAAAGAATAACACTTTTTATTAGTTAACATATTTTTATTATTTATTAATAAAATTCTTAGGGTAAATAAATACATTTTATTAAGGTAGTATTATACAATTGATGAAACATAGAAAGTAAATATATACTTTTAATACATGAAAATGAAATATTTTGCATACATATGTTTATTCACATACAATTTTTTTTAACATACATGTTTTTTACATTTTTACATTTTAAAACATAGGTATAATATTTTTGGATTAGGAAACATTTTTATACATTTTTGTTGATAACATTTGTGTAAGAAAAATTATTTTTATAACATGTTTTTACAGTTTTATTTTAGTATTTGTAACATTTGCCAAATATTAATGGATGCTTTTATATGTTTAATACATCATATTATACATATTTTCACATAAAACAACAAAAACACATTTTAATAATTTTATAACATATTATATATATTTTTAATTAATATTATTAATTTATGATAAATTAATAAAATTAATTAGTACATTTTAGCATTTTATACAAATATGATTTTCAAAAGGTTAAGGGGCACATTACGATACCCGGCGTAAATAATTCCGCCAGGCATGGAAGCGGCAAAAATCCGCCCGCACACACCGCCTGAACACCGACCACGCCATTACGATTACACAAACCGAATACCGCCATCGGCGGAAAAAGCACACAAAATACCGCCCGCCAACGTCCGAGTCGGAGACAAACCGCCCGCCACGGACGGAAACACGCACGACAACACAAAACCGCCCGCCCTCACGGCCGACACACCGCACGTGAAATTACGATCGCACCGACATGAGCGCGGAAAAACAACAAATATACCGCCCGCCAGCGCAAACAACGCCGATGAGAATCGACACGGCAGAAGCCATGGCGCCCACGTACCTGCACAGAAACCATCCGCACACAAAACCAATAGCACACAACATGGCCAACAAGTCCACACAGCAAGGCACGCACAAATACACAAGCACAGTACATATCCCGAAAACACCCCCCGGACAAACAACAAATACAAAGGCCAGAACCCCAGACACAACACACCTGAAAACAACAGACCATGAGGACACACCCACATAGGTGAGTACAAAAGCAGCACTCCCACAGACCACAACCCCTTGCTACATTGCAAACCAGAGAGGAGAGGAGAGGACACAGTGACACAGCAAGGACAGCAGCACACCACAGAAACGCACACATCACAACCACCACCACCACCACCACCACCAAACACCGGCACCACAAACCCCCTGCACATTACACAACACACACCGCACCAGCACCACAAACACCATGGCACCACAAAGAATGCCCAAGTTCACGCCCATTGAGCTGACGGTCATGGTCGACGAGATCATCAAGGTGCACCCACAAATCTATGGGAACATGGTCCAACACACACCACTAGCCACCAGAAACAGAATGTGGAACCGGATCGTAGACCAGGTCAATGCAGTCGGGACCCTGCCCAGGAACAGAGTCGAAATTAACAAACGGTGGAATGACGTCAAGAGCCTGGTCAAGAAGAAGGAGGGCAAAAACAGAGAGCTGGCTGCCGTCACTGGCGGAGGGAATCCCGCGCTCTTCAAGACCTTCAAAGCGTGGGAGGAGAAGGTGCGAGTCATCATACATCCCGAGATCCTCGCCGGATTAGCAGGGGGAGTGGAGGCTGGTAAGTACAAACTAATGTATACCAGCACACCGCTATGTACTCACATGCACTACCACCATGCCACAGCTCCCAGGGACAAACACCCCCATGACCAGCACACAATACACAACACATCACACACACATGCAACAGACACCACCACACACAGCCCAAACCGAACAACTGTAAGATGCGTGGGGACATGTGTACACTCAGCCAGCCACGTAACCACCAACAGGTCCCCAAATATGCCAGAAGCGCCACAACGAGCACCCACCACACCCATGTGTCCGCCACAGCTGCACTAACCGACAAGTAACAGGTAAGTGGCAGGAACACAAAGTGCAGTGGGTGGGACGGTGGACAGCCCAAGTACAACACACACCAGGCCCCTAGTCCCACAGCACAGCAAGGAGGAGCATCCCCCACACCCCACAGCCACGTGTCAGCCACCGCAGTGCACAACGACAGCCGAAAGGCAGACATCACGGTCCACAGCAATCGGTGTCAGTGGGTGTCCAGCCACCCCACGACCCACAACACCCCCCACCCCCACAGACCTGCAACATGGAGCACCCCCCGCTTAGAGCCATGTGGCATCCAGTACAGTGCACGCACGAACAACCTGCAGGTGGGAAACTGGACAGGGCTGGATTACTGGAGGCATGAGGACCGGCACACGACCAACACATGGGACATGTCACGTAGCAGACGGAAACGCAGCACCGCCCACCGTCACGAACAAGTGAACAATGTGCACACGGACATGAACAACAGACTCACACCCCACATGACCCATCACAGACATAGCAACACCCAAGGAGCCACGTCTGCATACACAAGCCACACTGAAAATAGTACCACACGGCAGCCACTGTGCAACTCATCACACACAACCGAAACACCATTGAAGTCCTGTCCATGTAGCCCCTACTGCCTGTCAACCACACACCCCACAACTACGCCTATGTAAGACAAACAACACTAGACGCAACAGAGCGGAACAACAGAAATGCACACGAACACCACTGAACCCATCAAACACACAGACACACCATGCACATACAACATACCATCCATCCCATCCGTCAGCCCCAGTCTCATGAAAGGCATGTCATCCGCACAGCTGCCACACATACAGCAGTCACGCTAAGATACATGCCCATGACCAACCATGTGCCAGAAGTCAATGAAGCGCACGACACACTGTGAGCAACAACACACAACATGGGCCACACCCCCCACGAGCACTGCAGTGATGCACATGGCACAGGGCAGCACGCACACCAAGGAGATGGGACAACTGCAATACGTTGGCTTTCACACACAACCATCACTCACTCATAACGATGCGTCCAATGCCATGTCCAGTAATCACAACAGACAGCAAATATGCAGGCCATGTCAAGCATGCACACACCTCAAACCATGCACTGTCATGCTGCCACAACACATGTCACGTTCGGCACCCATGGCTCACAGCATGTACCCCAAAAGCATATTCCCTCCCAAATGCGAATCTGGGGCATGGCCCCCATGTTGCCATATGCGTTCCTAAGCGTTCCATTTGAACCCCAAAAGCATATTCCCTCCCAAATGCGAATCTGGGGCATGGCCCCCATGTTGCCATATGCGTTCCTAAGCGTTCCATTTGAACCCCAAAAGCATATTCCCACCCAAATGCGAATCTGGGGCATGGCCCCCATGTTGCCATATGCGTTCCTAAGCGTTCCATTTGAACCCCAAAAGCATATTCCCACCCAAATGCGAATCTGGGGCATGGCCCCCATGTTGCCATATGCGTTCCTAAGCGTTCCATTTGAACCCCAAAAGCAAAGTACAAACCAGACCCAGGATGGGCCAGGAGCCCGCATACACCAGAGTCACAATGAGTAGGGGCACAGCAACACACCCATCGGCATGGCCAATCCGTCCCATGCCACATGTGCACAGCACACAGTCCCATTGCCAAGCACACACAACTACAAATGCCACAGCCACACACACGCCTCCGGGAAACCCATGTACGAGATTGCACGAACTGCCAATGTCAGACGACAAATACATACTTCGCCAGGTGCAACACAATAACAAATCTCATTCTCTCCACAGGTGACGAACTGCCGGATGCTGGGGATGGAGACAGCAGCCAGCACAGCCAGCCCACAAGCCCCCAACGAGGACACACGGATGTGGAGGATCTCACCTCCTCTTCGGACACGGACCACCAAGCAGGCCCATCTGGTGTGGCAGGGCCCAGCCGCTCCCCAGGACCCCTCCTACCCACCAACCCATCATCCAGGGCTGCTGAACAGTCCCAGCCCCCTGCTGCCACTGTCGTTGCGGCCACACCCACGGTCATTGCGGCCACACCCACGGTCATTGCGGCCACTACCACTGCCGCAACCGCCACCATCGCCGCACCGACCACCACCGCCGCCACCACCACCACGTCTTCGCTGGCACCAGCCCCAGCGCAGGTGGTGGCCCGGCCGACTGGATCCACCCTGGGAGCCACAGCGAGGACCGTGGTGAGCAATGTGGCTAGTGGGCAGGCCGGTGGCAGCAGGACTGGTAGGAGGAGCAGGGTCAGGGAAACGCCAGCCTCCCCTGGGAGCCATGCCCTGCCTCAAATGGCCAGAGTCCTTGGGGCCTATGAGGAGGCCCAAGAACAATGGGTCAGGTCTGCTTCAGACACGCGGGAGGTGCTGGGGGTGCTGAGGTCCATGGACGCCCGTATAGGTCAACTCGTGGACCTCATGGGCCAGCTGGTGGTGGCGGTGAGGACACGGCCAGGGATAGCAGCTCCCCTCCGCCACCACCTGCCGGGGCGCAGGGTCGAGCAGCAGTGTCCAGTTCCCCTGCGTCCACAGCCAGTGAGCACACCTCAACCACCAGCATGTCGCAAGCAGGCACCCCCTCGCAAACGTGGAAGGGGCCGTCCGAAGAGGAAACAGATCTCCCGGGAGGACTTCGCACGCTCCAGTCGCAAGTGAGGCAGCCAGCCAGCCTTCCGCCAGCCTTCCTTGACCAGCCACTGCATTGACTTTGACTACGATCCCACTCCACACAGCCATCTGGATGGCATGTGTGTGTTGGACTATGGACATAGAACCAGTGGGTACACCCTGAGCATCACGCAGCCATGACCGACAGCTCATTGTCACAGCACGCACCACTTTTGTCATCACCTTACACACAATCAGATGTCACAGTTTGTAATAAATGCACCTTTTTCACTAACTGCTGTTTGTGCCCTGTGTTTTAATCGTACGGAATACAACGGCCACCTTGGGCGGAAAGGCACCTGATGCGTGGCATGGCAATGGAATCCGGAGGGCCTGTAGGGACCTAGGGGTGGGAGACAGAACAGGAGCACATTCAATGAGTGTGTCACACACCCATCACACAGTACATGTCAACAACTACAAGCAATGTACACACATCGCACGGAGCAATAGGGCACAATGCCACAGTCACCAACAGTGGCATACTACCCTGGCCATGGAGCGTTGACACACAGCACGTAGTGAACAAACGGCCACCCTGACACAGCACACACACACCTGCACAGATACAGCCACATCAGCCGTCGTACATGGACACTCACCGTCAAGTGAAGTAGCGGGCGATGAGCTGCTGCCGCACATTCCCAGCTTCCTCCTCTCCGCTGTCCTCCTCACTCGAGCTGTCCTGGTCAGCGGGCTGGGGCCCTGGTTGATCTCCGTCATCCACGATGAGGGGGATCTGCTTCCGAATGGCCAGATTGTGCAGCATGCAGCACGCCACCACTATCTGGCACACCTTCTGTGGGGAGTATGCCAGTGCACCCCGGTGCGGTCCAGGCACCTGAACCTAGACTTGAGGAGGCCGAAGGTACGCTCGACCACACGTCTGGTCCTCCCATGTGCCTCATTGTATCGATCGTCTGCTGGGGTGCGAGGATTCCTCAATGGACTGAGCAGCCATGCCCCATTCGGGTACGCAGAGTCACCTGGGTGTGAGGGACACAGAGAACCGTTGCTATTCCAACTGGACAGGGGACAGCATCGTACAACCAGCACGCTACACCACTCCACATACTCACCGACAATACAGCCACGATCCTGTTGCAGATTGGCCATCAGTCGTGGCAAGATGCTGTTGCGCATTATGTGTGCGTCATGGGCCGAGCCTGGGAACTTTGCACACACGTGGGTGATCACCATGTCCGCAAGGCACACCACTTGCACATTCAGGGAGTGCGTGTGCTTCCTGTTGCGGTACAGGTGCTCAGTGGCCTGTGGTGGAACAAGGCCAACATGTGTGCAGTCAATGGCTCCAACGACGTGTGGGATTCTGCCAAGGGCATAGAATGCACCCTTCACTGCCGCCAATTCACGAGCCCTGGGGAAGCGGATGTACCTGTTTCGGTACAGCATCATGGCTGCCAGTACATCCCTCAGCACCTTGCTGAACATGGGCTGGGACATCCCTCCTCCACTGCCCACTGTGTGCTGGAATGACCCAGTGGCGAAGAAATGCATGGCGGCCATCACCTTAGCCGTGGGGGTGACAGCAGTCGGATACACCCTGCGGGGACGGAGATGGGGTTCTAACATGGCACACAGTCGATGCAGGGTTGGCCTGTCCAGCCGAAACTTCCTAATTACCTCTGTATCGTCCATGTCCACCAGCAATTGGTATGGGCGGTCAATGTTCGGTCTCCGCCTAGGGAAATTGCAGAGGACACATGTCAAAGCAACACAACACAAAGCAATTTCGCATACACATCACTGACATGACTGAGCAAGCACATGAGCCACAGCCCAGCTGTCAAGCTGGGACGGCACGGCCACAATACACTTACACAGGTTTCCCAACAATGGCAATGGCTAGTGAGACATACCACTGCCATGTGCATGCACATGGGGATCTAGGCCCCAATGACTTGCGGGGCGTGCTAATGGGGACTGACTGCATATTCGTCAAGCGACAACGCCACGGCAACATGAGTGTCTGCAGAGCATGGAACTGCTTCCGAGGCTGGATGAGTATGGCACACGACGACGACGATGTGGGCACAGGCTGAGCGGCCAAAACAAGTGGGACCTGTGGCACGAGGGGATATGAGACAGTAGTAGGTGTCAGCACTGCACCCTATGTACAGCACTGTACGGATCACACCTCCCGAAACATTGACAGGTGTCCACATTGACAGCCCCATGCCAAGACGGCTGTGTGCTTGCAGTCACACGTCACAGGTGAGAGGTTACATTGCACGTGCCAGGTGGCAGACGTACATAGTGGGAGCTGGCATGTGTGTGCATGTGTCTCCTGTTCAGGATCCACCAGATGGGCGCTGACTCTGTACTGACCATTGGACACAGCATGTTCCGTGGAAGGCTTGTGTGTGTGGGATGGTGGCACTGGATGTGCCTCCGTTGGGTGGGGGGCCATGCACAGGGCGGGTACGTCGATGATTGCGCATTGTTGGTCACGGTGGGTGCACCAACTAAGATGTGTTGCCCTGTGTTCAATTCCTATGTCCGCATGATGATGGACTGTGGATGTGGGCAGACTACACATTGGTCGATGTGCTGTCTATATGCATGTGCCTTCACACCAGGCACAGCTGCCCCTGCACATGTGACCCCTGCTGGACTCGCTGCTGGGTCTGTGGAGCTGATGCACCTTCTGTGCGTGGGGCGGACAGCTCTCCTCACTTCCCTCATTGCGCATGTCATGTCTTTGCCGCAGGTGACATGGATCATGGAGGGCCCACATATACGCGTGGGTAGGCTACACATGATTGTTCACTGGTCGCCACCCCAGTCAGTGTTTCGAATGGGAAGGTTGTCGTGCTGGTGGTATGTTCGATGTGGCGGATGGGCGGGCCTAGGTGCGGGCTTACATTCCGGACATGGGGGGTAGTTGGATTGGCGACTAGTTGCAGTACACACGGGACACGTCTCTTCCTTTCCACATCTGGGTCATCCCTTGTACTAACTGACAGTGATACAGTCATCTTTGCCCCAGCCCTCATGTCCTCCCCTCGCCCCCCCAATATGCATGCTCACCTGCGAGGCTAGCGCTTGCACAGGCAGCCCCAAGCTCGCACCAGAGAGGGCAAGGAGTGTATGTGTGGGTCCAGTTGCACGAGTGGGCTGTCTCAGGGTATGATGTGTGGCGGGACGCCGTCCACCGGCGTGGTGCCCCAAATGGAGACCCGGCCTGCATGGACTATGCATCACAGTCTTCGCCTTCCGGATCCGCCACCTGCGACACCCAGTGGCTGTGGCTGCCCTTGCGGCCAGGCCGCGTCCGTCTGTGGCTGATGGCCCACACATTCACTCTTTGGCCTCTCTGGGGAGGGCTCAGGGGTGGTGGCGCACGCGCTTGCACTTAGTCGCAATGGCATGTGGCGTGGTTGGTATGATGGGCAATGGATGGGATGGTGCGAGCCACCTCCCGTGACGTCAGTGCTGCTCGTGCTGTGGTGCGTCCCCCTACACTTCCATTTGACTTTTTGCCATGCTAGACGTTGAGGTTCTATTGCCTGCGTGATATGACCAGGAGGAGCGCGAGGAGACCTCTCACACACCATGCTCCACTGCCATCCCGTGCCCTGTATCGCCTGTGCGGATTGACTATGTTGGGGTTACACCTGGTCGACTGGGGCTGTGTGTGCCTTGTCAAGGGGCATGGCGGGCGCACAACAGGATCCAGCTTGTCCACAGAGGGTGGGCTGAGGTGCGCCTGGTACCGCTTTGTACGTGTGCCCGGCTGCTGTGCACACACGTGTTCACTCCCCCGACAGGTGTCCTCTCACAATGCCCAGGGAAGCGGTGGTGTACTGTTCATGACCCCTCCCAACACGGCGTGCTCCAACTTGGCATGTGCGCATCTACCCGTCGCACCCACCCACCTGAGCACTGCGTCCATACGACTTCACACGACACATGTGTGTCTTCCACAGTTGTGCTACTCATTTGCGTTGACATCCAATACCAGTGGACTACATGGTCATGTCACGACTGCCGTGTACTTCACATACTCTCATCCTCTCTCATTCGTACTCGTGAAATGAGTCAGCGGAGACAGTTTTGGTTTCAAACATTATATTGAGTCTTCTGTCCTCTGTGATGCAGTATAGTGGACACTACTGGCAGCGGAATACATGTTGAGGATATACTGAGCATGATTGCAAATGGGATAGGGTGTGGGGTTACATGTGATTGGCTGTTGCATGTGGGATGTGGGCTTCAGAGTGACATCTGCTTGGCCAAGGCTGTGCTAATGTACATTTACGTATAGCTGCGGAGCTGCGGACTTTGACACAGACGGTATACATGTAGCCTACCAGACCGCTTGGCATCATGGGCACAGTCCATCTCAGTTCCATGTGACAGGTTTGCTGCGGTTGTTCCTCATGCACGCGTGCATGTGAGATGACATCAGGGCATGTGCTTGCGTGCATGCAGCGGCGTGCCACTTGTTGTTGCACTGTGGTGGTTACTGGACATGTCACAGTCACTGGGGTCGTGTTGTTGTTGTATGCACTTGTCGTCCATGCAAAGGTCCTGGTATGGGATTCCCGGGGCGGGGGTGGGAGGGGTGTAGCACCCACAGACTCCAGGCGACCTATTCATGTCCACTGAGCGGTGTGTGTGTCCATGGGCGCTGGATCCATGTCGTGTCCTGGTTGTTCGTGCAGTTCCGCCCATGTGGGTGCGATACACAGAGCCCATGCCACTGCCTCCCACGATGCATGCGGTGTTCCTGGATGTGATGGGGAACAGTGTGCATGTCCCGGTCATATCCGATGTCATGGCGATGTCGTTGATGGTGTGGTTACAGTTGCCGGTCGTTTGGTATGGCTGTTGTGGTGGTGACTGGCCAGTCCGTGCGGAAGCTAAGCATGGGTGCGGGGTTGGACATCATAGGTCACTCGGGGAACCTGCGTTGTGGTCCGACGTATTTACAGGTTGTCAGGTATGCGATGCCGTCCAGCAGGGCTTCCATGTCATTGGTGGTGTACATGTTTGCCAGCCAATGAAGCGGATGGTGGCTGTCAAGGTGTTGTTCGTAGGTTGTCCCTTGGAGGACCATGATGGGGCATGCTGGGTGACATTCGATGTAGCTGTTATCGATGATCCGTCGTGTGGAGGCACAGTGGTCCCATTTCAGTGCGGGTGCGATGTTGGCCACATACGCCATGCCCCCATAGGCAGAGCAGGCCCTGTCGTGTGCGTCCAGAGGGAGGAGTAGTGGTAGCAGGTCCGCCTTCAGACATGCCGGGTTGGAGAGGCATATCTCGACGGGATGCTGGTAGGGACACCTCCGACAGTAGAAGACGGGCATGACGCAGCTGAACAATGTGATGCGGTAAGTCAGTCGGTAACTTACGTTCAGCAGGGACAGGAGATCGCATCCCAATGTATGGCACAGGTTGGTTTTGTACAGCTTGAGCTGTTCGGCGTAGTTGGGTAGGTGTGTTGCGGTTGCCATTTCGCAGCGCTTCGTTGTGGTGGCGTGCTCCGGCTGTGTGTGCAGTCTGCAATGTGCACGCTCCGGGGTTGCTGTGAGCTCTGTGTAGTCGTAGGGAGACAGGACTTGTGTTCTGTTGGCTTGTTTGGAGGACACGGGCCCTCTTCCCACATGCTTCTCAGACAGTTCAAGGTCAGTGCTGTGTGACTCCTTCCAATTAACTTGCATGTGGCCGACATGGGGGAGTGTTTTCTTCTTTCTTCCCCGTCCGTTGTGTGCTTCTGTGATATGCGCTATCTGCCCTGTGGTCGGTCTCCTCGGCATGCCTGTGTTGGTCTATTCTTGGACAATGGCTGTATTCACCGGCTTCTGTCGTAGGGCTGTGGTTTCGGAGTTGGAATGGAAGGTCATTCAGTGCTGTCTGCTCTCCCTTGTGTGGGCGGCAGGCTGCCTTTCCGCTCTGCGTTGGGCCTTGTGTGTGAATGTTATTCTTGGGCCACCTGTTGTCGGTCCCCGGGCTCTTTGGTGTTCCGTTTTATATGTCTTGTTCATATGTGCAGGGTGGTATGGGTGTTTCTGTGTGGTACTGGCGTTCCTCTTCCCGAAGGGCCCTGCTTCTCCTAGTTGGTGTTGCCGCCGCTGTGTGCTACGCCATGTTTGTTACACTGGGGTGTGTCCTGCTGTTGCGTGTCTTCACTGACATGTGTGCGTCGGTTGTGTGGCGTTGGGTGTTGTCCGTGAATTGGGCGTTGGGGACATGTCTGTGGCCGGCCTGTCACGTGTCATGTGCGTTCGGGGTGGGGCTGATGTGTGTGCTGCTTGGTTGTGTCCCTGTGTCTGTGTGCGACGCATGCATGGCGCTGCGGTTGGCCTCTGCGTTGTGCGCATGTGTGGCGGCGTCATCGGCGCTTTGGGGCCGTGACGGGGTGGTTGGTTCCTAGTCCCAGGTGGTGTGTACACATGTGTTCTGCGATGTTACGATTTGGCCTGTGTGTCATATGTGGATGCGATGGTGGATGTGTTGTGTACACGCGCTGGTGGGGGTTGTCCGCTTTTCCGCCCTTGCACTGTGTGCGCTGTTTGCGTGCACTTGTTGTGTGTGTGCCTACCTGCGTCTCCGCGGTACGTTGCGTCCTTGGTGGTGCATCAGCAGGAGCATGGGGACGGCCTGCAGTGCTGGATTCATGCTCGGGGTGCCGCTTCTTCGTTGTCCGTGCTCTGCGTCCGTGTTACCGCCTCTCTTTCACGTGCGGTGTCTCTTAGCCGTGGGAGCCGTTTGTTTGCGGCATCGTAATTTATGCGCCGGGCGGGACGTGTTTCGTCGGACGGTGTGTGTCAGTTGGGCTGCGCCGCTACGTGTACGGGCGCACTTTGATGGCGGACGGTGTTGCTGGCTTGCCGGCGGTGTTTGGCCTGCTTTTCGCATCGTAATTGGGCGGGCGTGTGGACTGCTGCGTGCCGGCGGTAACTGGTGCTTTTTGCATCCGCCAGCACGGCGGTTGTGCTTCCGCCCGCCATCGTAATGGGCCCCTAAATTATTCTTTAACATTTTACACATTTTAAGCATTTTTGGATATACATTGTAAATGATACAAATTAATAAGTAATTATAATCATTATTAATATTTTTTATATTAATTATTACTATAATTTTACAATACATTAAAAAATTATATTATTTTTAAAAAATAAGTACATTGATGTAATATTTTTAGAAAGAAAAAAATTAGTTTATGTATGTTTCCTTTGTTTTAGAATTATTTAGTATGTTTTTAATTATTTAAGCAGCCATTTTGGTTTAACAGGAACTATATTTTTACCGCTTACTGTTGTTTTGGGTCATTTCAAAGGGGAGAAGCTCGCGGTTAGATGCTGCGTCGCGTTGATGAAGGTAAGTTTAATTTACTACCTTTATATTACATTTTTACTTGTAAGTGCATGTTGTTAAGTGGTAGTTAGTATGTTTAGTGGTAGGTTGTTGTGTTTTTGGTGCGTTTTGGTAGTTAGTTCGACTTTAGCGAGATATCGAGATTTTGTGTTTGCGGCCTAGTGTAGAAATGTTATGCTATGTTTCTAAATGTATGTTTATTATATATGAAGTGTGTATTTATGTTGTTTAATATACTGTATGTGTATGTTTGTGTGGGTGGGTATGTTTCTTTCTCATTTTGTAGGTTTTGTTCTCCGAATCGCATTTTGGAGAGGATAGCGTTTTTTTTTTATTAAGAAGTGTGTATTAGTATTTAATACTAATATGTATTTAACACTTTCTTAATTTTTCGGGTTTTCCTGGAGCGTTTCTTTTTTTAAACGCTATTTTTGGGTTTTTTATGGTTTAAAGTCGTTGGATTTATCGATGCTGGATTATTTTTGGGGGACAGTTGTATTTTTACATTGTTTTTTGGGATAATTTTAAATATTATTTGGATTGAGAGATACCTGGATGGATTCCCGATTTTTGGATTACGTTTTCTTCAGCTACAGAAATCGTAAGTGTTTTATTTAATAATTGTGGGAGGGTATTTTCATTATGTTATTTGATATATGTGTACTGTTAGGTAAAATGTAAATATTATGTCAATATATCTTTTTATAACTGCATTTTATATATATGACACATTATTTATATTTTACAAAATTAAGCAAAATTATATGGACAGTTACCAAATGTGTTTTGTAGGAAAGTCTTTTTCTATTGCTTTAAGGAAATTTTTTAAAGAATTGTTTTTGCTATTAGTGACAGGTATTCTAGGCCTCTAGTAGTTGGGTATAGTGTTACTTGACTGTGTTTGTTTTGTGAGTTTAGGGCCTATTTGAGTTATACATTGTTCCATCCTAAGTTCCTGGTAACTTTGTTCTTTCTGTAGGGCTTGGAGTAATTTATGTAGGGTAAGTATCCCTCTTCCTGTTGTTGACTGGAAGGCATTATGCCATCCTTCAACAACATTGTTTGTTTTGGCTTGTTTATTTAAGGTGCTTAAGTAGACATTCCACCATGGAATGTGGAATTTGGGTAGTCTTCTGTGGCCTGATCTGTGGAGTCTTCCCACCCAGGTATCCTCAAAGTAATCCAATAGTGGGCTTAGTTTTTCTTCATGTCTTTTGTAGTAGGGACTTTCAATTAGGATATTGTAGTGCTCTGCTACCTCAGTTACTGGAACATAGGCCAGTGCAATTAATTTTTTAACTTGATATGCAAAGGTACTGTCTGTTGCATACTCAACACTTAGGGGTCGATTCCGATGTCACC